>JALPQD010000291.1:1200000-1731244 GCA_023101885.1 Typhlomys cinereus | reverse complement strand
TAAACCTATGTGTTGGGCTCAAAGAAGGCCACAGCTGAATCTCGGAGCTGCGTTTACTGGCTGTGAACTATTGGAAATAGTTCCAAATCTGCTCTGTGCCTCATTTCTTAAATATTCAAGTGGAAGAGTCACATGAGGTACCAGATGAGAAGCCCAAGGCCAGTACCAGGCACACAATAAATGCAAGTCTCTCCCTTCAAATCAGAGTTCAGATTATGAGCATAAAGTAGCATCCCAGAGTCAAACGTGAGGGCAGTGTTTTCTACAAAGGAGCACTTGACGGCCTTTTGTTGTGACTTCTGATCGAACACATCTGGAAACCATGACAACCAGTTTGTTTTGAGGTCAACTTGGCCCAACTCAGCTCTAAATAAGGCAGCTTCTGGGCTTCAGTTTTCCCCAACACATCATAGCTTGAATTTGGGCAGAGGGACGGGCATCAAAGGAAATACATGAAGTCTGTGGGTTGCTGTAAGGTTCTACTGGCAATTACCCAGCCCTGTATGGTCCCATGAGAGAATCGTCCCTGGAGCTTTGGAGCCTCTGCTTCCACTGAAAATGTAGTAGGAGCTTTAGTATGACACTTTGAATGAATCAAGCAGGAAAGTAACTTCCCCAAGGTCAGGAAGATAAGATAAAGACTGGGAAAAAGATCTTAGGATTTAGACCCAGATGGCAGAGACAGGGCAACAACTGGAGGATCAACAGGTATAATGCCACAATCTACTTTGTGTTGACAATGTCCGCAACGAGATAGAAGAGAGGGCAGTCTGTCTGCAGCCATGTATCAAGTGGGTAGTATTAGTTATTCTTCTTTTTCTGCTGTGGGATAGCACTCAGACAAACAGTTTAAATGAGAAAGGGAGATATATTGAGCTTCCAGTTCCAGGGAGGAGATATTGTTCATTATGGTAGAAAAGTCATAGTGGGCCACACAAGCTGTAGACCAGTACAGATCATAATCACCATTGGGAAGGCAGAGAGAACAAGAGCAACCTGGAAGTCAGGCAGGGCTCAACCTCCTAAAAGTGCCACTACCTTCCCAAATATTAACATCAGCTAAGGATGCAAACACATGAGACTGTGGGGGATAACTCACATTCGAACCATGACAGGCAGATAGAAGTGAGATTTGGCCAATTAGTCAAGCCATGTGGGGCCAGGTTACAGTTCCGCACTAAGAGCTTTCATAGCACAAGTGAGATACTGGATTTGATTCTCAGGACCTGGAAAAACAAAATAAATATACAACAACACACGCTTCTAGCATCATTCAATATTTGGGGGATTTCTGCTTTCTTGTTAGTTGCTTTGTTTTGATGATTCAGGAGATATTTTAGGACCAATATTAGTTGGCATGAATTAAGCCAATGAACTTACCACATATGTCAAGCATTGTTCTAGGTGCTGGAGATATAGAGAATTATTGAACAGAAACTCTTCCAAGCATCAGCTGCTGTTGTAATAGAGCAAGAAATGGTAAACACATGTTTTTGGCAAAGAATGCTAAACATTAAAAGTCGGCTGCCTTAAAAAAGATGTTTAAAGGGGTGGAGAGATGGCTCAGTAGGTAAAGCCTTTGCCTTGCAAGCAGAAGGACCTGAGTTTGGATCTCAAATCCCAAGTTAAAAAAGGCCAAGCAGAAATAGTGGTGGCCTGTACTTCTGGCCCTGGAGGACGGAGCCTGAGAAACCTCAGAGCAAAGTAATAAGGAGGTAGAATAATCCAAGGTGATTCTCGAAGTCGCCTTTGGACTTCCACAGACACTCAAAGACACTCCTCTAAAGTGTGGGTTTCCTTAAAAGCCCTGATTGGATAATAAACATTAAGAGTAAAAATGCTGCTAGGGTTAAAACACACCACACACACACACACACACACACACACACACACACACTCCCCAGAACACCAGAATGTAATCATGAAATCTTTCTTTCACCTCTTCTATGTTCAAATCAAAAGCCTAGTGAATGTTACACCAAGTATGTAAAATTGAAACATGAGAAGTAAATCATACATTTGGATACTGCATATTTGAGAAAATGCCAGGAAAGTTCTATTATGGCCGAGCAGAATGTCAAGAGACAAACTTCCTCAAACTTGATCCGTGTTTTTCCATCTTATCTGTTTTCCATTTATATCTTAGTTGAACATGTGGTGTGTGACCTAATTCCCTCTCCCCTTCTCCTTTTCCACATTTAAGACAAGCGATGGAACTCAATCTCCTTCACCCTAATTTGCCCTTGGGTAACCTCAAGACTAAGACATGCCTTCTAATTCATATAGGAAAGGGGTGAAGAAGTTACAAATAGACCCACATACATGGGTGCTAGGGGTATAAGTCATGGAAAGAAAACCCAAGCACTGGATTGCCTAGAGGTCCTGCTGTTGCACGATGAGCACGTGGCCTCTTGGGACAGAAGCATGGCACAGGCTCCAATGACACAAGCTCAGTAGGGGTGGGGGCGGGGCCTCTGTGGCACAGGTTCAGTGGGGAGTGGGCGGGCGCCACAGCTTCTAAGCACAGGCTCAGTAGGGGAGGCGGCGAGGGCCTCTGCAGTATAAATTCAGGGGCCTCCGCAGTATAAGCTTAGTAGAGGAGGGGATGGGGCCTCCGCAGCACAAGCTCAGTAGGGAGGGGGTGGGACTTCTGCAGCACAAGGTCAGTAGATAGGGGTGGGGCCTATCGTGGCACAGGCTCAGTAGGGAGGGGGCGGGACCTCCGTGGCACAGGCTCAGTAGAGGGGGGGCGGAGCCTCAGTATAAGCTCAGTGGGGAGGGGGCGGGGCCCTGTGGCACAAGCCAGCAGGGAGGGGCGGGGCCTCCGCCGCACAAGCGCAGTAGGGCAGGGGCGGGGCCTCCGCCGCACAGGCGCAGGAGCGTCCGAGCCGTTGAGGCGACGATGGCGTCCACCTTCAGGAAGTCCAACCTGGGCTCCTCCAGCCACAAGAGGAAGGTGGGTCCCAAGCCCGAGCTCACGGAAGACCAGAAGCAGGAAGTGCGGGAAGCCTTCGACCTCTTCGACGCCGACGGCAGCGGGACCATCGACGTGAAGGAGCTGAAGGTGGCGATGCGCGCGCTGGGCTTCGAGCCGCGCAAGGAGGAGATGAAGAAGATGATCGCCGAGGTGGACCGCGAGGCCACGGGCAAGATCAGCTTCAACGACTTCCTGGCCGTGATGACGCACAAGATGGCCGAGAAGGACACCAAGGAGGAGATCCTCAAGGCCTTCCGGCTCTTCGACGACGACGAGACCGGCAAGATCTCGTTCAAGAACCTCAAGCGCGTGGCCAACGAGCTGGGCGAGAGCCTGACGGACGAGGAGCTGCAGGAGATGATCGACGAGGCCGATCGCGACGGGGACGGCGAGGTGAACGAGGACGAGTTCCTGAAGATCATGAAGAAGACCAACCTGTACTAGCCGCGGCGCCCGCTCCCCGGCCTGCAGGACGCGCCGCCCCCTCCCCGGCCTGCAGGACGCGCCGCCCCCCTGCTAACGCGCCCTCGTGGGCTTCTAGACCGACGCCTGCTGTGCATTGGAAGATGCTGCTGTGCACGTCAGCTCTGGCGCTTCGTTCCCAAGCGCACCCCCTAAAGCAAAGCTGGGAGCTGGCGTCCCCCCCCCACCTGCGGACATGCATTAAACTAAACCCAGGACGCTTTCCTGGAACAAACAAAAAATGGGGTTCTCTTTGTGATTTCTTTGGTTCTCTTAAATGACCTCAATGCATACGTAGTTTCTTAAATCTGAGCCAATCCTCCGTCGCCATAAGGTGGCATCGCCTGCCCTTCTCACTTTCACCGGATGCCGCTTTGGAAGAAAACTCACGCGGCCACCTGGAACGCCTTCAAAGACAAACTAGATGAAGCACAGTGGGCCGCGCGAGCGAAAAGACTTGGAAATAGGAGGGAGAGTAATAGGAGGGAAGATGAAGGGCTGTCAGGGGGAAAGGAGCGTGAGGGGAATGGGGATTAAGAAGAGAGAAGAAAAAATAAAATTATTTTTAAAAATTTTAAGGAATTTTTCGAACTCAGGAAAGATACTGTAAAATTTGTAAGCACCAAGATGAGATAGATATAGGCTGTTCACTGTGCTGGCATGCAACTATAATCTCAGCACTTGGGTGGCTGAGGGAGGAGGGTTGCTGTAAGTTCAAAGTCAGTCTGCACTAAATAGTGAATTTCAGGCCTTTCTGGGACTGTATATTGAGACCCTGTTTTAAAAGACAGAGTGGGTCAAGGTGATGGTTTAATACAGTACTTGTGCTACAAGTACAATAACCAGAGTTTGGAAACCAACACCCGTGTAGAATCTAGGTAAGGTGCTGTTGGCCTATGAGCCCTGCACTGGGGCTGGAGTGATGCATGCCAGCCCACCGAAAAACAGCAAGCTCTAGGTTCCCACGTATCTCTGGCAGAGAGTGATACAGCAGGACATCTGATATCTTTTTCTGGCTTCCACATACATGCATGTACTGTTTGCAAGCACACATACACATACGCATATTCAAATCTAATATGTGGGGCAGGGATGGTTCAGTGATTTGCTACTCAAGCATTGAGGACCTGGGTTCAAATTCCAAGCACCCATGTAAGAAAACCTAGGTATGGTGGCATGTGCCTGAATCTCCATTGCTAGAGACATGGAGGCATGCGTGAAGCTCAAAGTCAGTCAGTCTTGAGAGTCGGGGAGCTCCAAGTTCAGTAAGAGACCCTGTCTCAAAAACAAAAAAGTAACAAAGGAAGGTCTAATGTCAGCCTCTGGTCTCCATATGCATACGCACACACACACATGTATACATACACATGTCAAAAGTACATTTTAAGTTAACTTTCCTTGGAAATACCGCAAGTGTTTTTAGTTACTAGATTATTACAACTCATGCAGGGGCGATGGCTCAGTGGTTAAGGCACTTGCTGTGGAAGTGTGAGGACCAGCTTCCTGAATCCCAGAACCCACATATATAAGCTCAGTGTATGGCAGACAGAGATGGGGATACCCAAAGCAAACTGATGAGCAGAGTAGCAAGTTCTGGGTCCAATTTAGAGACCCCGTCTCAAGGTGGAAAGAGATCAAGGAAGATACCAACGCTGGATATCAACACTGGGCCTTCATATGCACAACACATGTGCTTATAAGACCACACACACATGAAAACATGCATATACAGCAAAACATGATTTTAAGAATGGAACTTCATTTTACTGCTACTTATCTGGAAGCCACTGGCAGCTAATTCTTAGAACCTCTCGGATCTTGCACTTGATTTTGTTCACCTTTGATGTACAGTCACAATGTCCGGGATACAGGTTGTTCATTTTACAAATCCCAGCATGCTGTTTTATTATGGCATAAATATATGCTTATATCAGTTGGGTTCTGTTATAAATTTAGCTTACCTTGTTCTGAAATGAAAGATTTCTGTCATAAATATCTACAAATGGAGATTTTTTTTAACATGGTGATTTTGACTAATAGCAAGCAACACTAAGAGAAAGGTAAGATATTTTGATCCTAAGCACACCCAGATGAATTCTTCATAAAAGGCCTATTTAAACTAATACTCCAATTCAAGAGAACTTTTTCACACATTTTGCCAACAGAGGGTGGCTGGGTGTAATCAGGGCAATTGGTCCAGAGTTAATTCTTCTCAACAGGGACTAACTTTTCAAAGCAGCACATTAACTGAAGTTGGGCTGGAGGAAGGATTTAGTTGAAGCAGCTGACACTGGCCAGGAGAACTCAAGGCTGCAGTGACTGTGTCGGTTCAAGGTCTGCATGTGGATTCCTGCACCATGGGAGTGAGCACAAGTCTGTCTCCTATCGGCATGAAATCCCCGACCAGAAGACGTGGCATTCTGGGAAGCAAGAGTTTCTGATATCGTGTTGACCAGAGCTTGACAAAAAGGTTGACACACAGATCAAGGTAGAAGTTCCAGAAACAAGGAGAGTTAGCAGAAAGTAGTAAAAGGTGCCAGAGTCTCCTCTGCCAGCTGGATTGGGCTCCGTGTTGGCTTCGGGCTCAGCAGAGGACAGAAGTGAAAGCCAGGAACTGGGCTGCAGCCCAGCTGTCCAGATGGACACACTGGGCTGATTGTGGAGGCTGCACTAGGAGGGATGCCCTGAGAGCACAGTCTACCCCAAAGAAGGTAAAGGGAACCTGAAAATCTCTCCAGATCCTACTTAGTGCTAAGGAGGAATCTTACAGTTTCTCAAACGGTGCATTAGTTTGCTTCTCCTTTGGCTTCTCTGGCGAACCATACAGCAGGTAAGAGGGCCAACAAGAGCAGACTTAAACTGACATTTGAATTTTGAGATGCCAATCATACATTAGCTGGATGGGACATGTATCTTGACCTTACAAAAGCAGAGTACAAATAATTCAAAGAAAATTTGTATGCACCAAGATGAGAGAATAGTTATAAAGATTGGGAAGAACTAATAGTGACATTTTAAAACATGAATGAGACAAATAAGAAGAATAAAAGCATACCAAAGACAACCATGTGACTGATTAGTATATTTATGGTTGAGTTCTAACTCTCTAAGAATATTTGAAAAGCAGAGCCATGAACCAAGGATGAAGATACAACAGTGCCAGGGTTGTATGTTATCAAGAAGCCCAATGCCAGACCAAAAAAGATGGCTCAATAAGTAAAGGTGATTGCTGAACAACTCTAACAACCTGAGTTCGAGCCCTGGAATCCATGTAAAGACAGAAGGAGAGAACCAACTCTATACAGAGTTGTTTTCTGACTTTCACATGCATACCACGGCACATATTCCCCACACACTCCGTAATAATAATATAATTTTTAAAAAAACCAACTCCTCAAATAAGCAGAGAACATTGAAGAGGTGATTTGGGTTTTTAGTAAGATATAGGAAGTCACAGCTCTTGCGAAGGCTACAGATCGGTTTCCATAAAAAATAGACTCTGAGGGGCTGGAGAGGTGGCTCAGGGGTTAAGCCTCTGCCTTGCAGGCAGAAGGTCCTGAGTTCGGATCCTAGACCCCACGTATAGACGCCGGGCGGAAGCAGGGGCAGCTTGCGTTTCCGGTCCTGGTAGGCTGGAGCCTGTGAATCCCGGGGCAGAGTAAACAAGGAGGAGGTGGAGGCCATCCATGGTGGTTCTCGAATTCGCCCATGGTTCTACACACACACACACACACACACACACACACACACACACGCACACGCACAACTGAATAAAAAAAAAATGTAGACTCTGAGATCTGTATGCAGGAACAGAATACAGAACAGATGAAACCAGGATTGGATGGAAAGAGATTGAGTTGTGACAAGTTACGACTGAAAGTGTGTAGAACAGGTGGATCTCACACTTACTAGGCAGCTGAGGGCAACCTTGATTTCTTGTTCTTCCTGCCTCCATCTTCCAAGAGCATATACCCTTTCATCTTGATTTCACCTTTACTTTTGAAGGAAAAACATATTGAGCACAGAACTCTAGCTTAGTAAGGGTTTCGTTAGTGGTGGTGGTAGAGATGTGTTTGTGTATGTGTGTGTGATGTGTGAGTGAATGTATGTGTGTTTGTGGATGTGGAGTAGGCATGTACCACAGAGTACATATGCAGGTCAGAGGACAATCTTTGGAGGTCGGTCATTGCTTTCCATCTTGTTTTGAGAAGCATCTCTTTGTTGCTACAGAAGCAGACTGGCTGGCCTGCAAGATTCCAGTCTCCTGTCTTTACCTCCCATTTCCCAGTAGATATGCTGCAGTTTCAGTTGCTTGGGTGGCTGTGTCCAGTTCTGTGTTCAGTTGCTGTGTCCAGCTTACATAGGTCTGGGAATTCAAACTCTGGTAATCAGGCCCATGCGACAAGCACAGTTAGTTACACACTGTATCATCTCCCTAGTCCCCCACCCCCACCTTATTCTATCTGCCCTGGTGTATGTGTGTGTGTGATGCTGGGGACTACAGCCAGGGCCTTATGGAAAGCATACGCCCTACTACTAAGCTACAACCCAGCCAACTTCCTGCCTTTCCATTGGCATTCTCAGATAATTTGTACTTGACGGAAACATTAATGTTTAAGGACTTACATCTTCCATTTTATTTTTTGCTTTCTGTTCTATTCTTTTTTCTGCTTCATTTTGGCTACATAATTCTTTTCGTTTGTGCAGTTGATTGTTTGCTTGAGACAGAGTCTGGCTATGACTGCCTGTGCTCTGGATCTTGTTATATGGGCCAAATTGGCCTTGGACGCATGGTGATCCCTGGACGTACAGTGATTCCTGGATGCATGGTATTTCAGTCAGCCTGTATGGTTGCTGATAAATGATCATCAAACAGCATGAGGGAACAAGGGGTTTATTTCCTTACGACAGTCTGGTTACAGTTCTCAGTCCAGCTTGAAGGGAGAGCTCACACCAACACCAGGGCCGAGGGAACTGACCACATCATCACCACATAACCGCTGAGAGATGGACAATCCTTACTTGCCAGACCAGCATGTCTGGCCAAGTGAACAGAAGGATGCCAACTCTCTCAACCAGCTCTCTGTGATTTATCCAGGGTCTAGTCCCACCCACCATGGGCTGGGTCTTCCCCATCAGCTAGACAATCTCCTGCAGGTTTGCTCTGGGCTTAACTCAACCATCAACTCTCTACACCTGTGCCCAGAGCTCAAACCCTCAACAGTCAAGTTGACACCTGTGCTAACTATGACACACGGTGATCCCTGGACTCACGGTGATCCTTCTTCTTTTGCTCCTAAGTGTTGGGGTTAGAGTTGTCCCCTTTTTTAATCAACAATTTTGGAGGTGTATTTATTTGCAGCTTTTTCGTGTTTTCCCCAGATGCTGCATGATAAATAGATGAGTTATCCTAGTATACTGGTGTTAATACTTTACCAGTTCCAGTGAATTATAAAAACCTTTCCTCCCTTTACAGTCTTTCTCTTTTTCCCACAGAGAGCATGATTGCCTTAAATCTTTCTTAAACATATATTTAGAACCAGATCATGTTGTATATTGCTTTAGCTATTGAATAACTTTTAAAAATTCAAAAACTCATTGAATTTTCCTATAATTTGATTTGCCATATAATGTTTCCTTCTTACATTCTTAGGGATCCCTCTACTATTTTTTTAATTTTTAAATAAATTTTTCATTTCTCTGTGTATGTGGGGGAGTATGTATGTATATATACTTGTGGGGGGGGAAGTTAGGCAAGTGAACGTACATTTGTGGGGGGGCCTAAGGTTGATATTGGGAATTACCTTCTTACTCTTCTACTTCATTCTTTTGAGCCTGGGTCTCTAATTAAAGCCAGAGCTCCGGTGCTAGAAATTATAAATGGCCCTGTACAGCCAGACAGATTCTTACATGGGATGTGGGATCTGAACTCTGGTCCTTTTGTTTGTGTAGCAAACCCTTTAACTGCTTTATTTTCTGTTTGTTGCTTAAAGAACTTGCCTAATGATTCTTTTGTAGATAGATGTGCTTGTGACAAATCTTGTCATTTTCTTTCACCTGAGACTCTTCATTTCCTTCTCCATTCCTGCATATAGGCTTCTGGGCTAACAGTTCTTTCCTTTTTAAAGCAGGCAGTATGGTTTGGTTTTTTAAAAATATTTTATTTATTTTACGAATGTGTCTGTGTGTGCCTGTGTGTGTATGTCTCACAGAGGGTACTATGTGTCCCTGTGGGGGGGGGCTAAAAGTGACTTTAGAAATCATCCTGGATTGCTTCTACCTCCTTCTTGCTTTGTTCTGGGATTTCCCAGGCTCTGCCCACCAGGGCTGGAATGCAGGCTGCTGAGGTTTCCACCAGGCGTTTTTTATGTAGGGACCGGGATCCGAACTCAGGACCTTCTGCTTGTGAGACAGAATCTTAACCCCTGAGCCATCTCTCCAGCCTGGCAGTATAGTTGTTTTAAAACTAAAACTAAACTACAACAAAACTAAATCTACATTCCTAAACTGCATCCTAAACTACATTCATAAAAGTGCAATTCGCTCAATGAAAAGGGAGCCTGTCTGTAAGCAGGGGGGTCTGCGTTCAACTCTGCGTATCCATCTGAAAAGGTAGTAGGAAAGTTGAGACCTGTTGACAGGCACGAGATCAACAGGGTAAAGGGACACAAAACAGTGTCAGAATTAAATGATTTAAAGACTATAGGATGACAAATACTTTCCGGCATGTCATGAGGCAGTTGCAGAGATGTCGAATTGAGGGGGAAGATTCATCTTGAATGTGGGCAGTATCTTCCCATGGGCTGAGATACTAGACTGAATAAAGAAGAAAAAGGAGAAAGAAAGTTGAGTGTCTCATTCATTGCTCTTGCTCCCCGACTGCCAGCAGCTACCAAACGTTCCTGCTGCTCTGTCCTCCACCATGACGATCTGTCCTCTCAAGTCACAAGACAAAATAGACTCTCCCTTTCTTAAGTTGCATTGATGTCGCAGCCATGAGAGAAGTAATTAATATGGAAGCCATCCTGCTTCCCTTGAGAAGAGGAACTCTACTGGCGTGTAATCTCCAAGAAGTTGGGCCTGTGCCATTGAGTTCCAAGAGAAAAACATAAGCTGTTTCAGGAAGACTTCTCAACAATCAGACCTGCCCGATGATGGACTATGTCGCTTCTGGATAATGTTTCTGCCACTAAGGAACACAGAAGCATGGACTAGATGCAGATATTGTCACAAACATTTCAACCTATTATGTTGTAACGTTAAATCTTCATTTCAATACAGGTTTATAAGATGCAATAGGAGGTAAAATAGATTTAGAGAGAATCACCAGGCTTATGATTTTCATTTTGATGTTAACAACCATACAAAATTACTTCAACTACATGAGAACATTTTCCATTGTGATTGCTGATGACGGTCTCCCTTATTGTGGATCTTGTCTGACAAATTTATAATTCAAGGTGCCATTACAAAGTAATGCGTGTGAAATATAACCTACTAAATTAACTTTATATCAAAAAAACTTAATATAATACATAAAAATAGTGCTCAATACGGCTTGCGAGATGGCGCTTATCCTTGTAACAGGCTTCTACAATCATCTACAGGTTCTTTTTTTTTTTTAATTATTTATTCAATTGTGCGTGCATGCATGTGTGCCCATGTGGGTATGTGTGTGTGTGTGTGTGTGTGTGTGTGTGTGTGTAGAACCACGGACGAATTCAGAAACCACCATGGACAGCCTCCACCTCCTCCTTGTTTACTCTGCCCCAGGATTCACAGGCTCCGCCCTACCAGGACCAGAAACACAGGCCGCCCCCACTTCCGCCTGGCTTGTATATGTGGGGTCTAGGATCCGAACTCAGGACCTCCCGCCTGCAAGGCAGGGGCTTAACCCCTAAGCCATCTCTCCAGCCCCATCTAGAGGTTCTATTATGTGCATTTTGTAAAATAAGAAACTGAGACAACTTGTACAAGATTATATAGCTAGTAAGTGTTAATGGAAATATTGTAACCCGTTGATTTAGCTCCAGAGTCTAGGCACAAAACCAATGTCTTATCTTTCATCCTGACTTTATATTTAGTTTAATAATTTGTTAGCCCGTCTAGTCAAAGGCCCCAAACTTAATGGTGCTTCTTGGCTTAGAACACTTTGGGAACTGGAGACAACCTAAAAACTTCTAGCACTTTCTTTGGAACATTTTCAAGAGTCAAATCTTTCCCCATTGAGACTAGGCTACATTTTTTTTTTTTTTTTTTTTTTTTTGCAGGTCACCCTGTTTTCTGCCTGGTGTTTTGTTTTATTTACTTATTTTTTTACTTTTAAATTGCTATTTATTTATTTATCTATTTGTGTGTATGTGTGTATGTGTATCAGAGGGCACTGTGTGTCCCTGTGGAGGACCAGGGGTGACTTTGGGAATCATCCTGGATTGCTTCTACCTCTTTTTTGCCTTGCTCTGGGGTTTCCCAGGCTCCGCCCATCATGACCAGGCATACAGGCCATCTGGCGTTTTTCACATGGGACCTGGGCTCTGAACTCAGGACCTTCTGCTTGCAAGGAGAGCCTTAACCCCTGAGCCATCTCTCTTACTTTGTTTTTTATTTTTATTTTTTTAGTGCATGCGTGCATATGTGTGTGTGTGTGTGTGTGTGTGTGTGTGTGCAAGTGCTCATATATGTCCTTGTGTGTATCAGAGAACACTCTGTGTGCCTGTTGAGGTCTAAAAGTGACTTCGGAACTCATCCTGGAATCTTCTAACTCCTTTTCACTTTTGTTTTGGAGTTTCCCAGGCTCTACCTTCCAAGACAGGAAGCATCTCCCACCCTTCAACCCACTTCCCCATTCTCCCCAAACCCAGCATTTTTATGTGGAATCTGGGATCTGAACTCAGGTCCTTCTGCTTTCAAGGCAGAAGCTTAACCCCTGAGCCATCTTTCCAGCCCTAGGTAAACTTTTAAAAAAACAAGTTGTCAAATCTAATGAATAACATTGCTGAAAAACCTGAATATTGTCATTTATAGTTCAAAGCAGTAAATGCCACTGGACAAGTGAATCTACTTTCTTTGAATTATTTTTAAGCAGGCATTGAAGGTGCTTTCAAAAAAAAATCAAGAACTGACAGAAGCATCATTGGAACAAGTTTTTAATCAGCAAGGCAACTGAGTGTTTTGAAAGAATAACACTCAGTTGGATGTGTATATATGATGCCGTTCTTTCCTCTCTCCTGCCCTCCCTTTTTTCTCCCTTTCCTTCCTTGCTTCCTTTCTTTCTTGGATAGGGTTTTGTGATATGTAACCAAGGGTGGCCTTGAATTCCTAAGTCTCAAGCATGTGCCAATATGCCTAGAAGATGGAGTTATTTTTAAATATGCGGATACATCCTTTGCTACGTAAAAGAACTGCTTGTGCATTTATCAAAGAATTGAAAGTGGTAGAAACAATACATCATACAGGAGGCTCTCGTGCATTAAATACTCAACATAGAACTTTATAAAATTTCAAAGTCACCGTAGGCTACAGAGTGAGACCTGTAGACATGACACATGCATACACACAAAAATAAATAAATATGGATATATACAACTAAAAAAAGAGAACTTTATAAAGGACATTAGAGAAAAAAGTTGTCACCTTTTCCATCTCAATAGTCAACCTCTACCTAGTGAGAGACACCTGAGTTCATCTGTCAATATTTTCTGGCTAATTTTGAGGGAAATTACTTTGTGCCCCAGTATGTATAAAACTTGAAAAATTTTATTGTTCATTAGAATTAGAAATAATTTATACACAGTGACCAGGCATATGTCAAAAGTGAAGATATTGAAATTTATGATAAATAAAGTGCAGAAGGTGGGAAAGCAGGTACATTCTTCTCACACAGAGCATAAAAAGAAAGACATTGTCTAGAATAAGCCTGACTCTTGATCCAGCGTCTGCCATTCAGGACTAAAGAGGGACATGTTGAGATTCCATGGGGGAAAATATTTTTAAAACATTCTCAAGACTAAAAATATTTTAAGAATGATGGCACACTAGCAAGTGTGCTTTGTAGTGCGCACTGTTTTCCTCTTCTGCCATGCAGAGTTTGTGCACCTGGGGCCCAGGGACAGAATTCAGCTGGTACGGAGCACAGGGCAGCTGCTGCCGCCAAGGGCATCCTTACCAGGAGTGCCGGGCCAACCCACCGGCAAAGGCTAAAATCCAGCCAAGACCCACTTATTAAATCCAGGAGCAATGCTCAGTGATCCCTTTGCTTGGCCCATGGGCACTAAGTCACCCCCTTATTCTGTCCAGGGAGTACTCTTCCTTAATATTCCCAGAGTAACACACTCACACATTTTCCTGCAATGCTGTTTGTATGCTGTTCTTTTGAACTGAGTTTGGTAGTGTATCACTTACCACAATGGAATATCTGACACAGGGTACTTCTGAAATGAAGAGGGGTTTATTTAGCTCACAGTTTTGGAGGTTCAGGGGCACAGCACTGACATGACTCAGGTAGTCACAGTATCCTGTCATGGCAGGTAGCAATTGCAGCAGCGTGGGAACCAGCAATCTAGTTCATCTCTAAGGAAGAGCCGGCAGAAAAGGTGGGGTACCCCAACCTCCTCGGAAGACCTGTGTCCAGTGACGGAAGGACCCCCACCCCCAATAGACTCCACCTCCAAAGGTTTACCATCTCCCAGTGGCTCTACCTTGGGGACCAATCCTTTAACTCAAATAGCGTTGGGTGACTACTCACCCAAACTGCAACAGACTTTCCCAACTTTGAGGGGAAAAATAATCAGACATTTTATGCAAATATTCATATTGCTGCCTTAAATTTTCAATTTCAAAGTAGATCCCTAGGCCTCCTTGCTTCAGTGTTCAGTTGGAAAAAATCAACCTGTGCTGATCCAAACGTGGGCTCTCTCCCCACCCCACTGAGAGTCACCTGCGCACCTGGCCACCCCAACATCGCTTCCAGGAGGGTGTGTCATCCCAGTGACAGATGAGGAGCAGCACCTCCCGGGGTAGAGGATTCTCTCTTCTCTCCTCCCCTCTGCTGCCTTGTCTTGCGAGCCCAAGCAGGGAGCTCTTTGCGGATAACCCGCTTCCCGGGTGTGGACAGAACAAGACACTTCCTTTTTCTTGCTGGGGGAAACGGAAGTACCACCATCGACTGCTTCCAAGGCATCAGGCAAAACTCTGCTGGCAACCTCTGGGTTACTCAGATTCGGATCTTTGATTTTTATTTTTTTCTTTTCAGAAGAGCAGAAAGGCACGTTATCCATGGTTATTGATACAAACCCATTGACAAAAACCAAGCAGTAAAAGAGACAGTCAGAAGTCCAAATGTCAAAGCAGCTCGTGGAATTCTTAATCCTACCTGCCACATTTCCTGGTTCCAGAAAGTCGTGGGTGCAAGCGCGGGTTGCCATCACAGCTCTGAAAGGCCTGGGATTCACCGGCTGATGACGAACGTGGCCCGTACTACTTCTAGCTACATAAAGCCAGTTACCCCGGCTTAGCCTACTTCCAAGACTGTTCTCAAAGGTGTCCACAGGATGCTCTGGTAGCTGCCTTAACTCTTTCTGGCATTTTCCTCTGGGCATTGGAATCAGAAACACTAATAAATATAACAAATAAATGAACAAACGGATGAATGAATGAATGAATGAATGAATGAATGAATGAAGCCACTTCCACCTGCCAGAGTCCAGAGCAAAGTTTTCGACATCTTTCATTTAACAAAGGCCTGGCAGCCCCTGGCAACGGTGGGTGGGGAGGTTTTCAAAAATATGTGGCAGCACAGCTCAGAGTAAAAATGAGATGCCGTTACCTCATAAAAATGCCATAAATACAGAAGGATGGAGTACCATGGGAAATGAAAGGACAGAGAGGACGTGGAGGAATGTGGGAGAGTAAAAACCACTTAAACTCTGCCTGACCTTGAGCAAGTCAGGGTGATCTTTCTCTCTCTCTCTCTCTCTTTTTTTCAGGCCCCTCCACTAGCGCATTGAGCCGTGGCTGCTTCCCAAATCTTCCTGTTGTTGAACTGCATTTAGATGCTGAGCCTGACTTGAGAGTCTTGGTCCTTTCTGGGCCAACGTGATGTCTCTCTAGGTCTGGAGGCTGCTGAATTGCATCAGCATCCTTCGGACAATTACTTTCTTGGCAGCGCCTGTCGGGGAAGGGCAGGACCAGAAGTGCCTCTCTGGGATAATTCAGAACAGTGGGGAGCCGAGGGTCAGATCCTGCGGGGTGGGTGTCCACTGAAAACGTGGCTGAGACGTTGAATTTCTAGACCGTTTTCTACAGCTGGTCCGGATTTTCCACGGGCTCACCTTTAAATTAAAAGAATTTCTGCACTTTCAAGAATTTGAAAGCAAAGCCATGTGGGAGACGATGTGATTCACTCTTATGCCCTTGCAAGAAGTAGGTTGCATTTCTTCTGCACTTAAAAAGAAAGAAATCAATCTCCTTTCTCACCCCACCCCCCAGAATGCCATATATGTAAATGATCCCAAATAATCGTTAGCATGTGCCCATGCTGTTCTGATTTGCTAAATTTTAAAGCTTTCCCATTGTTCTCACTTAACAGCTTTTGGCAACTATTTCAGAAATTGAAGTGTATTAGCAAAATGGGCTCAATTAGCAAGTGCCCGTTCAACAAGTGTGAATGGTGTAACTATCTCTGCAATATGCAAAAAAAGAAAGTTTAATATTTGTCTTTACTCTTAATAAGCAAAATACAGCAAAGAAAGTTTAATATTTGTCTTTACTCTTAATAGCAAAATACAGCAAAATTACAGAAAGAAATGAATTTAATGCTTAGAATCACAGTCTTATGGGAGAAGGATTGTAGTGGGAAAAGGAAGGGTGATGGGATTTGGGATTAAAGTGTGAAAATATCATAAATTTACATATTCATATATGAACACTAAAAGAATTTTTAGAAAGTATCTTGGGTAAAGATAATAAAAAAAGAAGGGGAATCTTATATGGCTTGTGTTTTTCGATGTGATGAATGGAAAGAATAAAGAGACCTGAGTTATTTAGAATTCTGGTTTTCATCTTTAGCAGCTTTGGTATTGGATATAATCAACTTCTCTGACCCTTATTTGTTTGTTTATTAAAAATTTGTTTTGGGTGCCAAACCCAGGGTTTTACATGTGATAGACAAGTTCTGTACCACTAAGTCACATCCCTAGCTCTTGTTCGATTTACTTAAAGAATAGGTTTAGGGGTGGGAGGGCAGAGAGATAATTCAGAGGTTAAACCTCTGCCTTGTAAGTAGAAGGTTCTGAGTTCAGATCCTGGATCCTACATAAAAACATCATGTGGAAATGGCAGCAACCTGTACTTCTGGTCCTGGAAGGCAGAGCCTGGGAAACTCCAGAGCAAAGCAAAGAGGAGGTAGCACAATCCAGGGTGATTTCCGAAGTCACTCTTGTGCCTACACAGATACAGAGACACATGCAAAGACACACATGCAAAAGAAAAAGTTAACTCTATTACCATATTGCATAGGAAAAATCTTAATTTTGCTGGCTGGTTCATCTGTTCCTCTTACATATAGACTGCTGTTGGATGGATTTTACTGTATGTTGTCATCAAATTCAGAAGTTGCATTGTTTCCTAAGTTTGCTTCAAGTTAGCATTCACCTCTCCAATCAAGATTCAAGCAATCTATTGGCCAGTTCTTTCTAAAAATCTCTCCCAAATTACAAATTCTACATACTGGCTAAGTTATTTCCTGTGCTTACATAAAGACACATAAATCAGTCTCTATATGATGTTTCTCGCTGTACAAGGAGTTGATCTGGTTCAAGAACTAGGTACTTTTATTGCGTATCAAGTTTCTAGAGTTGAGCCAAAAATTTGAGGATAAAGACTTGCAGCAAAAAGCTTCAAGTTCTTCTCAACTGTTTTCCCACTTAGCATTGTAGAGATGCGAAGAGGCTAGTGGTACAATAGTCGTCTCTGGATGTTTCTTTTGGAATATCAGATCAAGAGACTGGCAGGAAAAACCTGACAAGTCAGAAATACATCCAGAAACTCGAGGAAGCCGGGAGAGACTAAAGCCTGCAGGACTTTATGAGATTTAAATCGTCTTACAAGGATTGGCATTAGGAGGCCAGTGGAAGCCAGGGGTTGAATTTAGAACTTCTTAATTGGGGGTTTGGGGGCTGGAGAGATGGCTTGGGGGGGGAGGTTAAGACTCTGCCTGGCAAACAGAAGGTCCCATGCAAAAATGTCAAGCGGAAACCTCAACAGCCTACACTTCCGGCTCTGGCAGACAAAGCCTGGGAAATCCTAGAGCCATGCAAGGAAGGAGAAACAATCAGGATGATTTCCAAAGTCACCTTTAGTCCTCCACAAGGACATACAATGCCCTCTGATTCTCTCTCTCTCTCTCTCTCTCTCTAAATGAATGAATTAATAAAGTTTTTTTGAAAAAGAACTTAATTGGCTAATTGGCAAAATTGATTCAAATTAGAAAGTATTCCCACCTTACAAAACTGTCAAAGGTTTGTATTGGTTAATTTTTTTATTGTTCAAATGCCTGACAATGCTTTGAGGAGAGACAGTCCCTCGTGGGGGGAAAGGCATGGCAGCAGGGGGCTTCGTGGAGGTGGGTCAGGAAGAGAGAAATCAGGGCCGGAAGTGAGGCAGGACCCCATCTTACCAGCCACCCACTTTCCTCCAATTAGGCCCCACCTCCTCCAGGTTGCACAACACCCAAAATGGCACTACTAGCTGAGGACCAAGTATTCATACACATGAGCCCACGGGGACATCTTATATCTTGTGATATGGACTAATCATTTTCAGTAATACATCTCCATAAAGCTATATCACAAAGAATTGAAGTATATATATATATATATATATATATATTGTAAATTGATTACTGGGTGACCAACCATCCCAGTTTACCTAAATGGGTCTGAGGCAGAAGGATTATTTTATTGGTAAATTCAAGAGAGTCTGAGGCAAACTGGGACAATTGGTCAGTGGCCTCATTTATATTGTTAGCACTCGCTGGACGGTTGCACTCACCTCTGGAAATAATCTGTTTGTAAGATCCTTTGAATAATTTTCTCTGAATGAACCTTTGTTTCCTGTGTGGGCATTAACTGTTTCCATAGGAAAATAAACCATTGGTATATAAAAGAAGATAAATGCAACAATGAAAGAATATTCAAGTAGAATAGTGCAATAAACTGTGAATTCTAGCACTTCCCAGAGAACGAAGATATATAAATCCTTGTTGAGCTGAAGACTGAAGGACAGATGATAAGGGAAAGGCCGAGAACAGGCAATGTCTGGCATGTAGAGGAAATAAATCTTGCAGCTGCTAGAGTTGGCTTTCCCAAACACAAAGTACAGATGCTCTTTCACTTACAGTAGGGTTAAGGTTAAAAAAACTGGAAAATGCACTTAATAACCACCAACATCACTCAGCATGACTTACCTCAAATGTGTTCAGGATATTTATATTAATCTACAATTACACAAAGTCATCTAACCCAAAGCCTATTCCATAATAAAGTTGAATATTTCATGTAAATTTATTGAGTTTATTGGAATTGAAGAACAGAATTGTAGAATGGATACACTTCTGCATCATTGTGAAGTTAAAACATAGGGCTAAGTGTCATAACAACATGTCTATAATCCTAACACGTGGGAGGTGAAGGCAAGAAAATCAGAAGTTGAAAGCTAACCTCACATAGTAGGTGTCATTCAGCCTGGACTACATGAGGCCTGTCTCAAAAAACAGACAAACGAAGATAAAAACAAAAACAAAAACAAAAAATCCAATAGCTTTGTTAGGTCATTCTGAGTTGTGAACTTTTAGTTAGTTCAGTTTTTCTTCCCTGTGACAAATACCAGAACAGAATAATTTAAGGGGGGAGAAATTTGTTTTGGCTCACGGCTTCAGAGTTTTCAGTCAATTGCAGAGCAGGTCACCTCTGGAAATGCCCTCAGACACACCAAGTAGGCTTTTTCATAACCTCCAAAGCCTCTGTTAATTCAGTCAAGTTGACATCAAGATTAACCATGTGAATATGTAAAGAAGCCACAGGAGTAAGTGTGAGAGACAGGTCAGGCTTGAGCCATGGTAAAGAATTTTGTTCATCTTATGTGTATATAGTTGTGCTTGTGCATGTACACACTCTATGCCAAACACTGTTCAAGGCACTTGAAATTCATTACAGAACAGAACAAAGAACCCTCACGAAAACACACAATATGCAATAGATGTGACACAGATGGATTTACACAGTGTGTTAGGAGGTGTTAGGCTTACGGGAAAGGAAAAGGCTGAGTGTGTAAGAGAGGACTGAGCAGAGGGTGACAGTGGACTGAAATGTTAGGAGGGGAAGAAGGCCTTAGTGGACTGGCCACACTAAGAGGCCACTTACACAGAATTAAAGTATTGAAGGCCATTAGGAAAAGGAAGACCATTCCAGGAGGAAGGATTCAGTGCACAGGTGAAAAGTATAAAAAAGCTGCAAAGTTACACCAGGAAACACTCATTATATTTCATATTGTCTGTATTACAGTAACTCCAAGATACTCCAAGGCTATACCATCCTGAACGTGTCTAATCTTGTCTAATTCCAAGATAGTTTCCTTTGTTTGTTTTAGACTCTATTCTATGTTTTCATGAATTTACATGATCCCAGTTGGCATGTGCTGTCTGGGGCTGTGAACTGTTCCGAAATCATTGTCCTCAAAGGAACTGATGCTCCCTCCACTCTGGGGGGGGGGGGAGAAAGGGGGAAGAGGGAAGCCAAGAAGGCGGCCCATCATGCCCCTGACTCCCTGCCGCTGGGCTCTGCAAGGAAACACAGCACAGAACAGGCAGAAATGTATAACATTTCCTGCCACACTCTCTCAGGAGGAAGCCGCCAACTGTCTCTCTGAGATCCAGACCACAGCACGCGGCGTAGGAATCCCTTCTAATGGAGGTCTTCCTCCATGATGTTCTACTCCATATCTCAGGTGGGGATCTGAATTCAATCCCCAGAGCCCACTTGAAAACCAAAAAACTGAGCACAGGGTGGATACTTGTAATCCAGTGATGGTGAGATAGGGACACAGAGACAGGTAGATCCTCAAAATATCACTAACCAGCAAGGCTAATCCACCGGGAGAAGCTCTAGCTCAGCCAGAGGCCCTGTCTCAAGCAGGGCTGTCCTCTAACTTACACACACTTACATACACATGTACATTCCCTAAACACACACACACACACACACACACACACACACACACACAGTGAAAAAAAGCACAGTATCAAATACACACATTTGAGAAATACATTTGAAATGTCTCGAGTATTCAGATCACAAATGTCCTTGGGCATCTCTTTAACCCAATCCCCTGCCTCTCCAAAGCCAGCTAACCTTGAATTTTCTTTTTTTTTTTTTTTTAACCTTGAATTTTCAATACTCGCCAATGTTCACAGAAGATCTGTAGTGTTTAGTAACTCTTGTAAGTCTTAAGTTTAATTCCCAGAAGCCCACATGGTGAAAAGAGAGAACCGACTTCTGAACGTTATCCTCTGACCCATGCAGTCTGCCACCTGTACACTTTTCTCCTTCTCTTCCTCCTCGAATAAATAAAATATAAGCAAGCAAGAAAAAAGAAGCTCATTGCTGAAGAGTTGGGCTCCTCGGCACAGATCAAAGGACTGTGAAACTTCTCTGCCTTGCTCAGCCCTAGACAGGCATCTCAGCTGAAGTCCTGGGTTTCTTGCACAGAGGTACTCTGCTCCCCAAATCTGAACTCCAGATCTCCCTAATGTTAATCACTGCTTCCTTCCCTTGTCCCTTAGTGCCTAGAATGGTGAAGATCTCCGAGGTGGTTCACTGATCTCTCTACCCCAACCGGGTGAGATATGCTCTATTTTATTCTGGGACCTGAAAAATGGTCAGAAAGCCAGGGAGAAAAAGTCCATCAGAAAATTCTGTTTGTGGTGATTAGAGAAATGCTTTTGTTTGTTTTCTGTATTCCCTTCCATCTCATGTAAGAAAATGGTGATGTTAACTCACGGTTCTGATTTTAAGAGCAAAAATGGCTTCCCTAATAATTCACCTAATGAGTGGGGCTGGAGAGGTGGCCCAGGGGTTAAGCCTCTGCCTTGCGGGCGGAAGGTCCTGAGTTCAGGTCCTAGACCCCATGTATAGACGCCAGGCAGAAGCCGGGCGGCCTGTGTTTCTGGTCCTGGTAGGGCGGAGCCTGTGAATCTCAAGACAGAGTAAACAAGGAGGAGGTGAAGGCAGTCCATGGTGGTTCCCGAATTCGTCCGTGGTTCTACACACACATACCCGCATACACGCGCATACACACACACACATACACACGCACAATTGAATAAATAATAAAAAAAATTAAAAAAATAATAATTCACTTAATGAGGGTTGGAGGGGTTAAGACTCTGTCTTGCAAGCAGAAGGAAGGTCCTGAGTTCGGATCCCAGGTACCATGTAAAAATGCCAGGCAGAAATGGTGGTGGCCTGTACTTCCTGCCATAGTGGGTGGCGCCTGAGAAATCCCAGAGTGAAGCATGAAGGAGTTAGAAGCAATCCAGGATGAGTCCTGAAGTCACACACAGTGCCACACACACACATAAAAATAAATTTTAAAAAATTTTTTAAAATAATAATTCACCTAACGAGTACCCCTCCCCCACACACACATTAAAGCTTTGTCAAGGATGGTGCATGGGAATAAATCAGTGCAGGTAAAACTTTAGCCATGCGCTGAGGCTGTAGCTTATAGTTGGAGCACTTCCTCAAAAGCTCCAGGCCCTAGGCTACCCCACTACCATGCATAGAAACATAAATAAAAATAAATGTTTGGTCATGATCAAAGAGATTTCATAAGAGCCCTTAGTCTGTCTAGAAGGTGCATGTATCAGGTTTTGGTCATTATAATAATCTAGCTCTGTTGTCCTCATCTTCAAAAAAAACCCCAAAAACTTAGTGGGTGTGGAGATGGCTCAATGGTTGAAGCTCCCAACTTGCGAGCAAAAGGACCTGAGTTCAGTCCCCAGATTTCATATAAAAATGTCTGGTTGGCGTAGTGACCTACCTACAGAGTTTCAGCCTTGGAAGGCTGAGCCTGGTGATCCCTGGAGCAAGCCGGCTAGCCAGAATAGCACTAATGGGATGTTCTGGTTTAATTAGAGACCCAGCCTTACAATAAGGTGGAAGCATGGTGGAAGATGATTCCAAATACCACCCTTGGGCCTCCACAGACACCCAGACTCAAGTACATGCACGTACATATACCCATCCACATGTGCTTAGCAGTTCCCCTGCATGGCCACTGATAAATCACCCCCAAATGGTTTACAGGAACAAGGTGTTTATTTTCTTAGTTACGGGAACAAGGTGTTTATTTTCTTATGATAGTCCAGTTACAGTTTTTAGTCCATCTGGATGGGAGAGCATGCACCAACACCAGGGCTGAGGGAACTGGCCACAGCATCTTCACATGACAGCTGAGAGAGGGATGATCCTGACTTGCCAGACCAGCATGACTGGCCAAGTGTACACAATGATGCCCATTTCCTCAACTAGTATTCTGATTTTATTCTTTATTTTATTCACCTGTCTAGGACCTAGTTCTACCCACCTTGGGTTGGAACTGCCCCATCAACTAGACAATCTCTTACAGGTTCACTCTGGGCTTAATTCAACAACTAATTATCTACAAATATGCCCAGAGCTCGAACCCTCAACTGTCAAGTTGACACCTGTACCTAACTATGACATGTGCCCACTCACATGCAAGCACACAAACACATATGCACATGCATCACACACGCTTCACACACTCACACATGAAAAAAAAATTTAAAAATCCTAGTCCATACACAAGAAGAATTCTTCTTTGTATCTATAGAGAGTCTGCTTTGGTCAGGATAAATTTAGCAGGTCATATGTTCTTACGCGCCCCTCTTCTCACTTTTTAAGTTAATTGGGACATTAGTGTTCCACCCATCTTTAATTAGAAGGAGAGACTTAAATGTTGTTGTGTAACTGCTAAAGGATTATTCCCTCCTTTGGTCACTGGGAGAGACAACAATTATCATCAAATATTTTAACATGGGACAAAATCTTGCTGTCATAGAGACCAAGAAGCAAATTAAAAAACATTTACCAGGGTCATAATCATTTAAGGAAAAACTTGATTTTTTTTTTACTTTGAGACATGTTCTGACTGTGTTGCCCCAACTATCCTCAAACTTAAGATCCTCCTGCCTCCATCTCTCAAGTACATGGCGTCAGATCCGTATCTTGACTTAAGCATTCTGTCACAGATTTTGCCATATGGTTACTTGCTGAGGAATAAAGCTCAGTCCTTCTGAAGCTGTTGGCTCACTTGGGCCTTTCTGTCGAATACAAAGCATCTGACATCTGGTTTGGGCTAGCCACTGGACTGCGGGGGAGAGAGAAGTCAGGATGATCCCCAAATGTCTGTGTCTAGGGACAGGGAGATACGGCAGTGTGTGCTTGAGGAGAAAAAGCTGGATTAAAGCTGTTGACTTGTGACCCCTGTGGGCTGTGCTGACAGACGTCGGCCTGCAAAAGACTAGCGAGGCGTGTCTACGGTTCTGGGTAGCATCATCCAAATGCAGGGTGTCAAGGCAGTTGAAAAGGACAAAATCCTAATGGGGACATAAATATCTGAGGGTGGAACAAGGGAACAGAGGTCAGGGGAGAGTGTGAGCAAGCACCCTGGGTCTGGAAAAAGGCCTGATACAGAACAGGCACTCGGCAAATACTGTTGGAGACACAACCTGTGACCAACCAGTACCCATAGGATGGACCTGCAAGTTCAGTCGCTGTCAGAACTTTGCTCTACTTGGACAGCTGCCCTTTTCTGCCTCTTTATTTCATTTCACACTTCTTTTACCAACCTCTGAGCGTTATTAACCCATTTTCTGTTCCAGATGTCTTCTTAAGCTTGCTCGTAGCTTTGTACTTTCCCTTTGGTCTGCAAGGAATGTTCTTCCTACATCTCCAAAGGAGCAGCCTCTGGCCTTCCCAGGAGGGCTGTTCACGCCTACCTATCACTTATCCTGCAGTTGAAAGGGGTCTTCACTTGGCTCGATGCTCTGCTTCCATCTCAAAATTCTTAATAAATTTTAGGCACAGGGGCTACGTTTAATTTTGCACTGGGCCCTATGAACTATGGAATCCCCTTGTCAGAACCACATTCCTTGGCCTATCTTAATGCCAGCCCCCTCCACTTGTTAATTACCTGCTATCACAATACTCTTTATTTTCTTTTACAAAACTTTTCATTCTCTCATACTGTCTCACTTGTTTATTTGTTCATTAAAATGTAGCGTGAAGGGCTGAGCAGAGGGTTCAGTGTTTAAAACCTTTGCCTCCCAAGCAAGAAGATCTGAGTTCAGATCTCCAGAGTCCACAGAAAAATGCGGGACAGAAATGGTGGTGGCTTGTAATTCCGGCCCTGGAAGACAGAGCTTGGGAAACCCTAGCACAAAGCAATAAGGAAGTAAAGCAATTCAGAATGACTGCCAATGTCACACTTGGGCCTCCGTAGGCACATATAAAGTGACCTTTTGTACACATGCCTGCAAACACATGTACACATTTTGTATGCAAACTACATACATACATACATAAAAATAGTGTAGCACAAGGAGGTATAGCAAGCAGAGCTCACATTATGCTCAATATTGGTGCATAATAGATATTTGTTGAATAGCTCATTCTAAGAACTGAACTCACTAGAAGCTACACTGAATGTAATGGAGAAATTTAAATGTATTTCATATTTTGGTATCCTGATCAATAATCAAGTTTATGTCATCCTGGTTTTATAATGAAGTTAAAGTTATCTCTTCATACTGCATCCAAACTTGTTTTCATGATTTTTAAGATTTTTAAAATTTTAAGTCTGGACCCTTTCCTACTTTTGCTACTTGTGCAACAAGAGCCTAAAATAATCATTTTGGTTTAGTCTGAATTTTTCAAAAAGATTATTTGTCTACCATCCAATTATATTATACTGTATGGTTCAATATAACACTTTCACTGGTATTAAATAATCTTATCCATTCGGTAACTCCACAGGAAAGATGAGGTAATTGAAATTTTCCATTTTACAGACAGGACTTCCAGTGGCTGATTATACTCCAGCTCTGCTGGAGTCTCACAGTAGGAAGCAATAGCTACGGAACTTGAGAGCAGGACAGGCAGTGAATTCTCTCTCCCAGAATTCCCATTTCAAGATGAGGACTCTGTGGTCCAAAGTGCACAGGATCAGAAGGGAACCGCATGGCCACTGTTTTAAGAGAACTTGACCTTTCAAGTTAGTGATTCAAGTTAGTGGTGTGAGTGTGTGTGTGTGTGTGTGTGTGTGTGTGTGTGTGTGTGTTCCTGGGGATGGAACCCAAGGCCCCCTCCATACTACAAAAATACTCTACCACTGAGTTAAATCCCTGCTCTCTTTTTACTTACTCCTTGGAGGCAGCATCTGCTGCTTTGTCTGGGACGACACTTGGAGTGACTCTAGCGCAGGGAGGTCTTTCCTTTGTGATCCCCCTGCCTGCACCTCCAAGTAACTGGGACACAAGCAGTCGCCACCTGGCTTGGATCCACAGGTGTTTTTCTCTCAAGAGTAAGTAGAGGAGAGCTGCAAGAAAGCCCAGCTCGAGACCTGAGTTCAGCCTCAGGAGTTCACATGATGGAAGGAGAGAGCCAATTCCTGAAAGTTGTCTTCTGGTGCCTTCTCTCTTTCCCTCATGTCTTCTTTCTCTTCTTTTTCTGTCTCTGTCACTATGTTTGTCTCTCTCTCAAACATATCTATGAATGAATGAATGAATGAATGAATGAATGAATGAATAAGGAGTGGCAAAGGGGCTGGCTGGCAATGTAACTTAGTAGAGTGCTTGCCTAGCATAAGCAAAGCTCTGAGCTCAGTCTCTAGCACCACATAAATCAAGTATGAGGGGGAGGCACATTTGTAATCCCATTATTTAGGAGATAAAGGCAGGAGGATCAAAGGTTCGTTCAAAATGATCCTCATCCTCAGCTACGTAAGAGCAAAAGGCTAGCCCAAGACACGTGACACTCTGTCTCAAAGAAAAAAAGAAAAAAAGATTAAGAGCAGTCTTTGGACCTTCCCCTTGCTTCTTCCTCTTGAGGTTCACTTCCTTAACACTGCCACACCGAAGACGAAGATTCTAACACCTGTATGGGACTACACCCAGACCATAGCAGTGGGCAAGTCTAACTCAGAGATCATTTATTAACAAGCCCATCACCGCCACAATTCCTTCCAAGCCTCAATTTAACAAAAGGAACGCACAGGTCAAAGTCTGTCTGCAACGCTCCTGTTTTTCCGTTGATACCACAGTCATTTTCTTGTTATCGTTCCTCATTAAGATGACCTTGCTTCAAGGTCTCCCTAATTACCAACCAGCCATCACTAATATTTTATAATCCACTTTAATCTCCAGCATAATGAGGTCATAATTATGAAAGTAACCGGATTCAAATGAAGCATTGCTTAATCTTAAGGACAAAATGGCAGCTGTGAAAACAGATGAAGTAATTAGAGGAAGAACTTGTATAGAAACTTCAAGATATTTAATTAGCACTAGTCAGCCATGAGTTCAGTTCTCAGAAATTACACATAAAGGGGGAATGTGGATTAAAGAGGAAAAAAAACTGCTACTAGAGAATAAACCACTGGTTCTAATTTTTTTTAAATGGGATTGTTGAAAAGAAATGCGCAGACGCCAGGCAGGATTTCAAATGGCCCTGAACTTGAGCATCAGCAAACTCTTGAACAGGGGTGGGGGGAGACAGAGCGGAGAAGGGAAGGTTTCCTATGACCAGCTTTTCCTGAAAAGAAAAATACACAACCCGCGTGCTTCCCCTAGTGGCCCATGACCCTCCACCAGGATAGGACATACCTGTTTATAAACTGTTCAAAAGTGACATTAATCTGTTGAATAAAAGTTCCAGCAGAGCTAAGTGGTTTCCAACACACACACACACACACACACACACACACACACACACACACGCACATACACACACGAGATAGAATTAGTGGATAAAGAAGACAGTCAAAGTGGGGGTATAGATTGGATTTTGAGTACTGGTTCTGTGCCCACAGTCAGGCATAAACAAACTCCAGACTACACATTACTCAGGAACAAGACCCAACTCCACTGCCTTGTTTGAGACAGGATCTCATGTAGAGTAGGGTGGTTTTGAACTCTCTACATAGCCAAAAGCCCTTGAAGTGCTGATCCTCCTGCCTCTACCTCCGAATGCTTGGAACTACACCTGTACTCCACCACGCCTGGTTTAATCTGGTGCTGGTGGCAGGGAGGTGGGGGGGGGTGTTACATCCAGGGCTTTGTGTATACCAGACAAGTGTCCATCAACCAAGCTACAGCCAGACCCACAAGGCTCAACTTCTGAAGGGCCCTCAAAAGGCAATGGACTAGTTCACATCCATGAATGTTACCTCCTTAGAAAATTACTGAGCACACGAGTACAGATTGGATAGCTTCTCAAGCTTTCAAAGCGGACTCAATGTGATCTTGCAATTCCATAGCCAGAGAGATTGTCACTGCAAATTCTAGAGCTGGCTCTCCTAAAAACTCCCTACTTTGCTTTTAAATGAATCATCCATCGATTTTTAGTTCAGCCAATCAGCAAATTACAGAGCATTCAACTATTACATTATTAAGCTGAACCTAGTTATGTGCATCCATAATGCCAAGTCTTGGAAGACTGAGGCAGGAGGATTACTGTGAGTTCTAAGGCAGCCTGTGCTGCATAGTAGTTCAAGGTCAACCTAGGCTATTTTGTGAGACCTTGTTTCAAAAAGCAAACAACAGCAACAACCCCATACATTATCTATGTGACATTATTGCATTATTTCCATGCTAGGTTTTTAAAAATCACATTGTATTGGCAAGAGTGACTTTATCATGGCTAATGTGTTGGATGCACTGTGACAAGCCAGCCACATGCTCCTGCTGCCAGGATGGATTTGTTCTCCCTGGAACTACTCGGATTAGATCCTTGGCTTGGCACCTCCTTAGAACCGGAACTTGGAATTGGCCAGTCTGGTGGAGCTTCCCATTCTACCGGAGACCCTCCAGCTCTGCCTCATGACAGATGCAACAGACGCGTGAAATCTCCAGCAGCACCAAGCTGAGATGGGGCCAGCACACTGCTCCCCTACGTCTCCATCTTACGTCAGTCAACTCAAGAATGGCTGTGCCCACTGGTACACTGTTGTTGCTCCAGCAAATACCAGGCACCTGTCATTAACAGGAACCAGGTGGGACTTAATGAGTCATAATGCACAGAAGTGGGAGGGAGACAGGTGGGGAAGAATAGGGCTTGGGATTGGTAATAATGACTGAAAACAATTCGAGTACATCTGTAAAGCCCTAAAGAATATAAATAAACAACTGAAAAATATATAACAGGGCTGGAGAGATGGTTCAGGGGTTAAGACTCTGTCTCGCAAGCAGAAGTTCCTGAGTTCAGATCCCAGGTCCCACATAAAAACCATAAAAACGTCAGGTGGAAATGGTGGCCTGCACTTCTGGCCCTGATGGGGGAACCTGGGCAATCCCAGAGCAAAGCAAAGAGGTAGAA
The DNA here is from genome assembly GCA_023101885.1 of Typhlomys cinereus. Classification (NCBI taxonomy): domain Eukaryota; kingdom Metazoa; phylum Chordata; class Mammalia; order Rodentia; family Platacanthomyidae; genus Typhlomys; species Typhlomys cinereus. Next base: position 1,702,132 of record JALPQD010000291.1, on the reverse strand, counting down.
GCAATCCAGGGTGATTCCCAAAGCCACCCTTGGTCCTCCACAGGGACACATGCACCCTTTGATACACACACACACACACACACACACACACACACACACAAAATAAATAAAATATTTAAAATATAACAATTTTTCATCGGTTATAAAACTTCTTTTTAAAAGTATTTTATTTACTTACTTATTTACTTGAGAGAGATTGAAGACATGCACATGCACACCAGTCTGGAATTCAGGGGACAACTTTCCAAAGTCTGTCTCTTCTTCCACTGTGTGGGCTTCTGGAAATCAAACTCAGATCACCAGATTTGGAAAGAGAGGCTTTATTTGTGGAGTTACCTCAGGTGCCAGATTTGAGAACAGGGTCTCATCTACTGAGCCATCTCACGAAACCCTATAGTTACACCACTTCTTGTAGTCAAAAAAAAGGACAAACAGCCGGGCCATATATTCCTGTAATCCCAGCACTCAGCACTCGAGAGATGGAGGCAGAGAGATGAGGAATTCAAGATCATTCTCTGATATGGCAAGTTCAAGGCCAGCCTGAGCTATTGGAGATCCTATGTCAAAAATCAGAAGCAAGTAAAAAACAGACACAAACCCCCTCCCCCATGTTTGTGGAAAATAAGGAGAAATCATTGTTCCTGACAGTATGGCCACACTGCCCTCTAGTGTTAGGTTTTAGGCTCTACCAAATTTTAAACCATTGGGGTCATCTCAAAAATATCCGTTTAATAGGATTAAGAACTGTGTCATCAAATTAATAGAACAAAGCTAAATCCCTGACACAGATGAAAATTAAAGCATAGAAAAGCGAGGGTCCTTCCAGAAGCCAGTGGCAACTTCTCTGGGGAAACACTGCAAAGTCAGCGGTAAATATGCCATTTAAAAGTTTTATTTAGTAACCAGGGCACTCCCAAAAGGTTTGAATGCAATGTAAAATGTAATAACTGTATACGCCTAGTATAGTTATTTTATTATATTAAAAAGACATTTCAAATGTTGATTAAATAATGAAGTGTTTTTATAATGTAATTATAATGCAAATTTAAGCAGACAAATATCCTTTTGGTGGGAAATTAAGATAATCTGGCACATTTTACAGGTTTAACTTCAATACAGCATGCAGTACTTTTAATTTATCTCATCTTAGTATAGTTTCAAATATTTGAGTATGAGATATTTTTAACTAATATAAGTCAAATTAATTTTTTTGAGGATTATGGTAGAGTTTGTTAAAGGAGAGAAAGAATGCAACTCACGAGTTCCAGAAGTGGAGTGCCATGAGGGGGCAGGTGCCTAAATCAAATTAAATTTAAAAAGACATTCATGATTGAGAAGAAAACTTTTTAGCGGACTCTTCCTCTATTTTATCATTTACTTATATTTTACTGGGAAATGAACTCAAGGCCTTGCATATGCTAGACGAGCTACTCTATCACTGAGCCACATCTCTGACCCAGCACTACCCATATAATTTTTATTTATTTATAATAAATAAATAATTAAATTTATAATAATTATTACTCTAGAACCACAAAAAAGCCTCCCCCCCCCTTTTTTTTAATTGAGTGTAGTGGTGAACATCTGTAATCCAAGCATTTGGGAGGTAAAGGTAGGAGGAGAAATAAAATCTTCCTGATGTACTCTAGTAAATTCTATCTTTAGACATGTTTACTATTAAGAAAATCAAATGAAATTTGGATGCTATAGGCCTGTGATCTATTTTACCTATTGTCTTGATTTTCAAGTACTTCAGGTGATAACTATTATTACTATTATTTTATTAAAATAGCATCTCACTCTGTAGCCCAGGCACTGAGATCATAGGCCTGTCCTAACATTCCTTGTTTAATGACCTTTAATTGTCATAAAGAATGTGAAGCAAATGGGACTAAATCACGTTTGTTTGACTTTTTGACTTGGAGTTTAGGCTTCTTTATGTCCCGGGCATATAAAAAGTGTCTAAAGTCATAAAGAAAATTCAACAAAAATGTGCCGTGGAAACCTTGTGCTTTCAATTGATGCCGCAGAGCGCAACCCCAGAGAAGGGATTTGACCGGCTTTACTTGCTCCTTGCAGGAACGGCAGGAACATGAAGCCACGCTTGGTGTTTATCGTTTGTCTGCTGTGGCTGCAACGCTGTCACTGCGCGCCTGCTCGGAAAGACAAAACTGCTGTGGACCGAAACCTGAAGGGTACGTTTGGCTTCTTAACCTGTACCCTGTCTGCCTGTTTGCAAGTCTCTCCCGGCATTTATGGCGACTCACGGTTGGGAGGCAACCCGCATGCATTTCATTTCACAGGCACTTACGCCAAGTCCTCGTGATGCCAAACATCTGGAAAAAAATAGAAAATTCCAGTCACCAGTGTTCACAGATCCAGGTGTTCGCTATCATGCAGAGAAAACTTGCCAACTTCTTGACAGCATTTTTGGGGGGGTTTATCCAGATGTTTGGTCTCATCTCAGCACGTCTTTAAGGAACAGCGAAATGCTTTTCTAGCATTTAAAAAATTCAAACCATTAGAGTAATCTGTGTAATTATTCTTAAACTAATCACGGATGGGTTACAGTGATAGTAAATCTGCTTGTTCCGTGTGCATTAGTTAGCGACCTTTGCTTGGTGATGCAAGTGTTGGGTATGTAACTCTCCAAAAAAAAAAAAAAAAAGAAAAAAAGAAAAAAAATTAGCTAACATGGAGCTGAGTTGGAGTATATAATTAAATTCAGAGGCCAGAATAAGTTCTTCAGGGAGCCACTCTGGCTGTGAGAAAAGAGAGTAACAATAAATTTGTACCCACTAAGAAGTGGTTAATGCTACAAAAGGGGCGTCTACTAAGTTACTAGAGACTCTCCCATTTTATGATGGTTTGATGATTTCTTAGAAGATAATTAAGACTGAAAAGAGGAAATTGTTTGAAGGCCTTGGCTGGGCGTTCTATGGAAATTTTGTCAAGAAAATTCAACTTTTTTTTTTTTAATGGGCTTACATGCACATTTGGGTCTGTAGTTAAAGCAAAAAGCAGGCCCGCCCGGAGGAAAATGACAAGAATGAGGTTAAAACAACTGATTCGTTCTGGAGCTTACAAGGGACAGCAGCAGGTAGGTGCGTGTGGCAGCTGATTCATTACAATCTGCTCTTAGAGGCTATAAAAGCACAATTGAGTCTCTGTTAGCAGGACAAACAAGACTGGCAAACAACTGCTTCGTAAGCTGATCAGGTTTTTAAAACTCTTGCAACGGCGTCAGGTTTTTCAGAATCGGGGCTGACAGATGTCGAAGGAGAGGTGAAGAAGGCTTTGCTCGGGATCAAGCAGATGAAAGTCGCGATGGACAGAAGAGAGGGAGAGCACACCAAACTGATGAGAACCCTGAAGAGATGCAGAGAAGAAAAGCAGGTAGCAGAGCCGACACGGCTTCTCTGGGATGCGCTTGCAGCAGAGCGGCATGCGCTGCAGGAGGTGAAGGATGCTCTGAATTCCTCACAGACCATATCTGCCGTCTCCCGGGGCTCCTCGGGGCTGCTCACCCCAGGACCTGGGGAACACATCCCTCCAAGAGACCCAGACTCGCTTTATCTTTAGTCTCTTCTGAATGGAGATATCGAGTCAGAAGCATTTGGAAAGCTTTTGGTTGAATCAGTGTTCTCCAGGGTTGCGAAATGTTTTGATCTCCCATCCCATTTACTAAAACAATGCTGGCATCTGGAAGCAACTAAATTAACAAATAAATTTAGACATAGAATGGTAAATGTACTGGAGTACTCAAGGACACAACATAAGATAAAAGGAGAAACAGATTCCGTCAGGAGAGGGGCTGTGGAGAGGGAGATGGAGGGGAGGCGAGGGAGGGCGGGGGAGGGTGGGAGGGGGAGAGCTGGAGGGGGAGGAGGGGGGGAGTGGTGATGGGAGGAGAGCGGCGAAGAGCGCGAGTGGAGGGGCGCTGGAGAGATGGCAGAGGGAGGCGAGGAGAGAGGGAGAGTGGGAGAGCGAACGGGGATGAGCGGGAGAGAGGGCGGGTAGCGAGAACGGGCGAGACGAGGCGCGAGCATAGAGAGCGGATAGCGGGGGCAGGGAGAGCAGCGGCAGGAGCAGCGTCGAAGCGCGTGAGGGGGCGCGAGAGGACGAGAGAGAGGGAGCGAGGAGCAGAGCGGCGAGAGGGGGCGCAGAGAGCGGCGAGAGAGGCGAGCGAGAGGGGAGGGGCGGGAGCGAGAGCGGTGAGAGCAGGGCGCGGAGCGGTCGGGGCGCGCGCGGGGATGAGCGCGGGAGCGGTTGCTCTCATATTGGGGGCGCGGGACGGGGAGGGAGGTGGGCGTAGAGGGTCGCGGGAGCGGAGGAGCGCGCGCAGCGAGTGGAGAGGAGCGAGCAGAGAGAGAGCAGTAGGAAGAGAGCGCGCGGAGAGCGGCGCGGGTATCCTCGCGAAGAAGCGAGGGCGGACGAGGCGCGCATGGGGCGCGAGGGGAGGAGGGGGACGGCCGCGCGAGTCGGAGAGAGCCGATAGGAGCGCGTTTCTAGTATAGTGTTATCCTTCCCGTTATTGTCACTAGGGGAGGTCGTGCGAGGTGTATGAGAGCGGAGGGCAGGCGGATAGTCTAGAGGGGGCGTGCGGGGGTAGGGGTAGCAGGAGGGGGGGCAGCGTTTTCGGGGAGAGAATTCGAGGGAGGAGGAATGATTCTCTCTCTCTCTCTTCTTTTTTCTTTTTCTCTCTCTCTCTTTTATTCTATCTTTCTATCTCTCTTCTGTCTCTCTCTCTCTCTCTGTCTCCTCTCTCTGTCTTATTTTTTTCTCTTCTTTCTGTACTCTCTTTCTTTCTCTCTTTCTTTCTTTCTCTATTCTTTCTATCTTCTTTCTCTTTCTCTCTTTCTTTCTCTTTCTCTCTTTTCTTTCTCTTCTTTCTTCTCTTTCTCTTCTTGCTCTCTTTCTCTTCTCTCTCTCTTTCTCTCTCTCTTTCTTTCTTTCTTTCTTTCTCTCTCTCTCTTTCTCTCTTTCTCTCTTTCTCTCTTTCTTTCTTTCTTTCTTTGTCTCACGTAGCCCAACTACTTGCTCTGCAGTTGGGTCGTCCTTAAGCTCCTGATGATCCATTTGCCTTCCCTTCGCCAAGTCCTGGGGTTATAGGCACTACCATGCTCAGCTTTGAATTCTATATTTTAAAATGATCTTGCAGTTATTTTGAAATTTGCAGCCAACTTACCAAATCTGAGTAGATCATCAGTCTCACTTTATCAGGTGGTCATGAGGAACTTCGGGTCCTTGAGCTTGAATTATTCATGGGCTTTACTTTTCTTTTTCTTTTTTTCTTTTTTTTTTTTTTAAGCCAAATGTCCTTTAATGAGCGACTGGACAAACAAACTGGTATATTCATATAACAGAATAGCTACCATGGGTATAACCATGGAGGAAAGCATATTCCTTTTCTTCCTCATGAGCATTAGTCCTCGTCCATCTCTTTGCCTTTCCATGGTGAAATGTTGACAGGACAATTCTCATGCAGGTCTTATGAAAATATACACAACTGCTAGGAAATCATGGCTACCACAGCTCTGCTCTGCCCAGGAGATAACGTCTGACTGCACTTCCTGTCCCACTTCAAGTCTTACCATCTTACTGCTCCCTATTCCACAATGTTCCCTGAGCCTTTGGGGGGCAGGAAAGGGGTATTTAGCTTAGCTCTTTAAAAACCAGATCTTTTGAGAGAGAGAATAAGGAATGTGTTATCAATAGAATGTAAATGGCTTTACTTGTTTTCCTCTTTGTGTTTCAAGAGTATTACATTAAATTAAAATATGTCAACAAATTCAAGTAAGAGCTTGGGCTACAGCTCAGTGTAGCTGAGGATACCTGAGGCCAGTTCTGCCAGGCATTCACCTCATAGAACATTCTTGAAGTAACAAATGTTACTGGTGAGATTAGTGATAGGCTTTACTTTTCTAGGTTTTTCCCACCCAAGAATCTTTTTAAGCCTCCTGAGCATTTATCAAGAGCTGGTTCAGCTGCAACAAGATGAAGGGGATCCGTTCGCCCACCCGAGTTCCCATGGAAGGAACCTCAAAGTGAACCGGCAGAAGGGGCTCCTGGTCAATGCTTGCACAATGCGGAGGGTCCTTGTTCCCCCGGGGTCCTCACACAGAGCTGACCATGCGGAATGTCTGCCATGAGCACTTCGAGACAGTACCAGTGCATATTACATGGTGCATTTTATTCTATCTATGTTCTGTAGTGCCAGAGATTAAAAACAGGGTCACCACTCATGAGCTAAATCCTCTCTTCCTTCCTTCCTCCTTCCTTCTTCCTTCTCCTTTCCTTCCTTCCTTCCTTCCTTTCCTTCTTCCTTCTTCTTCTCTTCTTTCTCTCTCTCTCCCCCTCCCTCCCTCTCTCCCTCCCTTCCTCCTTCCTTCCTTCTTTCCTTTTCCTGTCCTTCTTTCCTTCCTTCTTTCCTTCCTTCCTTCCTTTCTTCCTTCTTTCCTTCTTCCTTCCCTCTCTCTTCCCCTCCCTCCCTTCCTTCCTTTCCTTTTTTTTTTGAGGTGCTATGGGTAGAATACATGTTAAGCCAAACCAAATTCATTTTTAAACAAAATAGTTTCCTTTCCTTTTCTTTTTTTATGTCCTGTCTACCTACCTACCTTCCTTTCTTAATTTGAAAATGAACAATGTTCACTTTTTTCAGGTCCCTATTAAATTATTTTATGAAAAATAAAATTTCCTTAAAAGTCAGAGGGTCCCAAGTCTGATTTGAGTGTAAACAACCCCAGTTTTTAAACTTCCACAGATGCCATTTTAGGAATTTACCTTACCACTTATTACCACTTTTCAAACTCTTAGGAGTTCGAAAGTGTGGAAAAATATTCTGTACCTTTAAGCATAGCACAGGTTATTTAGGAGAATGCTATGCAATGTGAATTTTCAAGAGTGGGTGTCAGGATCAAGGCCTATAAGCCACACTTACCTCAGCTGAACAGACAACACACAACAGAATCTTTACATTCTATTCAGCAGTCAGAGATATTAAAGAAGCCAGAGTCTGGCTTGGATGCGGCTATTCCTAAATTGGTAGAGTGTCGGCCTACTATAAAGAAGGCCCTGGGTTTGATCTCTAGTACTGAGGTGACAACAGGCCTACAGGCCCAGAAATAGTTCTACATATAGATGCAGTTCAAACATGTATTTTACCAATAGAGAGTATACATTGCATTCTAATGTAGTGTAGAAGATGTGAAAATCTTTTCATAAGCCACTGTAGAAAGCTCAATAAAATTTCAAACTATAGACATTACATACTTCATACTTTAAGAACATTATTAACATAACATTCAAAACAAATGTTTTCTAAAGGGTTATTTTGGCAATATTGCCTTTTAATGAGCACGCAAATAAAAACTGTAACAGAAATAATTTGGAAAAACTCATGCCTGTAATCCCAGTATTTAGAGGCAGAGGCAGGAGAATTACCACAAATCTTAGGCCAGATGGCATGACGGTTCTTGGCTGGCATGGGCTATTAGAGCGAGACTTCGTCTTACAGCAAAGCAGCCATAATAACAATAATTTGGAAAATATTTAAAATTTTAATGTCAGGAATTACTTTTTGTTTTTTAAAAAATGTTAAGTTGTGGTAAAATGAAAATTAATATGAAATTTACCCTTTTACTTATTTAGTGCTGAGAGTTAAACCGAGGGTTCCACATATGTCAAACATATGCTTCTCCACTCGCTCCACCCCAACTGCGTTTTAATCATTTTTTAAGTGCACTGTTTAGTAGAATTAAATGCATTCAGACTGGTGCACATTCCCAACATTGTTTTTATTTTTGCAAGAGCTGAAGACTGTGCCTATCAAACAATACCCGATGTCTTCGTTTCACATTCCCTTGCCGTGATAAATTCCTAACCCTAAGGATTTAGGGGAACAAGGGATTTACTCATGGCCATGATGGGTTACAGTTTCTCATGATGACAGAAGCCCAGGGAACCCACAGCATGTTCACAGCAGAAGCAGAGGAGCAAAGATCAACAGTGCTTTTTCTAGCTTGTCAGCTTGCCAAAATACTATCCACCCCTGTCTGTCTTATACATGGAGCCATGACTGGGCCTATCTGTTATAGGCTGGGTCTTCCCACATCAATTATACAGCAAAGAGAATCTTTTATAGTCTTGCTTAGAAGTCTGCCTTCACTAAATAATTCCCCATAGGTGGACTGGAGAGATGGCTAAGGAGTTCAGACTGCCTCACAAGCAGAAGGTCCTGAGTTCGGATCCCATATCCCATATAAAAATGCCAGGAGGAAATGGGGGCAGCCTGCATATCCAGCACTAGTGAGCAGAACCTGGGAAATCCAAGAGCAAAGCATAAAGGAGGTAGAAGCAATCCAGGATGATTCCCAAAGTCACCCTTAGTCCTCCACAGTAACACATCGTGCCCCCCAACACACACACACACACCAAAAAAAAAAAAAAAAAAAAAAAAAAATCCCCAGCTGTTAAGTGTTCAGTTGACAAATGAAATTAACCATCACACATTTATTTACTGTGTGTGTATATGTGTGTGTGTGCGCACACTCGCACACATGTATGGAAGTCAAAGGACCAACTCATGGAAAATGGTCCTCTTCTCCTACCAGGAGGGTTCAAAAGATCAAACACATCCATCAGGCTTGATGGAAAGTGTGTTTCATTGCCCAATGAGCTATCTCACCAGCCCATTTTATTTCGTTTTTGTGCCAATAGGTTTGAATCTCCCCTTGCCAATTTTTTAGTTTAAAAGCATACGGGAAGTTGTGAACTACCTTCACTTACCTTCCTGCGAAACTGGAGCCAACGAACTCTAGATAACTGCTGGAATCTTTTCACTCTTGACCGCTGTGTTTTTTGTATGTCCATCAAGTGGAATCTGACTAGCTGACCCCTAAAGCTACGTAGGGCCTGTCCCCAGACCACCGCGAGTTGGGCAGGGCTCCTGGAAAGCAAAGGAGAGCGCTGATCAGCCACTGCAGCGCCCTCCCCGCTGGCAGCAATCAAAAGCTTTTGAGGAAATCTAAAATAGTTCCTCAGGACAATGTGGAAAGTCCCCAAGCTGGGTTCTACCCTGGTGGGCTTGTGAGTCTGGGAGTAGTGCCACCAAATATCATTAATACAAAACACATTGTCACACAAAAATCTTCCAAACGTGTGGGTCAACTGTACTTTTGTTGACAGCTAAAAAGATTGAGGTTGAAGCTGTTAATTCACATGTGAGAGGAACTGACCCGGTGAAAGTCGCAGACCTGTGTGCATAGGATCAGATAGATTTTTTTTCCTTCTTTCCTTAAATCCTAGAGCTTGTGCACTTATTCTGTTTTTGCTGGTCTTGCCGCTCATACATCTTTTCTCTTTCGGTAACTCCTTTCTCCCCCTCCCGTCCCTTAATTCTAACTCCTTCCCTTTCTCCTTCCCTTCCCTTCCTTTTACCTTCCTCCTTCCCTTCTCTTTTCTTTTTTTCTTTTCTTTCTTTCTCACTTCCTTCCCTCCTTCTTTCCTTCCCTTTCTTTCTCTTTCTTTCCTTTTCTCTCCCTTTCTCTCTCCCTCCCTCCCTTCTTCCTTCCTTCCTTCCCTCCTTCCTTCCTTCCCTCCCTCCCTCTCTCCCTCCTTTCATCTCTCCTTCCTTCCTTCCTTCCTTCCTCCCTCCCTCCCTCGCTCCCTCCCTCCTTTCTTTCTTTCTTTCTTTCTTTCTCTCTTTCTTTCTTTCTTTCTTTCTTTCTCTCTCTCTTTCTTTCTTTCTTTCTTTCTTTCTCTCTCCCTTTCTTCCCTCCTTCTTTCCTTCCCTTTCTGGAAAGAAAATCTTTATTCATAAATTCTACTTACTGTAGGAAAAAAAAAAGCCATTGAATTGTACTCTTACATTTGGGCCCTCACAAAGTAACTGGGAAAAAAGTTTAAACCCTGTTTCCCCCTGAGTCTACTTCCTTTAAATTGCTTTAAACCAGAATGAAGGTTAGCTCAGACACAGTATGAACTGGTGAACACTGGGGCCAATCTCCCAGCAGGGAGTAGCACTCAGGCCAAGAGACAGGGGTCTCCAAGGCGCCCTGTCTCAAAGCCACCCCACTGCTCTTTGTCAAGGATACCCGTTTTGGGTTTCGTTGTTTCATTTGTTTGTTCTGAAACACAGTGATAATCATGTATCCTGGGCTACCCTCCACTCACTACGTAGCTGAGCGGTGCCTCCTGCCTCCAGCTGCTGGGATTATAGGCCTCGCATCCAGAGCACCTGAACGTTGCTCTTTCTGGAAAGCCCCAGAACACTTAAAATAATTTTCTGTCTAACCCCCTGTCCAGTTCGATGCATTTTGATGAGCAGGTCAACTTTCTGGACAATTTTAAGAATGGACTTGTCCATGGGTGGAATGGTGAAGGGGAAAAGGGAGAGGGGAAGGGGGAGCAGACAGGACATTCCAGGCCGGAGATCTTGCATCCATGGCAACGGCTTGCTTCCAAAACTTGGCACGTGTGATTAGGCCAGCGGGCCATTGTGCTGCTTCTTCGGGGTGAGCGGAAGGAAGTCTGAGTCTATTACTAGTGATAATAATGTGCTAAGTGCTTTGCTTCTCCATCTCACTTAATTCAACAGCCTTACAAGGTACATTTTCGTTATTCTTCTGATTTGCAAAGGATGAGACTGAGTCTCAGATATTCATTCGCCCAAGGGTAACTGTAGTCAGAATTGGAAGCAGGGTTCCCGTGCTGTTCTACAAAGCTGGAGGGCACACACACACACACACACACACACACACACACACACACACATCTTGTCTGAGCCACGATGTGCCTTTGGCAGCCTGGGGTCTTGCTGGGTTCCCATGTGGGTGTGTGGATCTCTCCATCCTCAACTCTGACCAGCTAGTCTACAGAACTGGTGAGCTCCAGGTTCGTGAAGAGACCCTGTCTCAGAATAAAAGGGAAGGGCAATAAGATGATTGCAATGGCTTGCCTCCACGTGGTACATGCAAGTGTGCGCACACATACACACACATAGATATATGTATAACACACATACACATATATACACGCCCACGCACACACACACACATAATACAATAATACCCATAATGCTAGTACCTGGGAGACTAAGGACAGAGGATTAGGGTCATGGAGCCCTACATGGAGAGATCCTATCACAGAAAACAAACAAACAGGGCTTCAGAGATGGCTCCGAGGTAAAGGTGCTTCTGGTGGAAGCACCAGGACCAAAGTTCAGATCCCTGGATCCCACATTGAACGCCAGATGGTGCAGCGGCACAGATGTAATTCCAGCCCTTAAGGTGGAGCCTGAGAACAAGCTGATTAGCCTTATAAAGGAGCTCTGGGTTTAGTTAGAGACCCAGCCCCAAACAATAGGATGGAAGATGACTGAGGACGATTTCTATTTTCCACATTGGGCCTCCACAAGTACGTGCACACATGGGCTCACACCCCCTCTAAACACACAGGGAGATGGAAAATTGAAATTAAAAAAGGAAGCAAGCAAAAACTGCAAAGAACTGTTTTATGAGCAGAAACTTTTCTCCCGTGTGTTTTTTACCTAGAGAACCTCTTAGCTCAGGACCACTGTAGCTCTTGTTATTCCAAACGCTCTCTGAGCCACAGAGGGCCAGCCTTAGAAGTCCACGTTTGCAAAGAGGTCAGCGGGTCTGCGCAAGAGCCAAGAAAAAGAAGCCTGTTGTGCCAGCCTGGGAACTTCCCGCCCAGCTGACTCTCAGGGTGAGACCCGCTGGGCCCCTTTATTACCAGCAGGTGCAGGACCCGAGAAGTACAACCAGCACCACTGGGGGGCGCACTCTGAATGCAGACAGGAGCGGAGCCCATCAGTGCAACTCTGGTCACCTGCACCAACTGTATTTTCTTGAGGTATTTAAGCACCAGTCACAAAACCGGCACAGCTGGAAGAAGTGAAATATACCAGCCTTGCTATCTTCCAGTCCCGCTTCTCCCATCTCTCATAGCCTAGATATGCAGCCAGAGAAGTAAAAAGGTAAATCACTAGGATCCCAGCGAGAGACGCTTTGTTCTTGGTTCACCCACCTGTGGTGTAGTGTCCACCGTGCGGCAAGCGAGTTTGACACTTATCAAATGAATGAATAGGGAAGTGAATACAATTTTCATAGCCTCGGATAGGATCAGTCAGTGTCCTCTTTTTACGAAATAGAAGATGCTACAGGAGATCTGCTGGTGGTGAGGGGCATGAATAATACAAGTATTTTAGAATATGGACTTGCTAATTTGATTATTTTTTTAAATAGGGTCTCGAATATTGCAGGATGGCCTCAAACTACTACGTAGCCGAGGCTGACTTTGTGCTTCTGATCCTCCTGCCTCTACTTCGTGAGTGCTGGGAGTACAGGGATGCTCCTGTATACCTGGTGTATGCCCTGCAGGGATGGAATCCGGGTTTTGTGCAGTCTAGACAAGTACTCTAGCAACAGAGCTGTATCCCTAGCTGTAATATGTGCCTTTTACATAAGTAAATCTAACTGTGATCTACATATACTCACGAAGTGAAAATAAGGCTTCTGTGTCTACTTTTTCATTAGGAGGCTGTGAAACTTATGAATGAAATTCAGGAATATCTGGAGGAGGAAGAAAAGCTGTGCCGGGTGTCTTCCGCAAATGCCTGGGATGAGTGCAGGCCTTGTCTGGAAAGCAGCTGCGTGAGATTTTACACAACCTGCCAACCTGGCTGGTCTTCTGTGAAAAACACGGTAAGAGGAAGGGAGGGCTCAACATTTCGGAATTCTTAAACTATCTAGGTCATCTTGCTTTTTAAACTAGTCATGTCAATATTTGGCATAAAGATGACCAGTCAGATTTGGTGATAGACTCTAGCCCAATTTATTTATGTGTAGGTACCCTTGTACCTACAATTTACAGTTTTAGAGTCATTCTGTGTTTATTTCTCTAGTTCATCACCCAGTGTGTATTAATAATTTCCTTAGCTGTACCCAGACTCTGTGTTGTATTTGCATTTGTGGACATGCTCCCAGTAGATTGTAAGCTCTTCGAGGGTAAAGTCATAGCTTATTTATCTTCCTTTGGGTATTGCAGGCATCCAATTAACATTTGTCTAATTGCATTCTCGTCATAGCATTAATCTGATTTCAATCTTCTTTAATATTTTCTCCTCAGGGGGCACATATTTCAAGATAGTCTCTATTGGATTTCTTTTCCTTCCTTCCTTCCTTCCTTCCTTCCTTCCTTCCTTTCCTTCCTCCCTCCCTCCTTTTTTCCTTCCTTCCTCCCTCCCTCCCTTACTTGACCTTGAATCCAAAGTCTTCCCACTTTAGTCTTTTAGTGTTGGAGTTACAGATATGCACCACCTTGCCACCTCTTTTCCAAGGTGCTTTTCCTCTATGTATCATGGGTACACACATGACGCTCACATGCGCATGCTTGTGCGCACCTTCGCACTTCTTTTCCTCCTGTCCATGAGTGTCCTGTAGGGCTGTTTTCTGCTTCGTCCCCTTTGGCATCTGGGCAGAGGGCATCACAGAGGGTGGCGACCTACATAGAACGAGCTCTGCCCAGCAGAGGTGCTGATTGGCCCCCATCATCCTCTCCCTTCAAGAAGTGAGCTGAATATGAGACAGAATGGAATTTCACTCTCCACATTAGCATATGTGGTAATTAGAGAATGTTCTTGGCTCAGCAGCCACACTCAGTGATCAAGGACGGACCCCCCAGGGTAATGAATGCGCTAAGTTAATTTGACAATGCTACTTTGACTGCATCTGCTGTGTAATTACAGCCGTGGTCACTGTCTAATAAAGTCAAGAGAACTGGAGCTCTTTCCCATTTCGACTAGATTTCTAGGGGTTTTGATTTTGATTTTTTTTTCCTTGAAATGGAATCTTGCTGTGTTACCCAGAGTCACCTCAGACTTCTGAGATCCCTGCGCTCAGCGTCCTGAGGAACTGGAGCTACAAGCTTGCATCACCTTGCCCAGCACTGAAGTTTTACTTTTGTGCATACAATGGAGTAAATAAAAACTGGTAGAAGGGGCATGGCCCAGAGAAGCCAATGGCTGCAGAGCAATATGCCTAAGTTTTATGGTGACTACTGTGATACTCTCATCCACGACTCTCCATCTGGGAGAAAGACACAGCAGTGGTAGGAGGCACGAGGAGAAGGTGAAGGACCATGATGAGAAACGGATGAAAGAGCAGGCTCAGAGTCTGACTGACAAGACAACAGCTGCATTTCAACAAGGACCAGCATAGTTCTCCGTACCACCTCCTGCAGAGCCTATGATCCCACCTCCTCCCAGTCTCAGGAGCCCTCCTTGCCCTGGTATGATGCCAGCACCCCACCTGGGATGCCCTCCCATGATGCCAGCGATGGACACTCCTCCTCCTGGGATGATACCCATGGGACCTGCTCTAGGAACTGAGACCACCCATGAGAAGGCCACATGCCCATGATGCCCAGGCCTCCAATAAGGATCTCTCCTGTTCGCCCCATGGTGGTGTCCACTAGCCTGGGATGACGCCGCCGGACAGATAAAGATTGGGGGTTTGGGGCCTCATTTACTTCTATGCCACTTGTTCACAGGCGGTCGTGGTGCTGAGTGTTTTCTAGCAGCCTGGCAAGGAAGATGCACTCCCCTTCTTTTTTTTTTTTTTTTTTTTTTTTTTTTTATCACCCCCCTTCTTAGCTAGAAGAACGGTTTACACGGGAGATGTGGGACAAAGAAAAAAAATGGTTTTCATTGTGTTGTGAAATGTGGAAATAAAACTGTTAGCTCTTTTGGTTTAAAAAAACTGGAAAAAGGAGACACAGGCGATCTATTCAGACTATGCCCTGTAGATTTCTGGAGAGGCATTTCAGCAGCAGGGGATTAAGATTTGAAAACTAATGACACTGCAGCAAACCTAGCACTATGATATGAGGGGAAACTATGGTCTGCCAAGCCTTAGGTTTCAAAGTGTGAACTGGATTACCTTCCCCTGCCATAGTAGCCTAACATTCTATAATTAGGGCTTCTTTCCTTGGACTGTGACAGGCAGGGCTTTGACCACAGGCTAATATACAACCTAATATACAACCTAATAAGAAACCTAATATGTAATAATCCTTAAGCCATATCAGGCATTTATAGTTCAACAAAGATATATTCATGTTTTTCTTTCCATGGACTAACTTAAAGATGACAAGGGACTATAAAGATAACAACAGTCTACCAAGTAATAACAAGAAGAAAAGAGCTAAGAAGCAAACAACAACAGGCTTTTCAAGAGTTTTCCAGCAAATTCCATAGTAGTGTATAATTAATGGTTTGCCAGCTACTACCAGACATCAGATCATAGCCTGTTTTGCACTGAAAACTTGACCTTTTGGGTCATCATTGAGAAAACCCAAACCAAGAGGAATTTCAGATCCTGTTTCTATAGTCAAAGCAAAATTGTGTATAAGAATGTTAACATTCTCTCTAAATTAATCCCCTTTTCCTTGTTGGTACAGAGCTATTCTTGATTTGGAATGTCAACTTAAAGATTTGCAGTATGAAATGGGCCAGAAACTGATTTTACGTCTGTTGTATTCCCTATCCCTCCCACAGATTGAGCAGTTTTTCAGGAAAATATATCAGTTTCTGTTTTCTCTTGATGAAGATGATGCGGAGAATCTTCCTGCCAGGGGAAAGCTCACGGAGGAAGATTTACAAGTGATACAAATGGAAGATGTGTTCAGCCGGCTGACTGCGGATGTGGACTCTCTCTTCAACAGGAGTTCATATGTCTTCAAGCAGATGCAACAAAAGTTTGACCAGGCTTTTCAATCCTATTTCATGTCGGGTACAGACTCAATGGAGTCTGACTTTTCGCCAGCTTTATCCAAAGAACTAACCAAAAAAGATGACCATGAGCAGAGGTGGGGTATCCCCAACATCTTCCAGAAGGTTCGTAATTTTAGCCTCTCTGTTTATGGAAGAGTCCGTGAAACAATTATGAAGTCATTGGCTGCAATGGAAGATTCATGGAAAGTAGATAAAGGCCAGTAATTAAAGATTCTCTCTCTCTCTCTCTCTCTCTGTTTCCTTCTCTCCACTCTTGTGTCTGCCTTTCTTTTTTTTTTTCTTTTTAACATTTTTTATTATTATTTCCACTCATACAAACTTAATAGGTAGACCAGTTCCCTCCCCCCCTCCTCCTCTCCCCGAATTGTGTCCGCCTTTCTGAAGACCATTTTGCTATGTTAATCTCCATGTGCCCTAAAAGATTAATTTTGATGTCTATACTAAAGTCAAATTTACTTTCAGAAATGGTACACATTTCCAAGTCACTTTTCAGCACTTCGTCTGTCTGTCCATCTATTCACTTGTGGAGCAGGCATCCACATGTGGAAGTCAGTTCTCCTTTTCCACTATATTGGTTCTGGGGATCAAACTCAGGTTGGCAGGTTTGGGCACAGATGCCTCTATCCATGAATCATCCTGCGGCTTCTACAATGGCAATTCTTGGCGTGATGATTCAAAGATAAAGGTTCAGAACCTCTTACAGGGAGCTTTGACGTTTGCCAAGACTGTCTCACTGCCATCGTGTCTTGAGAAAAATCAGGGCAGCATGGTCTCGTTACAACAACCATTCAGAGCTGAAAGAAAAAAAAAAATGCTAACCAGGCAAGAACTTGAAAAAGCACAGGTCCCTCCCTCGTTAAAGCGCATGTAAATGCAGACTCAATTCTGTTTGAGTATCTGGAGTTCGTTCAGGCAGTCTAGGGTCTTGGCTTCCACCATGTAAAGCCTACTTTCCTACAACTAGGGCAGGTTGAATGTCCTGTGGACTCCTCTGATTCACAAATCTAACTTCCTAAACCATAAAAGGGATGCACAAAAACCAAAGAAAGTATCATAGAAACCCCTCAGATATCAGAAAGGACATGGCGTTGCAGAATGAATTGTTGTGTTGACTGAATAGAAGGTTTGTCTTGTCTTCCTTGTTGCTGTTTTGTGACAGGATTTCCCTGTGCTCGGCCTTAGATTTAACTCTTGCTGGGCACAAGGTTACTACTTTTCTGGAATAAAATGGGCTGCTGTTTTCCACCTCTGTTAGCTTCCTTGCCAATGTGGGGATCGGATTCTCAGAATTGCCGCAGTTTGCGTAACTGTCCTTTATCTAGGAAGGGCTGACCTCACCGTTCAGAGATGGAAGCCTGGCAACAAATCCTTCCTGCCCCACTGTTCCGTGGCAGAGAACAGCCATCATTACTGGAATTGTCGGGTTTTAGTTCAAGGCCTGAATGGGTCTTTCTTGTAAGTCCAGCGTTCTGTCTGTCCTTCCATTCTAATGTTTCCAATTCATTCAATATTCGGGAGCAGTATCAGGATTTGGGGGGATAGCTCAGTGGTAGCTAATTTAGGTTCAACCCTCAAGAAAACCAACAGCAGTAGCACTGCACAAGAGCAAAGCCCAAGGCAATGTGTTACCCTCTTCCGTCTCCAGCGTCCTTCTCTGGACAGCACACAGCAAGCTCAACACAGCCTCCAGTCTCTTTCCAGGGGAGCAAACACTGACTATTGGTCAAGAAGAGTCAGGAAAGGCTTTTAGGACATTTGTATGTGGTTTCTGTCACTTTCCAGAACATGGAGTCAGGAAGGAATAAGTCAACTATGCTTAGGAAATCTACCTACTGAGGAGGCATTTTGAGTTTTGTTCCTTATGGTAAACAGGAGTAATGTTATCTAAAGTTGTCTACCCCTAGTTCCCAGAACCTGAGACTCTGCTGTGTTACACAGCAAAGGGAGAGTAAGGAAGCAAGTGGAAATAAGGTTGTTCATCTTCTGACTTTATATGGAAATTATTCTGGATTATGGATGTGGGTTCGGTGTAGTCACCAGGGCCCTCAAAGATAGAAAGAGAGGGGCTGGAGAGATGGCTCAGGGGTTAAAACTCTTGTCTCGTAAACAGAAGGTCCTGAGTTTGGATCCCAGGTCCCATGTTAAAAAAAAAAAAAAAAAAAAAAGCCAGGTGGAAATTGGGGCCTTTGGGCCCTGGTGGGCGGAGCCTGGGAAATAAAAGCAAGAAGGAGGTAGAAGCAATCCAGGATGATTCCTGAAGTTACCCTTGGTCCTTCACAGAGACAACAGTGCCCCTTGATACACACACACACACACACACACACACACTAAATAAATAAATAAATAAATAAATAAATAAATAAATAAATAAAAAGACAGCAGGTGAAATGACTCAAAGGATAATGCTCCTGATGGACGAGACTGACAACCTGTTTTGGCTCCCTGGAACCCACAAAGTGGAGAGGAAACCAACTCCCCAGGGTGTCATCACATCATGTGCACTGTGGCACCTCCGTGCACCTGCCACATACATGTGATTATAATTAGTTAATTAGTTAATTACTTTTAAAGTAGAAAGACACAGAAAAGGAGAGAGCTAGGGGGCTGCTGAGATAGTTCAGTGTTGGGGGGCTGCCTGCTCAAAAAACTGACAACCTGAGTTTGATCCCTGGAAGCTCACATGGTAGAAAGAGAGAACAGACTTCCAAGGGTCATCTTCTGACTCCGCCCATGTGCTGACAGGCGTTCTCTCTCTCTCGCTCTCTCTCGCTCTCTCTCGTTCTCATAAATAAGTAAATCCATTAAATTAAATTAAAAAGAATAGAGACTGCATCAGAAGGATGTGGCCCTACTGTGCTGACCTGTAAAATGGAAGAAGGGGTCTGTATGCCCAGAAGCTACATAAAGTATCAACTTGGATTTTCCCGGACAGCTGCCACAAAAAGTCAGACCCGCAACAGCTTGATAGACTAGGAGACCTACATCACTTCCGACACAGAGTGCTGCAGGGTCGTGAACTTGTTCTGCAGCCGAGCTTGTGTTGTTCCACTGCAGCAGCAATGGAAGCCTACTATGTGTCTCTTTCCTCTCCATCCGCAGAGCAATATTGCATCGTGTATATTGTAAAAAAAATATATATACAGCAAAAATATAGTATATATACACAAAAATACATTATATTTACTGCAAAATATAGGATAAATTACATACATACTGTATATATGTATATATTATAAAAAACGAAACTACTATAATAGATACTGGTCATTCCGTTTCAAACATTTCTTTTAGCCTTGGGATTGCCATGCACTCGCCAAGTAAAGCTATAAATTTCTAAAATACAATAGAAGGTGAAACTTTCATTATTTGTTTGTTTGCAACAGGGTCTTCTGTAACTCAGGCCGGCCTCCAACACAACACTCGATGTAGCTGGAAGTGACCTTGAATTCCTGAACCTTCCACCTCTGCCTCCCAGGTGCTAAGGTTACCTGCATGCCACTTCACCCAGCTTTACTTTGTTTCGTTTTAGTTTTTGCCTTTGGTCTTGGTATCTATACCAAAAGGGAAAGCATCCTACAGTATCTTACTTTCTAACCCTTTGGCATCAGAAATAATGATTGAAAACCAAAACACCTGAGCTGAAACCATAGCCCAGTTGGAGCATTGCCTAGAATGCACGAAACCTATGTTTCATCCCTACCACCTGTGCTAACTAGGCCTAGAGATTCACGCCTGTAATTCCAGCACTCAAGAGACAGAGGCACAAGAATCAGATCTTCAAAGTCATTCTTAGCTATGGAGTTCAAGATCATCTCCAACTATAGGAGACCCTGCACGAACAAACAAACAAACAAACAGACTTTAAAGTAGCTCAAATTACAAAGAAACAAATTAAACAAAAGCTATTGTTTTCTAAACCATCAAGTCCTTCTAAAAGACAGTTGCTATTAAGAAATTTTCATGATT
Organism: Typhlomys cinereus; assembly: GCA_023101885.1. Classification (NCBI taxonomy): domain Eukaryota; kingdom Metazoa; phylum Chordata; class Mammalia; order Rodentia; family Platacanthomyidae; genus Typhlomys; species Typhlomys cinereus. Next base: position 1,682,352 of record JALPQD010000291.1, on the reverse strand, counting down.
CCTTCTAGAAAATTAAAGTTCGTATGCATGCATCCATCCTAATGATACATTTCAATTAGTTAGATTCCTGGACTTCAAGGCGTGTGCCAGCCGGTTGTGATACTCACCTATAATCCCAGCACAGGGGAGGTGGGGGCAGGGGGGTCAGAACTGACTACATAGTCAGCCTGGACTATTGACATCCTTAGTCAAAAACAAAAATGCCCAAATTGAGCATGCTCGTTCACACCTATAATCCCTGCACTTTGGGCGTTTGAGACAGGAGGATAAAGTTTGAGAACAATCTGGGCAGCGTAGTGAGTTTGAGGCCAGCACAGGATACATAGCAAGACCATGTCTCAAACAACAACGAAATGGTCTATGCCATTTTGAATAGATGCTCAATTGCCCTAGTAAGCAGCTGCACCTGTGTCTGAATTGGAACGGGACTTGTGAGCACTGGCCAGAAAAGGCAATGGCGTTGTCTCTGTCGGTGACATTCTAATAGCACCATCTGTTACAGTCCCTGCGAAGGAGAGCCAGGGAGATCCGACCTCGGAAGTGTTACTAGAGCGGGATGAGGCACTGTGTGAAAAACTTGGCCAGAATTCATCCGGATGCTTCCTTTTTCACAAAAGATGCCCAAAGTGTCAGGATCGCCTATCTGAAGGTGAGCAGACTCGTCCTTACTTTCTCAACGTTTCACTAGTATTTGGTCAGAGGAGTCATTTGTGTCCTTGTAAGAGGTTTTTTTTTTTTTTTCCACCCTCAGTTTTGAGGGTATTTACTTCAGGTCTTTCAGTTGCTTTCCCAAGTATGTCAACTTGGTCTTTCATTTTCCTTAATTCCAGAACAGTTCCTATGACTTTTGTACATGTGGGTGTTTTGGGTTTTTTTTAAGGTTCTCTTTTATTTAAAAGATCGTTCACAAAATACCATATCCATAGACTCACTTTCTGTCATAGAGTTGAATGTGTTAAGTGTCTGGAATCCCATTCTTACACTGAGAAGCTGGGTGGCTCCCAGTGGGAGTGGATATCTGTTCTGTCTTTTCGGTATTGGAGGACGCATTAGGTCATCTGAAAGCATCGGCTTGGATTACAACCATGCGATGCATGTCTGTCTGCGGTTAGGTATTGGTGTTACACAAATAAATGGTTCTTATCTCAGAAGCAGAGAAGATGGCAGGTCGAAGGGAGGAGCAAGAGTTCTGTGAATTGCCGAGACAAAGACAAGCAGGAGCCCAGGTGCCCGCTGGCCAGGGCAACCACCTAAAATTGGGCCTCTTGGCCCTCGGTCTTCCCAGCCAAGCCTTTCTCTATCTAGGGCTCTATTGGCTGGTTGACCCCACTGGGACAGACGAGGACCTAGGTGCCAAAGAACTTTATATTTGTTCAGCATAGCTGGTCCAGCTTCAAGCAATGCCTGACCCCTTATTCCCAGGTGAGTGCTCAGCACCCAGTGGGAAGAAGAGGCCGCTCACAGCAGGCCTAGACATTCCTAGACACCTCAAGTACCGAGGATCTCAACAGCCCACATAGAAAACTACAACCAATCAAGTAAAGCGCCAGATGCTAGGCCCGCCTGCACTGTGGCCGTGACACACGGTGGGACACCCCAGGGAGCTGACAGACACAGGGACGAGTGCCCACCGGCTCAGCAGGGCACAGCCGCCCAGCGCAGCTTCCAGCACCACCCCCACTTCCCGAAGGAAAGGGATTGAACTGCAGGGGGCTGCGCCGCAAGAGAGGGCGTCCACAGCACCCGGAGAGCAAAGAGAAGCAAGGCTGCATGGTCACGGGCAATGGGGTCACTGCCTGTGTGTGGAATGTCCACCGGCTCCTCTTTGGCCTCACTGCCAGCTCGAGTCTGCTATGCCTGGGCAGACGCTAGAGTGGGTAGTGAGGCAGACATGACCCATACATCTGTGAGGAGCGGCAGGCATGCTCCCCTGCTTTCAAAGCAAGGTGCCTCCAATTTTGCACACTCCTCCAGCTGGAAACAAACAAGCGGCCACTGGCCACCTTGCCAGAGACTCCGGTCCATTCCCAGAAGCCGCAGCAACGCAGAACTCCACATGCAGGGGGCTGGAGAGGTGGCTCAGGGGTTAAGCCTCTGCCTTGCAGGCAGAAGGTCCTGAGTTCGGATCCTAGACCCCATGTATAGATGCCGGGCGGAAGCGGGGACGGCCTGTGTTTCTGGTACTGGTAGGACGGAGCCTGTGAATTCCAGGACAGTGTAAACAAGGAGGAGGTGGAGGCATCCACGGTGGTTCCCGAACTCATCCATGATTCTACACACACACACACACACACACACACACACACACACACACACACACACATGCATACAGGCACAATTGAATAAATTAAAAAAAAATTGAAAAGAACTCCACATGCAGGTTGGAGAGAAGCGCTGAGTAAAAGCAGAGGGACAGCAGCCTGGAGAGTGGCCAGGGTGCGTAAAGAAAAGAGAAAGTGAAAGAGAAGTCGTGCCCAGCCCGTTGCCTCCAGATCCTTCCGCACAGAAGCAGCAGGGGGAGGACAGAAGGGCGCAGGGCAAGCAAGAAAGAGGAAGCAAAAAAAGAACGAAAGCACAAAACAAGCACTAGATAGATAGCAAAGCCAAGAATGTACTAGAAACCACTTGTTAACAGCTGACATGCGCTCATGAGCTCTGTTTCTGCTGCAAGGAGGACAGTTGCCAGGCGCAAGAATGGGGCCTGGGGGCGGCCAGCAAAGCCACCAGGCTGTGCTCCTGCTCCAGCTCCCCCACCCCCCATTCCCTCTCAACCCAAGCTCATTCTTGCTCCTTCTGAACCACTTTCTCTCTGGGCCGGGCTCCCCCAAAGATGGCAGAGTTGGGGTTGGCTACTTGATTAAGGGCGGTCGCCACTGTCTGAGGTCTAAGCTGCAGCCGTGGTCTCTGCACGGTCCTCTCCTGGAGGTTCTCTGAAGTCCACGTTGGAGCCGCGCAGGGGTGGGCCATCTCGGAAGCGACTCCCCATTGGAGGGCCTGCTCGCCGGTCCCCGGGGCGGCTGCCTCCCCTGCCTCCTAGAAAGTCATCCCTGGAGCCAGAGTTGAAGTAGTCCCTGGAATCCCAGCCACCTCTAGATTCTCCAGAATCACCATGCCTCTGTCTCAGGTCCACCTTTCCTGAAGCCAAAGCCACCTTTATCTTGTTTTCTGCCTTCTGCAATGTCCACATGAAGTGACCGGTCACCCAAGACAGTGCCATCATATGTCAGACCCTCCTTCAGGGATTCGAACTCATCAAATTCTACATAGCAGAACCTTTAAATTTGTCTGTGTCTGTGTCTCCGACTAGTCGTATGCTGAGACCCTTGAAGATAGTGTCTATGTCACCCTGAACAGTGTTAAAAGGGAGATTTCCTACGTAAGCTGTGTAGGGGGGCTCTGTGGGCAACTCCTTCTGGCTACAGGAACCATGGCCACCAGCACTGCCATTTGGCGTCTCCACTCCGGGAGGAACCCAGGTCTGGGTGTTATTGGAGACTGAACAAACATAAACAAACATGTGCTCCTTATCCAACCTCTACAGTCCCTCATTTATAACTTCAATCCTAGTCCACATCTAACTTCAGAGTCTGACACTGCTCAACAGCGCATAGAAAAATCCAACAAAAGATCATTTCCTCAGATTCATAACAGATCTTTGTCTCTTAGACAACTTCGGAAGACTATGCACCATTCTTTTTGCCTTTCTTCCAAGTTCTGGATAACTTTACTCAGCAATTTAGATATTATAGCTTCTTTATTCTCTTGCAACTTTTCCTGTCAATGTAGCACATGACTAAACCTCATGTGAAATGTGTTGCTTTCGTTCATTATGTCACTGTTGTATAATTGTGTGGGCATATCACACTCTTTTGATCCATCTGTAGTTGAAGTGCCTTTAACTTTTTATCTCAGTTTTGATATTAGAGGGCTGGAGAGATGGCTTAGTGGGTAAAAGCACTTGTCGCACAAGAGCAAAGAACTGAGTTTAAATCACCAGAAGCCACATAAAACTGTCTGCAATCCAAGCAGCCCTACAGAGGGATGGGAGGAGAAACCGGAGAATTCCCAGTTCACAGATACAAAACAACCAAGAGAGCTTATTTCACACAAGGTAGAAGAAGGCAAGGACTATATCAGAGACTGTCTCCTGAGCTCCACACATGTGCTGTGGTTTACATGCCTGCATTTACACACGTTATATATTCATACAACAAATAATGATTTAAAAAACCCACAAAATTTTGCTACTGTAAGTAACTCTTGAGCAAGACATGGCGGCATATTGACTAAAGTCCCAGCACTTGGGAGGCATGGCAAGAGAATAGAAAGCTTGATGTCAACTTGGGCTACATAACAAGACTCACAACAACCTCAGCTATGTCGCGTGACCATGTCTCAGAAACAAACAAAACACACTCTCATATGTCTTATCAAAACAATAATTTTGCCTTCTCCATCAATACATGGTTCATTCTTTGCTCTAAATTCATAGCTACACATACAAATAATGTTGTATTTAATAAGTATAAGAAATAAAATATTCTCCTGAACATCACTAATAATTTTGTACTATTTTTTATACATTTCTGGTCCAAATTTCAAGTAACAGGATTATAAGGCATTTTTTTTCTTTCATACCAATCATTGCATGTATAACAAATATATATTGGTCATATATTTGAATGAAAAAGAGCAGTTTCTCTCTGAGGGGACCGAGAGGATGCAATACAGAACACAGCAGGCAGTCTCTGTTTTAATAAGATTTTTTGGGGGGGGGATAGTCAAACCTAGAGTCTTTAAACATGTGTGTTAGTTTCACCCTCCCACTGCTGAATGAATTTAGGACCCAAACAATTCTTGCTGATGATTCTCAGTTGCGCTTCATCAACATGGAAGAAGAGCTGTAACAACATCAGGAACTGAGGAACTGGCTACCATAGCTACGCAGGGAAATGAGAGAGGGGCTACCTTCTCACTTGATAGCTGCCGGTATATCGGAGGATGCCAACATACTGAACCAGTCCTCTCTACCTTACCCACCTGCCCACACAATAGTCTAACCACCCTGGGCTGACGATTAGATCATCATCTAGTGACTTCCTCAAGGAATTTCTTACATCTAATTCTTCACAAATGTGCCCAAAAGCTCATCTGTCAGTTGTCAAGTTGACATCTGTATCACCTTGGCACAATATGCTAAGCAAATGTCTACTCCTAAGCCCTTCCAACCCCCCACTTTAAAAAATGCCGGTGGTCAGTAGGCACATGAGATTCATAACAAGACATTCCATATCTATCTATTTCTGCTTTACAAAGTCCTTATAATTAGCACGTCATTAAGCTGTAACTCATTTGAAATGGATGTGGTCAATCTTGATTATACACACACTAGGTCTTGGCCAGGCTCTCTCTGGGACGGTAGCGCACGCCACCCACTTCCTAGCTTAGTGGGCCTTTTCTCCACTGTGTTACATCTTTCTTTGCTAGACTGCCTGAATGTACCCGGGCTGCACATAGAATTCCTCGAAGCCCTGAGGCTGGTCAATGTGTCCAGTCAGCAATACAACCAGATTGTCGGGATGGCCCAGTATCACCTGGAGGATACCGTGTACCTGATGGAGCAGATGAGAGCGCAGTTTGGCTGGGTGTCTGAATTGGCCAGCCAGACCCCAGTGGCTGAGACCATCTTTAATTCAACAAAGGTAATGGTGGGACGCAAGAGCAGAGGCGGAGGTGGCATGTTCTACTTACTGATGACAGCCGAATGTGGCAGCAAGTTGGAGGAGAAATATGCAAATCTCCATCATGGCTGTACTCAGGCTGATTTGACTTGATGCAGTTCAGGACCTATAAAGAAAACCATTGTAAATCTAGATGTGATGAACTACGCCTATAATATCAACTTGTTGCAGTTTGCCTGTATAGTTGCTGATAAATGACTATCAAACAGCTTAAGGGAACAAGGAGTTTATTTCCTTACTGACAATCCAGTTAGAGTTCTCAGTCCAGCTTGACAGGAAAGCATGTACTAACACCAGGGCCACACCATCACCACACAATGACTGAGAGATGGACAATCCTTACTTGCCAGACCAGCATGTCTGGCCAAGTGAACAGAGGGATGCCGCCTTCCTCAACCAGCTCTCAGTATTTTATTCACCTGTTCAGGGCCTAGTCCCACCCACCATAGCCTGGGCCTTTCCCATCAGCTAGACAATCTCCTGCAGGTTTGCTCTGGGCTTAACCCAACCACTAATTCTCCACAAATGTGCCCAGAGCTCAAACCCTCAAACATCAAGTTGATACCTGTGCCTAACTATGACACAGCTTCTCAGAAAGGTAAGGTAAGAAGATCCTGAGTTCAAGGTTTGCCCGGGTTACATAGTGAGTTCATGGGCAACTTAGTGAGATCCTATCTCAAAATAAAAAGTGCTGGAAATATAGCTTAGTGAGGGAATAGCTTGCTTAGCATTTGTGAACACTGGAGTTAGTTCCTAATATTGAACCAGTAAAGTTAAAATGCAAAATGTATTTTGGTCCACAATGACCAATTCTTTTCATAGTTCAGGGTTGTAACTGATAATGCTAACCTTCAAGAAAACTTGCCAGTTGCTGATTTTAAAACAGTAGACCTATAGGTAGAGTGTAAAATTAGACTTTAAAACTTAACAGCTAAGAAAGCTTACAAGGGTTCCTTAACATTTGTAGACCTGTTTTTCTACCTGTAAGATGAAAATGAGGCACCTTAAACATTTGTCTATAGCTTCTTTTTACAAGGAATAAACTGCAATGATAACTCTTAGACTTTTAAAACATTCTCTCTGATACACATACACAGGCGCATGCAAAAGTAAATGAATAAATACTTTATAATATTCCCCATTTTAAAAAAGAGAGAAGCCGAAGGCCAGAGAGATTGATGGTTTAGTGGGTAAAAGCAACTCCTTGAAAAACTGCCAGCCTACTTGATCCCCAGAAACTCACATGATGGAAGAATGGAAAGTTGTTCTCTGATCTCTGCACATGGGGTGTGGCACTTGTGATCTTGTTCTGTCATGAATAAAATGTTTTTAAAAATAAAAAAAAAAAACAGAAGTGAAAAGGTTATGCAAATTATTCCCTTGAGTTACAGGCAGGTGTGATACATACCGGTGTTCCCAGCACTTGTGAAGTGGAGGCAGGAGGATCAGAATTTCAAGGTCACCCTCAGCCTGCCTCAAGCAACCACAAATTAAAATGCTATATGTGTTTTGGTCCATAATGACCAACTCTTTTCATAGTTACAGGGTTGTAACTGATAATGATAACCTTGAAGAAAACTGGCCAGCGCTGATTTTAAAACAGCCGATTTGTAGGTAGAGTATAAAAAATAGAGCTAAAAAATAACATTATTCAGTGGCATATGCCTGAAATCAGCACACTCGGAAGGTTACTATGTAACCTTTCCTGATAATCGTGTGATGAATTCTGAATTTAGTAAATTATGGGATTTAGTAAATCTTCTGCTGTATAATCCTTCTTTTCTAGACAGTTCCAATTATTCAAGAAGGAAATTCTTCCACACAAGATGGAAGGACGGTAGATTCAAGCATTCTGCCTGTAAGTGCCCAGAGTTCTAATTTCACTGGCCACGCGGCAACATAAGCTCTACAGCATTTTAAGGAGTGTTTTGAACCTTGGTAAGTGGAGTGCCTGTTCAAGAAGATTAAGAAATGCTTACAGCAAGGTGCTGACTTGGAAACTTTTGTTGTTGGTGGCAGGAATGTCTACTGTTTTTTCTTTTTACTAGTTTATTTTACTTATTTTTGCTTCATCTGTCTGAGACAGGAGCTTGCTCTGTAGACCAGGCTAACCTTCAGGTGTGACCCACCACGCCCTGCCTAGTTTGGCCTTTTCACCATTTTTTTTTTCAGATGTACAGTTTGTGCGTGTGTGTGTGTGTGTGTGTGTGTGTGTGTGTGTGTGTGTGTGTGTGTGTATACCTGCATGTGGGTGGGTGGACATGTGCAGGTGTATGTACACGAGTGCAATTGAATGTGTGTGCCTATGGAGTCCCAAGGGTATACTGGAAATAATCTTTTATTCTCTTCCACCTTATTGTTGTGAGTCTGGGTCTCTTATCAAACCCAGAGTGTGCCATTAACGCTAGTCTGGCTAGCCAATTTGCCCTGGGGACCCCCAGGCTCTCCTTCCAGGCCTGAAATTACAAGCGGACCACCATACCCACCCTGCATATTTTTGCCTGTATATAATATATATCCAAATATATTATATTTGGATCTGGGGATCCAAATTCAGGTCTTTTTAGTTATGAGGCTTAATCATTGTACCATCTTCCCAACCCTGTTTTGCCTTTTGAAAAAAACTATTTGATAATATATATCACATATTTTTTATACTTTTCCACATCTGGAATTGATCCCAAGGAATAAATATAATCTAATTAAAAGCTCCTCCTTCAAGATTTATGTTGGGAAAAGTAACAGTAAAATATCAAAATAATCTTAGTGTTTGAAAATAAGAGAGTAGACAAGTAGATTATAACTAAATCCCCTCAATGCACTTTACCAAACTGTTAACATTATTTATAGAATTTAAAGAAGGATTTGACAATGGTGACCCCTTTACTATAAGCTAATTCTGAAGCAGAACTTTCATCATTTGTCAGTAAAGGAATCTGGGACTAGTTGAAGGTTAAATGATCTAAAATCGGTAAGTGGGAGCACTAGAATTTGAAGTTCTTTCTAATACCACATCAGCCCAGACTTTTATAACGTTTTGTCCAAGCAAAGATAACAAAAACAAAAAACAACTGTTGGTAACATGGCCAATCTTAAAGAACTACTAAATTTTTAATCGTAAATTATTAATCATTATAGACTGTTTCAGTTTTCTTATACGTTGCTGTAACAAAATAACTGACCCAAGCAACTTAGGGGAGAAGGAACACCATGGTTTGAAATTTCAGGTGTTGGTCTATTGCTGAGGGAAGTCACGGAAGCAAGGGCTTGAGGCCATTGGTCAGAGCAAAGGCAAAGAACAGAGTGGATGCGTTCATACCGGCGAGCCCCTCTCTCCATCTTTACTGTCTGGGACCACCTGCTATGAAATGGTCCCGCCTCTTAGACTGGGTCTTCTCACATTAATTAATGCAATTAAGACAATTCCTCCCAAGTCTTCTCAGAGGTCAGCCTTCATCCAGAGAACCCCCTCAGATGGACTCAGAGGTTTGCCTCTGGGTGAGGCTGACAATGCTAATCATCCCAGGGATTCTGTGAGTGTGTGTGTGTGTGTGTGTGTGTGTGTACCAGAGGGCACTTCAGCGTGGTGCCTGTGGAGGTCCAAAGTCCTTTATTAAAAAATTAAGGCCTGGAGAGATGGCTCAGGATTCAGACTCTGCCTCACAAACAGAAAGTCCTGAGTTCCCATCCGAGGTCCCACGTAAAAGCCATCAGCCAGAAACAGTGGCAGTGTTTACTTCTGGCTCTGGTTGGCAAAGCCTGGGAGATCCCAGAGCAAAGCAGAAAATGAGGTAGAAGCAATCCAGGATGATTCCCAAAGTCACCCTTGTCCTCCACAGGAACACACAGTGCCCTCTGATACACACACACACACACACACACACACACACACACACAAATAAGTAATAGATAATAAAGTTTAAAAAATTAGCTACCCTGTTAAAAAGCATATGCCAAGCTGCTGGAGACATTGAGAAGTTGCACTCTACGTCTCCCACTACCAGGCCTTTCAGCTTCATTGCATCTGGGAGGCCCCACCCCTGTGGCTGGTGCTTGCTTTAGCTGCCAACAACCAAGACTAAGTCAGCTAAGAGAAATGCAGGACCCTGTGACTCACAGGCTCACAGAAGGGATTGAACGGCTGGGCAGGGCAGGGCCAAGTGCTCCGGGAGGCAGGAGCCAGCAAACAACTTTTACAGTCGTGTGGTTAGAGAAACCTTTTCAGAGTCTGTTGAAAGCCTGGCCTCAGGGAGGGTTTAGAGCAGCCTGCCGCCGGGGTCACATATGTCTGCCTCTACAGATCAGGGCACAACGGTTTCCTGACAGTCACAGCACTGACTCTAGGTGACTCTGAGACATCCGCACATCTGAGTTCAAAACAGCATGTTTATGACCACGTGTTCTGCACCACTAGACCATTCATTCCATGGGGGATAGGCACGATTAAAAAATTACTTATCTGGGCTGGAGAGATGGCTCAGGGGTTAAGTCTCCGCCTTGCAGGTGGAAGGTCCTGAGTTCGGATCCCAGATCCCACGTATAGACGCCAGGCGGAAGCGGGGGCGGCCTCCGCTTCTGGTCCTGGTAGGGCGGAGCCTGTGAATCCCGGGGCAGAAGGAGGTTTAGGCGTCCGTGGTGGTTCGCGAATTCGTCCGTGGTTCTACACATACACAGACACACACACACACACACACACACACACACGCAGACACACACGTGCGCGCACATACACACACATATGCACACAGTTGAATAAATAATAATAAAAAAATTACTTATCTATTTGAGAGAGAAAGATTGCGTGCACCCAGGCATTCCAAGGTACACAAGGGAGGCCAGAGGACAACTTTTGAAAGTCAAGTCTCTCCCACCACTTTGTGGACTTCCAGAGTTCCAGGAGCCTCTAGGTTTATGAGCAGGCTCCTTACCCGCTGAGATACCTCACCAGCCTCACCCACCCTATTTTAGGTTTTTAAGTCTTCTATTTTATCCTGAGTGCCTGGACTGTGCCTGGAACACAGCAGAATATTTGCTGAGTAAATTATCTAATAAGCCAGATGGATGAACTGAATACCACAAACATAGCAACAGGAAGTAAAGATGAGGGGAAAAATTTGGGGAGAAGATGGGAGATTTCAACATGCGATGTAGGTTTCTGTGAAAGGGAACACATGGGTATTGACTGCACATCCATGGCCCCATGGAAATGTTGAAATAAAATCATCTCCGCACATTGGAATGATGCGGGTGTAATGAAAAATGAGATATGAAGGAAGAACTTAATTTATTTACTAATAAGGCACACCAAGTGCTATTCATAAAGACGATATTTTCTTTTCATAAAGGCATCCTTTTCTTTTTACAATCTTTTTTTAAAAAAATTTTATTTATTATTTATTCAATTGTGCGTGTATGTATGTGTGTGTGTGTAGAACCACGGACTAATTCAGGAACCACCATGGATGCCTCCACCTCCTCCTCGTTTACTCTGCCCGGGGATTCACAGGCTCCTCCCTACCAGGACCAGAAACACAGGCCATCTCTGCTTCCGCATGGCGTCTATACATGAGGTTTAGGGTCCGAACTCAGGACCTTCTGCCTGGAAGGCAGAGGCTTAACCCCTGAGCCACCTCTCCAGCCCCTTTGCAATCTTTTTTTAAGAGTAATTTTTTAAAACTTTTGTCATTCATTCTTGTGTGTGTGTGTGTGTGTGTGTGTGTGTGTGTATCAGAGGCCATATATGTCCCTGTGGAGGACCAAGGCAGGTCTTCATCCTGGATTACTTATACTTCTTGCTTCCACCCACCAGGGCTGGAAGTGCAGGCTACCGCTATTTCCGTCTGGCATTTTTTATGTGGGACCTGGGATCCGAACTCAGGACCTTCTGCTTTCGAGGCTGGGTCTTAATCCTTGAACCATCTCTCCAGCCCATTCTTCTTGCAATCTTCTAAGGTTTGAGAGGATATATTTATTTATTATTTCTCTAATGCTGGGGATCAAACTCGAGGGCCTTAGGCATGCTTGGCGACTGTTCCGTCACTGAGTTCTCTCTCCAGTCCCAATTCTTTTGTATTTATTTGTAGCTTCTTAATTAATAAAATCGGGGCTGGAGAGTTGGCTCAGGGGTTAAATTGCCTCGAATGCAGAAGGTCCTGAGTTCAGATCCCAGAATCCAGGTAAAAAAACGCAAGGTGGAACCGGTGGTGGCCTGAACTTCCTGTCCTGGTGGGTGGAGCCTTGGGAAATCCCAGAGCAAAGCAAAGAGAAGGTAGCTGCAATCCAGGTGTAGCAGTTCGTCTGAATGGTTGCTGATAAATGACCATCCCCACTCAGCTCTGGGTATTTTGAATCATGCGAATATTTATTAGGGGCTCTAACTGCAGCTACAGCTCACTCACACATAAATTTGAGTTTTATAGGGTGAAATATATATTTAGACCCCCCTTCTAGAATTTTTCACCCAGTAATCTAGCCTCTGGGTGCCTGACATTCCTGTTGGCTTGTGATGTGTGCTTATTGTCCTATTCCAGACTTTCCCTGACTCCACAGTACAGGCTTGTAACACAGTGTCATGCATATCCTTATTTATTTATTATTGATGAGTTCTTACTGTCACTACTGTAAAAAGAACATATAACAATTTGTTAACTAGGGCAATAGGTCATGAGTAACAGACCTGTATTGAGCAAACTCTGTGTGTATATAGACTGCAGAATTAATGTGATTTTTCCTGCCAGAGGAAGGAGCCATGTTTTACTTTTTTTTTTTTTTTTGTACTAGGAATGGAATTCAGGGCCTGGGGCATGCTAAGCATATGTTCTACCACTGGAGCTACACCAGAGCCCCAGGGAACATTTTAATTCCCCCCCCCTTTTTTTTTCTTTTCCTTTTCTTTCTTTTCTTTCTCTCTCCCTCCCCTCTCTTCCATCCTCTCCTCCCCCCGCCCCCATAGGGAAACATCTTAAAGGTTCAACAAGCCAGAGGAACTATGAAGGTATCTTCAAATAATGAAGTGAAGAATATCCATACACAACCCTGGATAGGCTCATGCTTTTATGAAATAATAAAAAAAAATGACTTTACCTTTAGAGAGAAATGGATTTATCTCATGTTACGCATGATAAACTAGACTCAGAAAGACCAAAACCAAAAACCTCAGAAGATGTATACATGAGAGCCGTGTGTGGTCTGGGTCTGTACCCTGATGCCAAGGACACAGACACAGAAAATGAGGATTCCAAGGTCATCCCCAGCTACTCACCCAGTGAGCTTAGGGTCAGCCTGGGCGACAGGAGACCCTATCTCAAAAGAAAAAAAAAAAAAATCTGTCCTCTGAGCGCAAGCCATAGCATGCATGCGTGTGCTCTCTCTTCTCACTCTTACTTCCATAAATAAGATGCATTCCACAAGAAATCCATAAATAAATCTAGAAATATGAATCTAGGAAAAAATAGATTAAAAAGAGACTTGACAGCCCAGAAGACAATCATAGAAAGGAATGAGGAGGGGAGGGAGATGTAGGAGAAGTAGCAAGCAGATGGTGTAATCAAAGTATGTTATGTGCCTATTTGAAAAATAAAGCCTGTGATTTTTTTGTAATTAATATGCACAATAGTATTTTTTTTCAAACTATCCCAAATAAAGTACGAAAAGAAGAATGAGCCATTAGACGGCTTAGTGGGTGCTGTCTTCATTCTCCTGAGCGAATACAGGGCGAAACAACTTAAAGGGTCAGAGGTTTAGTCCAACTTATACTTCTCAGTTACATTCACCAACATGGCTGTAGAGTTTTCGTACCAACACCAGGAGCTGAGGGGACTGGCCAACCACAGCCGCAGAAAGGGCTGAGAGGGGACATGCTTCCTAGCTTGTCAGTCTGCCAGTCTACCAAAAACACTGGACCCACTCCCTCATCTTATACCAGGGATAGTCCCACCCACTGTGGATTGAATCTTCCCATATCAATTAGATAACACTCCACAGGCTTGCTCATGCTTTACCTAAACTAATAACTAATTATTATGGTGGCCTAATTTCATGGTGCCATAATTGACATAAAGATGTCTGTGCTTAAACTTGGAGATCTGTTTGATCACCAAAGCCCCCGTGGTAAAAAGAGAGAACCAACTTCCAAAGCTGTTCCTGTAACTCTATACGTGCAAACTTTCTCTCTTTCTCTCTCTCCATACAGGTTTTTCCACTACTTTGCTCTGTATATTAACTTTTCTAAAAGTCAAGAACACTTGTCAAATTACCTCATCTGAGCTTTTACCCCAATTAATACACTAAATCTATAAGTAAAATTAATTAGCATTTTATTTATTGCTGCTTTTTAACAGGTAAGAAGACCTGCATTCTATATCCAACAAGAATGATCACTTCGGTGGAGACCTGCAAATCCCGAGAAATATCTAATGCCACAAGCATAGTTATAGGAACATGTGTTAGCCCTGTGTTGTGTCTAATGGCAGTTTAATAGCTAGCAAACTGAGTTAAAACAAAAATAACCTTCAAAATCTCCAATGTAATATGTACTGTCTTGCATGATGCATTATTTGTACCATATCCTAAAGTAAATATTAAATTACCTAAGTATTTATGTTCTGTCACTCCCACAAACGTATCACTTTCTAATTAATAAAATGTTCTCAGTTCAATTTGTTTTTAAATTTAAAGTTCACTTTTTTATTATTTATTCAATTGTGTGTGTGTGTGTGCGCGTGTGTGTGCGTGTGCATGTGTGGAACCAAAGGTGAATTCGAGAATCATCGTGGATCGCTTCTACCTCCTCTTTTTTACTCTGCTCCAGGATTTACAGGCTCCGCCCACCAGGCCCAGAAGCCCAGGCGCCCCCCCTCCCCCCCTCCCCCCTCCCCCACTTCTGCCCGGTGTTTGTAAGTGGGATCTAGGATCCAAACTCAGGACCCTCTGCCTGCAAGGCAGAGGCTTAACCCCTGAACCATCTCTCCAGCCCCTAAAGTTCACTTTTTGAAAAAAAAAAACTGTTATTCAATTCTTTATTTAGTAAAGAACAATCGTTTCTGCAAAGATTTTAATTGTAAAATATTCATCACATAAAATTTGCCCTTTTTTAATATTTTATATATACACATATCTATATATGTATGTATACAGAGAGAGAGAGTGTATATGTGTATCAGAGGGCACTGTGTGTCTCTGTGGAGGATCAAGGTGACTTCAGGAATCATCCTGGATTGCTTCCACCTCCTTTTTGCTTTGCTCTGGGATTTCCCAGGCTCCACCCACCAGGGCAGGAAGTGTGGGCAGCTGCCGGTTCCCCCTGGCGTTTTTATGTGTTGCTTCAAACTCAGGTTCTTTGCTTGTGAGGCAAAGGTTTTAACCTCTGAGCCATTTCCTCAGCTTCCTGAAAGTGCTTTAAAGCTTAGACCATTAAGTACTTTAAAAAAGAAATTCGCAAGACTGCGTTGTGTGTGTGTGTGTGTGTGTGTGTGTGTGTTTCCAGTGTAATCCTTCATGATACATACTGGCTAATAATACATGACCTGATATTGTGTTGCAGAAGTGTGTAAACTATGAGATTAAGTGAGTTGTCAGCCAAAAGTATCTTGTGTTTTCCATGAAATATGAAAGGCTACAGCTGGGCATGGTGGTCTGTCACCCCAGAACTCCACTTGTATCCACCCCCCTGGAGTGGGAACAGGGCAGAGACCGCCAGATCCTAGGGGCTTGTTGGCCAGTCAGTCGAGCCAAAATGGGTACTCTGGGTTCAGTTCAAGAGACCCTGTCTCATAAAATAAACTGGAGAACAACAGAGGAAGAAGAGTGGAGTGGAGTCAGGATCAACAGCCTAGTGATAAAAGGCACGCGGCCTCCTGGATTTCAGTACCGAACACTACTATGTACGTGTGTGTGTCTTTAAACTCCAGAGACCCTTAACCTCACCAAAGCTCAGTGTATTTATTTGTAGAGTAACAAAGGAAAAGGCTGCTGCTACTGCTGCTACTACTAATACTACTGTTGTTGATATATGTATATGTGATATGTGTGTACGTGGACATGTATGTGTGTCACAGTATGCATATAGGGGTCAGAAGACAACTTTGAGGAGTCGATTCTCTCCATTCACCTTTAGAACAGTTCCAGGGGTCAAACTCAGGTTGTTGGGTGCTTGATCTTTGCCTGTTGAACTATCACTGACTTGAGAAGCTTTCTGTTGAACATTGGACAACCCACAGATTCAAAAGAGAGGACAAATATATCTAGTGGTGTGACATGGAGGGACCTACAAGGCGCCCAGAAAAGATGACAACCTCAGAATCACACAGAGGACCTTGGTTGAACACGGTATACCCAAAACAAAACAAAAGGACTTGAATATGGTAGGGGAGGAGGAGGAGGGCAGAGGAGGGAGAGAAACAGGGAATTCAGGGAGAGTCAATGGAAGGTTTTGTATATAGGTGTACTATATAAATATCAAAGAGAAAAATTCATCAATAAGCACAAGTTGGAAAAAAAAGATGTTTTTAGTCTCTGGGTTGGTGGAAGCTGGAGGTCTGTTTGTACATTACGAAAAAGTTTATCTAATAGTCACTAGGATGTTAGGTCTCACACAGCAGTGGACAATAAACAGCTATATTTGGAGGCTAAGAAAAGCACAAGATAATTTGACTCTGAACCTGCAACACTCCAGTTTTCCACAGTCAAAATTTTTATCAGCCAATCCATCTCACAGAATGTTTACTGTAGTATTCTGGTTCTCCTTAGATTGCAAAAATCTTTAGCTTTTACTAAAGATTGTTTACTGTCCATACAGCCTTTTCTCCTGAAAACTTTAGTTCATACCTTGGGACTCAAAAGGTCCATTTCTGAAGAATCCTGTGTCATGTGAACACGTTAAATACATTTATTACAGTACTCTTCTTTTATAAGGGTGTTAGAAGCTACCTTGAGCTGGATAAGGAAAGGATGCTACTTACATAGAGGAAGTCTGTCTTTCCGAAGGAGACAGTGATAGTTTGTTTTGTTTTTGTTTTATGTGGGACCTGGGATCCAAACTCAGAACCTTCTGCTTGTGAGACAGAGTCACAACCCCTGAGCCATCTCTCCAGCCCCGAAACAGCGATAGTTTGAAGAATGGTTTCACACTAGACTGGGCAAATGGGTGGGGTGAACAATCTAGGTTGGCCTAGGAGAGACTAGTTTACCCTTGTACTGAAATAAACACATTTTCAATTAATTGCTATTCTGTAACCTCATGCATTTCAGTTTACTGTGGCCACTCATATAATCAAATAACAAATTTCCACCACTAGACTTGTGAAATACTCCAATTAACCCAAAATGATCAACAATTTCATAAATTTCCTTTACGATCTGAATTGTCTTATGAAGGTGTATGTGCTGCCCTGTAAAAATTCTAGCTGACCAGGTGAAGTAGGGTTATAGGTAAAAAACACCTAACTCCTTCCGGAATCTATTTTCATTATCTGAATTTTTAATTTGAGGACCCAGAAAGATGGCTTAGTCTACAAGGGTGAGCTAAGAACCTGCGATCAATTTCTGTGAGTCCACAGGGTGGAAGGTGAGCTGTCCTTTGATTCCAACCATGTGCAGTGGGGTGCATGTGCCTCCTTTACCTGGCCCGTCCCCAAGTAAATAGGCAAAACATTTTTAAAAATAGGACTGAGGCGCCTGCCCCTCGTGACACTCCACATCTGAAGTCCACGAGCTCTTTTCCAGCTCCTTGCTCCTCATGGATTCCACGCCTGGAGTCCAGGAGTTCTCCAGGGCGCCCCAGCCCCTCATGGTACTCCACGTCTGCAGTCTGTGAGTTCCGTTTTTTCTCTCCTCTAATAAATCATCAAAAAATTAAAAAACAAAAACCTTAGGGCTGGATAGAGGGCTCAGGGTTGGCTCTGCCTGGCAAGAAGGACTTGAGTTTGGACCCCCACATAAATAAGCCAGGAGGAAATGGGGGGCTCGCACTTCAGACTCTGGAAGGCAGAGCCTGGGAAATCCCGGAGTGCAACACAAAAGGTAGAGGCCACCCAGGATGGCTCCTGAAGTCACCCTTGGGGTCTCCACAGGCACACGGTGTCCTCTGATACACACGTAAGGCAGGTCTAGACCTGCTGGGCGGGTCTCTGAAGATCTGGAGGATTATCCCCCCATGCTGGGGTTACCCTGCAGGAACACGCCCTTAGCCAACTTCCCCAACCCTCTGTTTATGAAAAGATACAGAGATTAGCTCTTCAGCACAGAAACTGCCCCGCCTCCAGGTTGGCACAAGACCAACTGGGTTGGTGTGAGCTAACCAAGGAGGAAAAGCCACTTTTCCTGGGTTTATCTAAAGGCATAAATACGCCTGACCTCGGCAGCTATCTTGGGCACCCGCCCCTCAGTCACTCCACATCTGGAGTCTGTGAATTCTTTCCCAGCTCCTTGCCCCTCAAGGATTCCACGCCTTGGAGTCCATGCGTTCTCCAGGGCGCCCCGGCCCTCATGGCTCTCCACCTCTGAAGGTCGGGAGTTCCGTTCTTTCTAACAAACTCTAATAATTAACTCTGCCTTATCCTCTACACGGGGTTTCAATCCTTACTTCGGACACAAGACACCCCCCCTGCAAAAATGGACAGTCATCCCACAACATTTGGCGACCACGAAAGGGCAGCCCAGGAACTCAGTCCTGCAGTACACAGACACGCACAGGCATGTGCACACGTGTGCAAAAGTAAATTTAATTTGAACTCAAGGTGAACTTCAGAAAAATATTAAAATCTTGGGTTGGTCAGCCTTTCCTCACCTTTGTGAGTAGGGAAGGTTTATTTTTGTCTTATCAAAAAAAAAAAAACTTTATTTGTGTATGCGTGTGTGCGCGCGCGCGCGCGTGAAGGGGCACTGTGTGTTCCTGTGGAGGACCTAGGGTGACTTCAGAAATCACCCTGGATTGCTTCTACCTCCTTCTTGCTTCACTCTGGGATTTCCCAGGCTCCGCCGGAGGGCCAGACGTGCAGGCGGCTGTCCATCCCGCCTGGTGTTTTTACATGGGACCTGGGATCTGAACTCTGGACCTTCAGTTTGAGAGACAAGAGTCTTAATCCTTGAACCATCTCTCCAGCCCCAAGAGGGCTTATTTATTTATTTATATATTTTTGTTTGTTTATTTGTTTAGTGTGTGTATCAGTAGGCACTGTGCATCCCTGTGGAGGAGCAAAGGTGACTTCTGGAACCATCTTGGATCGCTTCTGCCTGCTTCCCGCTGGGATCTCTCTGGCTCCGCCCACTAGCGCCGGAAGTGCAGGCTGCCACCGTTTCCGCCTGGAGTTTTAATGTGGGGCCTGGTAAGTGAATCCAGGGCCTTCCACTTGAGGCAGTCTTAACCTTTGAGCCAGCTCTCCAGCCCAGGGTTGATTTTTGTCAAAAGCTCCAGCCCACAGTGTCTAGGTTTGCTCGTGCACGCTCCCGCGCAGACAGGGCACACTATCGGGGTGCTGCCCTTCGCTGCCCCACCCTGTGTCACCATGGTCAGCATTGCAAACAGCCAGGATCCCAGCTCACCTTTAGGAGCATTCCCGAATGACTTCTGGTCATAAGCCCAGCTCCTAAAGTTCTGCCACGTGACAACACCACAGGCCTTTAGGAGACACCCAAGCCACACCACTGGCAAAAGACCTGGGAAAACCAGAAAGCAAAGCAAACCAGCTTGAACTTCAGCAGTTGTTACTGCTCTACGGTAGAGTAATGGTGAATGGTATGTGAAACCTTAGGTTTCAATTCCTGACATACCTGCGTATGTAACACACCCACACACTCCCCCACACACTCTTTATATTTTATACTTTATCAGAGCTCACATCCTATTCTTCATTTCCCCATGTTGCAGGGAAAATGGTCTCAACCGTCCCAATGTCGTAGGGTTCTTGTGTTCCAGGGTCGAAGATTGAAACCAGGACAGGTGTAGAGAATTAAGGTAGAGTTTATTAGAAAAGAGAAAGGTTGGAACTCATGGACTCCAGACATGGAGTGCCATGAGGAACTAGGGCACCTCCATGAGAAGCAGAAGTAAAACAGAGCTCATGGCACTATGAGGGGCTAGGGAGCCCATGAGAACTCACAGTGCCTAGGCATGGAATTCATGAGGAGCAAGGAACAAGAAACAGACTCATGGCACTGGAGTGCCATGAGGGGCTAGATTGCCTCCAAGAGAAGTAGGCAGCTGGAAACAGACTCATGGCACTAGAGGGCCATTAGGGGCTAGATCGCCAAAGATGGTTGCCAGGGCTAGGTATATTTATACACCTAGACAGGCCCGGGGAAACTGGCTTTTTCCCATTGGTTAATTCCCTTGGGCCCATGTGGGCTAGAGATCAAGTTGTTTGATATGGAGAGCCCATCTCTATAATCACTTCGTGGGGAAGTTGGCCATGTTATCTCTGGGAGTCAGTTCCTCAGCAGCAGTGTTCCCTCAGGGTGATTCCAGCAGTGGGGGATGGCCTTCAGGAATTCCACAGACCTTGAGAGACCCATCCCAGCATGGCTGCTCTAATCCTGCCTCATCCAGACAACTGAACTTTTTAAAATAAGTTTACTGAGCACTTACAATATGTAGTATACTCAATAAAGTTGTTGATGTAGAAGATTGTTGTTGCATGTACAGCATATGTATCAGTAAATTTTTAACTCATTGACTAGTTCCTGCTCACCAGATTACACATGCTGAAACAAAAATGTGTCATTGAAAGCTTTATTTCAAGGTCGAGCAAGTTAAAAACCTTGCATCGTTGCATTTGCTCTAGCTGCTAGCTTCCATCCACAGAAATTCAAATCGATTGTTAATACAGAGTCTTAGCAGCAGGACATAGATCTCAGTTTAGCGTTTGTTCTTAAGCTTGAATGGACAAGTGGTCCTTGGCTTGCTTTGTATTCTTTCTTTCTTTTCTTTTTTCTTTCTCTTTCTAAACCCTTTCTTCGCTCGCCTCTCCCCCTTTCTCTCTTCTCTAGTTCCATCCCATCCTTTCTTCTGCCTTTTTTTCCCTCTATTTTCCCTTTCGGTGTTCTGGAAAGGCTGTCACAAGGCTCTGGCTCATTCCTTTATAGTTGCTCTTTGGCCAAAGATAGTCGAACCCGCGTCCTCCAGGGAGGCAGGGCTTCCAGGCGCTACGCCCCGCCCCCTTCCACAGCTGCTCAGTCTCAGCACCAGAGAACGGGCGCGCGCCCCGCCCCGCTCCTCCCCGTGGGGCGGAGCTGGTGGGCGGCAGAGGGGCGCGGGGCGGCTGCGAGGAGCGATAGAACGGTCTCGCGCAAAGGGGCGGGATGGGCGGCGATAGGTGGAGCGCGCGCGCGAGAAGTCCTGCTTGGTGCTCAGTGCAGCCGCCGCCATCCGCCCCGCGATGTCTCCGGTGGGCTCCCAGCTGCGGTCCGCGACCCCCGAGCGGGACGCCGAGCCCCGGCCGCACGGCGAGCTGCAGTACCTGGGCCAGGTGGAGCACATCCTGCGCCACGGCTTCCGGAAGGAGGACCGCACGGGCACCGGCACCCTGTCGGTGTTCGGCATGCAGGCGCGCTACAACCTGCGAGGTGACGGGGGTCCGCGGGGCACTTGGGAAGACGCCGAGGGGGGCGGGCGCGGCGGCCCGCGGGCCACGATTAGTCCCGAGGACGGAGCCCTGCGCCCCGCGCAGAAGTGGCAGCGCCTGCACTACCCCGAGTCCTGAAGCCTCCTGTCCTGAAGCCTCCTGTTCTGAAGCCTCCTGCGTGGTCGGCCTAATCCCCCCAGTGGAGCTCCGGCCCCCAGTCCCGCTGGCCCCGCCGCCTGGGCCGGGAGAGCCGTGCCCTGGCTTGACCGCGTTGTTGGCCCTAGTTCCTGACTTTTGCTCCTCCCCCTCCCCCTCTCCCTCCCCCTTCCCCTTCCCCTCCCCCTCCTTCCTCCCGGTCAGCTTTTGTGTTCTGCACCACTTTTTTAAAAAGAAGAGGGAAAACATGTTTGGGCGGAGTTAACGAAGGCGGGAAGAAACGGTCGTTTCCCTCCAACTATTTCTTTCCTCCTACAGGGTGGGAGAGGTCGGCCAGAAGGTCTTGGGCCTTGGTTTCATTTAGCCTATTGGATGGTCCTAGGCAAGAGGCCTCAGGCTTTCCAGGGACCCCTGATGGGGCTGGGAAGGGCGCAGGACTATTAGCCCAAAGACCAGCTGGGGAGGGGAGTCCTGCCAGGTGTTTCAACTAAGGAGGGTGATCTTTAGGCTCTGCTACGGGGAGTTGATTTTGAGTGGCTGTAGCCTTTTGGGGGAAACATTCATGTAATCATGGGGACCACATGGGGGAAACGTTCACGTAGTCATGGGGAAACCCCTGAACCCCACATGTGTTCTGGAAACTGCAGCAAGCTTTTGGAGGAATCAGCCTCACTGCTGCTTTGAGTTAGTGGCCTCTGACTCAAAGGCCTAGTTTTTAATCTGCTCCTTTGCTTACACTATGGGCAAGTTACTTGCCATCTCTGGTCTTATTCAGCTTTCCTATGTCTATGGTAAAGATGGAGGATATAGTGGTCCTGTTGGGAAACACAATCACTATACTGTGTGGACCTCTAGCCCCAGCTTTTAACACTTCTCCTTCTACTTGGTGTGATGGGCTTGAGACCTGCAGACTTTGCCATTGCCTCCTGATGCCTGTGAAATGGAGGTCCGAAAGTTCCCGAAAAGAGAAGAGAGTCTTTGAGGATTAAACAGGATCGTGGGCACAAAGTGTTCAAACAGTTGCTGTTCTAATATGTTAAAAATAACATCAGTTTCTCCCCAGATACTTAAAAACATTTCTTTAGTTTCTGCCAGGATGAGTCTCTTCTCTCCTGGTTTGCAGTTTCACCGGCAGGATGGTGGTGGAATTGGGTGTGGGAGACATTGGTGTCCCGGGTCACATTCAGGGTGCTGACATCACAGCTGAGTGGCAGGAGTTACAGGTGGGAGGGAGCGCCTTGTCTTACAGGGGCATCCTACCCCCATGCCATGGTCTCCAAGCCCTTGGCTTGTGTAACTGACTTGTCCCTGCGCAGGACTTGCAGTTTTCCTGGCATTTCTGCCCTCGCTTCTGTGTTTCTATCCCCGGCAGCCCGCTTCACAGAGCAGGCTGGATGTCAGCCTGTTAGAGCTTCCTGCGTTTTAACCGTGCAACACACTGTTTTCCAGATGAATTTCCTCTGCTTACGACCAAACGCGTATTCTGGAAGGGTGTGTTGGAGGAGCTGCTGTGGTTTATCAAGGTAAAGAAGCTGCTGCTGTTGGAAGTTGCCAGTCTCTTCACAAAACCCAGCCGGCGAGAGCCTCTTAAAAGTCAGCTCATGCCATTCCCCAGCCTGCAACGTCCAGCCAATTCCATTTCACTTAGCGAAGGCTAAGGTTCCTGTCCTGGCTCTGTCCTTTGCTCTGTATCACCACCCTGGCATCTTCATTTAAGTACACTGGGGTATTTATTCCCCCACCCGGTGGCGTCTGTAACTAGCCATTCCCACCCCCCAGAACCTTCTCCCAAATGTAACACGATTCCTTACAGTCTCTGCTTCCTTTGTTTCTTTTCAGAAGGCGACCTCATCAGCTGTTGTGTAACCAACCTTTCCTCTTCTCCCCTGAGGGGGGAGAATAAGGGAAATGCCTGTGTGTTCCCCAAGGACACAGAATAAATTTACTATCCCCAGGGTCTAGAATGTAGCCAGTCACATGTAGTCAGTCAGCATTATCGAGTGCTGATGAGTAGACACCTTGGGTGTACCAGGTGCTGCAATGTGACAGGTAGTGGCAAGTCAGACTCCTCTATCCTGGTTTAGAAAAAGGCGGAATTCTCCCAGCCTCAGTCCGAGCCATGCTGCAAGTTGGAAACCTTTCTAAAGAGCAACTTGAGCCTGGCTCACGTGGTTTTGGGTCAGCCAGACCCCAGACCACTTATCCCACTTGAAAGAAGGTTGAAATTTGTTATCTAGTCTGTTGGAGTTTACTAGTCTCAGGATATTTTGTTTTGTGTTGATATCTCAACAGTCTGTGGCTCAAGTTACATGCTCAAACATCTCAGAACATTCATAAAACCGCTAAAGTCCGATTCAAATGGATAGGAAAAAGACGTTTTTGAAGCAGAATATAAAGCATTGAGAAAGGAGTTGTTGGGAATGAAACAATGGAGACAGATAAAATGTATTTATTTCTTTTAATATAAACCTTGGTTTCAGGATTCTTAGTCCTTAACAAGATATATCAGACTCACCTCTGGTAGTTTTTTCCACTGGAAAGGGGGGTTAGAACATACCAGGAGTCAGCGTACCTGTGCCAGTGCTTCAGGGAACCTACAGCAAGATGGAGAAGAGAGGCATGTTACATCTTATATGTAGTGTCTGCTGAGCAGCAAGTGTTTTGTTGATATTAACTGTTCTTCACATTCGACTCGGTAAACTCTGCTCATGAGTTCTCTCATAAGATGAGATTACAGGAACTCGGGCACCAGACCTAGGGATATGTGGTCCCAAAATCTTGTTGATGATTATTAGTGCATGATGCCCAAAGCAGAAAGGTTCTACCGTAACCTGTCTTCATGATAAGACTACTACGTTAGGACGCCATGGGTCCATCTAATGGGATAAAATGTGAGAGAAATAAACATAAAGCTCTGTACATGGCAAATACATGTATGTAAAAAAATACATGCAATAAACGTAACTCTTTAGTGGCACATATAAAGTATGAATGAAAGAGCATCCAAATTTAGCTCAGTAGGACAAATGTTTGCCAGGAAAGCCAGTGTTCATCACTAGACATAACTGTTAGCCACACATACGATAAATGAATAGATTTCACATGAGGTGTTAAAAGTCGTCCTCATGAGATAGCACAGAACATGTTTGTTAAGCAATTCAGTAATGTCACACAAGGTGGAAATATTTAAAAGAACTTGGAAGACTGGAAGTTTAAGGCAAAGGAACATTCTAAGAAGACCATGCCATAAACCCTCAAAAGCCCGGGCTGGGACTGACCCTCTTAAAGATGGGCCCTGTAGACATAGTGTCAAGTGCTCGTTCCCCAGTGTGCAGTGGATCGGAGACGAGAGTGGTGGGGATCTCCCTGCCTCATCACAGATGGCTCCGAGTCCCGCTGGATGGCTGCTCTCGTCTCTTCCAGGGATCCACAAATGCTAAGGAACTGTCTTCCAAGGGAGTGAAGATCTGGGATGCCAACGGCTCTCGAGGCTTTCTGGACAGCCTAGGGTTCGAGGCCCGGCAGGAAGGGGACCTGGGCCCAGTTTATGGTTTCCAGTGGCGGCACTTTGGGGCAGACTACAAAGATATGGATTCAGGTGAGGAGACAGCAGTGCCTCAGCTTTGAGTGGCATGACTGATCCACTGTAAAATCTAGGGGGCAGAAGGGGTGATAAGTCCACGTAAGGGGAGCTGGTGTGATTGACATGATGAGAGGCTGTGCTGGGGCAAGGTGAAGCCACAATGATGCTCATGGAGGCCAGATCACACTCTTGGTGATTATTTATCGAGGTCTCATTGGAAGCTTGGAACTTTATGTCCGTGTTGGCCTACAGCAGTAGTTGGCGTCTGCGGGGATTGTGCCAGGAAAGAAGTTCATGTGGAGACTTGTCTTGGCAATATTGCCTTCTGGCGGCTGCATCTCCTGATGCAAGGCTGGGCCACTTAGTGCACCATATATAGGTGTCGGCAGGTGGCACTAGTGTCGTAGGCAGTGCCCTTCCCCTTCTTCAGAACATGAAATAAAGAGGAAGCATCTCGCGCTGACTTACACTTTCCTCTCTCGATGGTACTACGGGAGTGTCTCAGAGCCAACCCCCTAGGCTTAGTGCTTCCTGCAGGATTCACCTGTGCCCGGGACAGGTGTTTATGTACACATGCACGCAGGAAGTAACAAGTTAGTGACTAGAGGACAGAAAGTATGGTTTTCGTCTCAAGGGCATGGGCATAGAACCTTAGAGCCAATAGGAAGAATATGGGCCTGGTGTCCAAATTCTTCAGTTAAAGCCTAGCACTTTTATTTGAGGGGAAGAGGTGCGTACAAAACCAGCCACAGTACATGGGATAGGTAAGAGGATGTCTTTCGAATGTCAATTCTCTCCTTTCCATCATGTGATCTGGAAATAGAATTCAGGTTGGCAGATTTGTGAGAAGTGCCTCACACACTGAGCAGGAGTTAAGATTCTGCCTCAAAAGCAGAAGGACCTGAGTTTGGACCCTAAATCACGTAGAAATGTATTTCCAGATCTGGAAGGTGGAGTCTGGGAAATCCCAGAGCATAGCAAAAAGGAGGTAGAAGCAATCCAAGATGATTCACGAAGTCACCCTTGGTCTTTTATGTACAGTGCCGTCTGATAAACACACACACACAAAATATAGATAAAAACTGCATTCATGTGCAATCTGCAGTTATGAGGTAGGTGTGTTTAATGTTGGTAACTTCCATAAGTCGCAAAATGCTGCATGGACCAGAAATGGATAATTAGTAGGAGTGGAGAACAGAATAAAGGTTAGTAGGATTGAGGCAGGCTGGAAATAGGTTGGTGTAGTGTTTCACTTGAGGCTGTTAAATTAGGTCTGGAAATAGATATCGTGGTGGTTGCACAACACTGTACTTAACGTCGAATTGCTTTTTTTTTTTTTTTTTTTTGTATGTGCACATGTGTATGTATGCACCTTTAGAAGTTCAAGGATGTCGCTGGGAATCATTCTGGATTGCTCTCCCACCTTATTGCTTTGTTCTGGGGTTTTCCAGGGTTAGCATTGAAGGCCATTGCCACACCAACCCAACATTTTTTATGTGGGTTTCAAGGCAAAAGCTCTAAGTACTGAGTCATCTCCCTAACATGAATTGTCTTTTAAAAATTGATTATAGGGGGCTGGAGAGGTGGCTCAGGGGTTAAGTCTCTGCCTTGCAGGCAGAAGGTCCTGAGTTCGGATCCTAGATCCCACGTATAAGACGCCAGGTGGAAGCAGCAGCAGCCTGCGTTTCTGGTCCTGGTAAGGCAGAGCTTGTGAATCCTGGGGCAAAGTAAACGAGGAGGTGGAGGCGTCCATGGTGATTACTGAATTCGCCCGTGGTTCTGCACACACACACACACACACACGTACATACACGTGTGCACACACGCACAATTGATTAAAATATTTTTAAAAGTTGATTATAATGGCAAATTTAACAGTGTATACTTTATCATGTCCCTATCTATCTATTTAGACAGGGTCTTATGCTCTAGCTGACCTCAGCTTGGCTTTGGATCTGAGGCTGGCTTTGAACTCCTGATCTTCCTGTTTTGAGTGGCGGGATTACAGGCATGTGCCACCACATGCAGCTCATCATGTGTGTGTGTGAGTGTGTGATCAGTGGGACTGTGTTTCCCTGTGGAGGCCCAAGGGTGACTTCCAGGAACCATGCTGGATTGGTTCTACCTCCTTTTTGCTTCACTCTTGGATTTCCCCAGGCTCCACCCACCACGGTGGGAATTGCAAGCCACCACCATTTCCCCTGACTTTTTTTTTTTTTTTTACAAAAGCCCACATATTTGATGCAAGCCTTTAGAGCCCCAAGATGACAACAGATAAGAAGCTACCAGGATTCACTCATGTGAGCGCTACCTTAGTGACATCATCTAATCCTGATCACGCCCAAAGGCCAGGTCTCTCTAAACACCATAACTGGATTAAATTTCTCTCTCTCTTTAAATTCAATTGTGCGTGTATGCGTGTGTGTGTGTGTGTGTGTGTGTGTGTGTGTGTGTGTGTGTAGAACCACGGGCGAATTCAAGAACCACCATGGACCACCTCCTCCTCCTTTACTCTGCCCCAGGATTCACAGGCTCCGCCCTACCAGGACCAGAAACGCAGGCCGCCCCCACTTCTGACCGGAGTCTATATGCGGGGTCTAAGGATCCGAACTCAGGACCTTCTGCCTGCAAGGCAGAGGCTTAACCCCTGAGCCACCTCTCCAGCCCCTAAATTTGCCTCTTAACTGCTTCAAAATGAGAGTTATGTTTTAACACATGAGCTTGGTGGCACACTCACACCATATCCAAACCACAGTAGCTAACAAAGGGGCAAGGGGAGGAAGTAACATAACAGGCCAAATATATAAAGGACTAGCATATATAGAATAACTTAGAAAGGTCCTTGAACGTAACCTAATGAGATCTGAGACATGTGTCAGGCATCTTTACCCACCGGCGAGGGAGCTACATGGGAGTGGATGCTTAAGACATAACCTCAGCCATCTCATGGATGTGACTAATATGCATATGTGTCCTCTGCAATTCTGCAGATTACGCAGGTCAAGGAGTTGACCAGTTGCAAAAAGTGATTGATACCATCAAAACCAACCCCAACGACAGAAGAATCATCATGTGTGCCTGGAACCCAAAAGGTGGGAAATATCCTGGGCCCCCCTCCTTTGTATTAAACGGCCTGTTAGCCAAGAGCAAGCAAAGTAGTCGCTGAGACCCCGCAGGGCCTTGGGCCCTCCCACAGCCATGCAGTTGGTTGTTGTCAACTTGGGCAAGTCATTCTTACCTTCATTTTATGGACCCAGGCAGGACCCGTATGATCTTAACTTACACATTTCGTTCTTACTGCAGAGAGACCTTTAACTTGCCTGGGAAAGTACATCTAAGATTTTTATCTTTTTTTTTTATTCAATTGTTCCTGTGTGCGCGTGCAGGTGTCTGTGTGTGTGTAGAACCACAGACGAAATCGGGAACCACCATGGACACCTCTACCACCTTCTGCCCCGGGATTCACGGGTGGCCAGAAACGCAGGCCGCCCCGGCTTCCGCCCGGCGTCTATACATGGGATCTGAGATCCGAACTCAGGACCTTCCGCCTGCAAGGCAGAGGCTTAACCCCTGAGCCACCTCTCCAGCCCATTTTTATCTTTTTCATTTGGAGCAGATTAAACTTTCAGGTCACTTCCACTTTCCAGTTACTAGCACTTAACTACTTGATTGTGAGCCTTAATACAGGTGTGCCTAATTTCCCTTGTATTTATTTGGTGCCCAAATCCTTAATTTCAGCTCAGGTAGAAGAGCGTTGCTTCAGCATAAATGTTATACCTGCAGAGTTCTGCCAACAGATTTGCACAAGCTTTGGGCTGTTGCTGCAAGCCCCAGGAAGGGGGGGGTTGTCCTTTACTTGATAGGAAGGTGCAGGTTGTGGGTGTCTCCGCAGCCTAGTGCTCCTGCTTGACCTTGCTCCCATCTGTGTTCTTAACAATTGTCCCTCCGTTGTTTCCCTGTGCTTGCCCAGATCTCCCTCTGATGGCGCTGCCTCCCTGCCATGCCCTCTGCCAGTTCTACGTGGTGAATGGGGAGCTATCCTGCCAACTCTACCAGAGGTCAGGCGATATGGGCCTGGGCGTGCCCTTCAACATCGCCAGCTATGCCCTGCTCACTTATATGGTCGCACACATCACGGGCCTGCAGGTAGGCCGTTCTCCGTGAGGGTGGTCCAGCCAGCCTGATGCACTAAATGCAGCAGGGAATTCAGTCTGATTAGTGCTCAAGTTTAACTTACTAACTAGCTCACCTTATAAGCCTTGTGGCTTATATAAGCTGACAGGTTCATATGGGCCTTTTAATGTCTGTCTGTATTTGTGTGTGTTTCCTTTGAAACAGATTCTTTTTCTGCAGCCCAGGCTGGCTGGGCTGTGTGGAACTCACTTATGTAGTCCAGGTTGGCTTTGAACCTGTGGTGGTATTCCTGCTTCACAGTGTTAGTATCCTAGGTGTGAGATGTTATACCTGACTAACATTTGTGAATTAACTTTTCTCAAAAGCTATACAGGTTAAAAAAATTTTTTTAAAAGGTTAGGGATGTCTCTATACTGTTTGTTTTTTAAAATCATGTGTTTTAAAGAAATTCAAACTAAAACTGATTCTTTGCTCTCTTTTGGGATTCGTGTAGCCAGGTGACTTTGTACACACTTTGGGAGATGCCCATGTCTATTTGAATCACGTTGAGCCACTGAAAGTTCAGGTAAGAATTACATGTTATATTCTTGTGAACTTGCTACCTTCTCTTGACAAAAAGATTGATTGACAGGACATCCCTTGTGTCACGGGTACTCTGCCTGGTGCTGTGTCTGAGAAAAAGCTCCAGAACTTCAATGTGGGGGAGGGAGGAGGAAGTTGAGCAGGAAAAGGCCAACGCCTGCCTCTTCCACATCACGTACTGAATGGGACAGTTTCTCTGAGGTACTAAGCATTAGTACCAGAGAGGACAAACACCACATTCAGTCAAGGGGTTTGGGATCTTTACTGAATTAGTATTTTTATCTCAAGAACTTAGAACAATGTCTGGCTTCAACTGTATGCTAAATAAAATAAGATGGGCCTGAACTTTTTCAAAAGCCTATCTGTTCAAATCCCTCAGGCAGAGTAGCCAAGAAATATTGATGTGAAATGGCAGTAGGAACAGGAACATCCGTGCTTCATAAGCTGCAGGGGGGAAAAATTAGAACTGGAATCCTTTTGCCCCTTCTGAATTGGATCATTAATACTCCTTTGTGGGCGCTTGGCTTTTTGGGCAGCGGGTGACTGCAGGGTTGTCATGTGATCCTCCTCCACAGTAATGTGACAGGCATGACATGTGCCCCCATTCTAACTGTCACTGTGTACCCATCCTAGAAATCCTGAATTGTCTTGACAGTTGCCATCTTTTATCCTTTTCTCTGTTAATGAAAGTTGGAACAGGATTGTGGACTTCAAAAAAACTTGGTGAATGCTACTGTGAGTTAACAGGTGGAAAAGTAAATGGATAGTTTAATGAATTTATGAGGAGTGAAGCTGATGGCTTAGGCCTGTAACCACAGCTATTGAGAGGCTGAGGCGGAATCAGAAGTCGAGGGCCTGTCTCGGTTACAGAGCTCAAGGGTAGTCGGATAACTTAGCAATACCTTATCTTAAAGGAAAAAGTAAAAAAAAAAAAGTATGCTTGCTTAGTATTTGCAGGACCAGAAGTGAAATTCCCAATCCTGAGTATCATACCTCTGTAAAATAGTACTTTGTTGACAAACTACTACTGTATGTTCATTTCACAAAGAGTCACAGCCGATTTAAAGCAGGTACAAATATTGCAAAATAATGGTTTGATTTTGCTTTTAGCTTCAGCGAGAACCAAGACCCTTCCCAAAGCTCAAAATCCTTCGAAAGGTTGAGACAATTGATGATTTCAAAGTTGAAGACTTTCAAATCGAAGGGTATAGTCCACATCCAACGATTAAAATGGAAATGGCTGTTTAGAATGCTTTGAAATATGTGGTTTTCATGGGCTCGGTCCTGATGCCCATGTGAACCTTCATTTCATTCTAAGTAGTACAACTAGGCGAGAATTCCGATAGTGAGCATTCATTACAATTTGCTTGCTTATAGAAATGTATTTTGTATATTTGTTTTATATATTACTACAATAAAAAAGTTTTATATTTGTTATGTTCAAAAACATACTCACCTGACCCCTCCTAATTGGCCACCAGCTGTATTCTTTAGGAGACAGAGTGTCACCTACACCCAGCCTGGCCCTGACCTCACTGTGTAATCCAGGCCTACTGGAAATCCTGACTAACCTGTTTACTCCTGTTTTTCCATGAGGTACCTCATTCTAGTTGTATTTTATATTAAAATATACATACCGTATGTGTGTGTGTGTGTGTGTGTGTGTGTGCGCCAGAGGACACTGTATCCCATGGAAGACCAAGGGTGACTTCGGGAATTACCTGGATTGCTCCTACCTCTTTTTTGCTTTGCTGAGATTCCCCAGGCTCCGCCCACCAGGGCCAGAAGAACAGGCTGCCTGCGTTTCCACCCGGCATTTTTACTTGGGACCTGGGATCCAAACTCAGGACCTTCTACTTTCAAGGCAGAGTCTTAACCCCTGAGCTATCTCTTTAGTCCGTTATAATTTTTTTATTCATTTATTTTTCGTGTGTATCAAAGGGCACTGTGTGTCCCTGTTAAGGATCAAAGGTGACTTCAGGAATCATCCTGGATTGCTTCTACCTCCTTCTTGCTTTGCTCTGGGATTTCTCAGGCTCCGCCCACCAAGGCTGAATGTGCAGGTCACTGCCATTTCTGGTGTTTTTACATTAGACTTGGGATCTGAACTCAGGACTTTCTGCTGTGTCAGAGCCTTAACCCCCCTGAGCTAGTCTTTTTTTTTTTTTTGAGACATGGTCTTGACACAGTACTGTCTGGCCTGGTGCTCACTATATAGCCCTTGTTGGCCTCAAACTAAGGCAATCCTGCCTCAGCCTCCTGAGTACTAAGATTATAGGCATAAGCCGCCACTCCTTGCTAAAGTAGGATTTTCCAAGAGTTGTAAAAGTATGACATATCATTTTGTCCCATTAATTTTAGGATGGTATGAATCCTCTAAAATGTTCTGAGAAACTGAAAGAATGCTAAATAATTTCAGAGCTAATTAGTGACACCTTTCATACTTTGTTGCTGCACAAGATTCTCCCTGGTGCTATAGAACTAGTTTTATTCTAATTTAAACATGTGAAATAAAACAAGGAATTGCTTCCACAGATTATGCAACATGTTTATTTTCAAAGGACAGTTTAATGTCTAGGTATCAGTACTTGATAGAATTTTTTTTCAAGAACATCTTTCTGGTGTTTTGAGTTAGGTAAATTTAAATTTGCTTAAGAATTAAACCAAGTCTGTAGACTTGTTAAAAGAATCAAGTAATAATGATTGAACTGATTCTTTAGGTTAATATGACTTGCGGCTAAATTTAATTTTTCTTTTTTTTTATAAAACTATTCAGTATTTTAAACATTTTTCATTTAAGAAAAAAGTGTTAGGACTGAGCACTTAATTTTCTCGCCCAGCAAGGAATTTCTTCCAGACTTCTCCATCTGGATATTGGTATTTCTTTACAGATTCCTCCTTCATTTCTGTTCAGTAGCCTCCGTCCTAGCAAAGACAACAAATTGAGCCATGTTAACCACCTGGAACCAAAGTATTTCTGCTGCTCGTGGAAATGTTTCTAATCTAAGTCAGAGGCAAATCATTTAAAAAATAAGTTTTCAGTTTGTTTCTTGTAGGAGAAAGGCGTGTACAATATTTGACTACTCATCTGGACTCATGACGGAAACTACAACTTCTCTTGACAGCTTAGCAGCTACTGGTGAAAACAAGTCAAATCTGTGCAGGATCAAGATAAATGGTCTAGATCACACAGCAGTACTCAAAACCTTCCTGGTCTAACTCGTAGACAGGAGTGTCTGTGTGTTTCAGGAGCAACTCGGGCCTGGCTAGTGAGGAAATGCTAGTAGCAATTTTCAGGTGATTTCACCTCGGCTTTGATTACAGGACCATAGCGATTTGGTAATTATTCTACTAAAAGGTCATTTGTCTGTAGATATTGCAAATGAATTCAAGGAGTCAAAGCTCTATGGTCCATGTTCAGGGGCACAGTACTGGTGACATGTCTGTGATGTGTCCTGGGCTTAGCTTACTTTGTTTGGGAGGCAGGTAAGATGCACGCTTGATCACAGGATTCACACATCCTAGGACATGGGGGCATGTTTTAGTTTCATTGCATGTTGCTACATATGTGACTCAAGCAACTTAGGGAAGAAAGGGTTTTAATTAGGTCCTAATTCCAGCGTGCAGTCCCTCATGACAGGGAGGTCCAGTGGCAGGAGCCTAGAGCAGCCGCAGGAAGAGCAAAGCAAGGACGACAGAGGCGTGCACATTTGTGCCCAGGTGCTTGGGTGAGGTCAGAGACGACTTGCGAAAGTCTTGCCTTTCACCACGTGAGATTCCAGGGATTGACTCAGGTCACCAGGTCTGAACAGGTGCCTTGCCTGCTGAGCTAGCTCACCGACCCTGACGAAGCAGAGGGGCCGAGGTATGACAGCACCTGATTTGGGTGCATGGTAGCAGTTTTACTTACCTAGGAGCTTTCTGGAGGAGCAAAGCCCGCAGAGGCACCAGCACTGCTCAGGGACCGTCGAAGTAGACACCCCACCAAAGCACTAAGGGGTCCCTTTCACCCCTCGGACCTACAAGGATATTTCAAGGTTGGTCACAACCTCTCCTTGTTCTGAAGATAGGAACTGAAATGAGGAGACAAAAGTAGAATACCTACGAAGATTAGTTTTCTTCAATCTACAATCATGTCAGACAGTATTGACTAGAAGTGCTTTAACAAAAAAGATCTAGTCCTAACTTTCACCATCAGATTCTTGTGAGATCAAATAACCCCAGGACTGAGTAGGCCCATATTTCCTTCCTTCCAGCTGAAGGAAGTATCTGGCTAAAGAGATCTCAGTGGTTAAAGCCTTTGCTTTGCAAGCAAAAGGAATTCAGATCCCACATAAAAATGCCAGTCAGACATGGCAGCCTGTACTTCCATTCTGGGAAACTCCAGAGCAAAGCAATAAGGAAGTAGAACAATCCAGAACACCGATTACTAGATGTCAACCTTTGGGCCTCCATAGATACACATACACACACTACACACACAAACAAGCAAATAAAATAAAGCAAGTACCTGCCTATTTACTACCCAATCAAAGAAGTCATCAGAATTCTAATTGATATCTTCTGTCCTAACAGATCCATTTCTCTTAGTTCAGAACTTGGTGCTTGCCTTTCTCTTGTGTTATCACTATATACTTTCAGTGAGCTTTCTGGGATAGATTTAATTCTGGAGACAAGGAAAGTGTAAATAAACAAAACCATATGTATAGATCACTAGAAAGAGACTGCTCCAATTTAAAGTCAACCCATTGGGTTTGACGATGGATGCCTGTAATCCCAACACCCAGAAGGATTGTCAATTTAAGAACCTCTTTCAAACAAAACAAAAGAACAATGTATGGGCTAGGGGAGTTCAGTGGAAGAGGGCTGCCTGATACGTACAAGAGGTCCTAGGTTTGACCTCCTAGGGTTACAAAGTTTATTTGAGGCATGTTGAGAAATACAGTGAAACTAAAGGTGTGGCCAAAAGATGACAGACTAGTGTTTAGACTGGGCAGAAGTAAAGAACATACATGTTGAAAGTCGGGCTTCAGATGCACACACACACACACACACACACACACACACACACACACGAGAAGAGTCTGGATACAAACTATGCCCATAAAATATTTAAAAGTATGCCAACTACCAAGAACCTAGGCAGGAAAAAATGACTTGTTATTGACTCATGTGAAAAGTCAACGAAAGTAACTCAGCCTTTGAGTTTGTAGCTTGTGATTGGTTTATAAGTACAAAAGAACAGCATGAATTTTTTTCCCTTCAGTTTGGAAGCCAGTGTTTTTAAGTTTGTGCTAGGTGCTTTGAACAGCACAAGGTCATAAAAACAGACTGAAGCTCTGGCCTCAATCCAGGGACGCTACTGCAATGGAAGTGGGGTTGGCCTGCTACTGACCTGTTTTGAAGGCTCACAAAGACTGATAGGAAGTCAAATATAATGCACCAGTTCTCAGAGGCCGACTGCACAGAAACTAGAGGACATTTCAGTTTTGTGTCAAAAGTAGCACAGAAGTGGAAAAGGGAACCCTGTGTCTGTTGTTCATGCCCACAGGTGATTAGATGATTTATTAACATTTAGGAATGAAATTCCATGAGGAAAATCAGCAGCTTCCTTGATTAGGGCGCTAAATGAAAGAGAAAAAAATATCAGCCTGGCAAACTGGACATACTGGAATTTCAAAGATCAGCCAGAGAAGCAGGGGCCGCCTGGGAGAAAGGATGGAGGTGTGTCCAGCTGACCCTCAGAACGCTTACTTCTGAACTTTTCAGCCATCAATAATACCCAGAGGTTTTCACTGACACGCCCCAGCCTGCAGCTGCCAATCTGGAGAAACTGCAGGGCGTTCGCCTGTAGGAGTTGCTTAAATATCACTTGACGGCGGCACTAGAAATAGCATTCAAATGACACCAGTGGAAGAGTGAGCCTAGGCCTTCAGCGAGGCGGCTGCACACTAGCTGTCACTCATCGCTAGCCCGGGGAAGCCTGGACTGCATTTCTTTATCCTCCCTTGGCATGAGGTGCCAGCGCAGGCGGACTGCATGCTCGCTTCTTTCCAATCTGCACACGCAGCCGTGTGAGTCAGGGGCAGATCATGCCGGCTCGTCGTTTATAAAGGGATGACTTGAGTCTGCTGGCAAGTGGGAGGTGAGGAGCGGAAGGAGAGACTATGGAGAGGGCAACCCAGCCGAGTAGGTGGCACAGGGGCCACACGCAGCTGTGGCAGGGTGCTGCCTCCAGAACGAAGCCTCTTCCTCGAGTTCTCTACTCGTGGACTGACTGCAGCAGCCAGACACCTGTGCTTAGTTTGCAACCACAAGAAGTGAGCGCCATCATGCTCGCTCCATTTGGAAGCTGGAATTTTAGAAGCCACTGTATGCCCTGGCAGTAATATCTTTTTTTAAACTTCATTTATTTATTTTGCACGAGAGTGTGTGTGTCAGCGTCAGAGGCCACTGTGTGTCCCTATGGAGATCAAGGGTGACTTCGGGATCCATTCTGGATTGCTTCTGCCTCCTATTTGCTTCACTCTGGAGTTTCCCAGGTTCCGCCCACCAGGGCCAGAAGTGCAGGCTGCTGTCATTTCCAGCTAGTGTTGTTTTTGTTTTTAAATGTGGGACTTGGGATCCAAACTCAGACCCTACTGTTTGTGAGGCATAGTACTAACCCCTCAAGCATTTCTCCAGGCCTCCTCCTCCCTCCTGTAGTATCTTTAACTTGCTTTGTCACTTATAAATAGACACTATGAGGGAAAAAAGTGATCCAAGACACATAAATTGTAGAAAAGAGTCACAAACATTGCACTTTTCCTGGCTCCATACTCCAATGAACCCCCAGTTTCTAAGGCAATAAAAATTTCAGGCAAAGGTATTTGTTACCAAGCCTGATGACTGTATCAGAATCCACAAGGTAGGAGGAGAGAACTGACTCCTTCAAGTTGCCCTTTGACTTCCAAACACAAGCACGGTATACACACACAACACTCACACCCACAAAATAAAGGGAAAATCTCAATTCCAAGTGCAGCTGTAATGGAGCCTAACGTGACTGTGTCTCTATCAGCCAGTGAGGAGGTCCCAAGAGTATGTCATTCCCATTCCCTTGTAGCCACGCCAATTCCTAAGGGGGCTGGTGCCTGCCAGGGAAGACAGCCTGTGTTATTTTCCAACATCTGAACTACAAGTTGGAATGTTTAAAAATATTTAGAGCCGAGGAGGAAACAGCCCTGCTGTTGAGTCACGTGATATCTAAAGCCCGCAGAAGGCTGTCTCAGGGACTGCGTGTGCGTGGGAGGGCTGTGTGTCCACAGAGGAAAAGACCAGCCCTGCTCCCTTCCTGGTTGGGGCTCTGCAGACTTCTTTCTGTGGGTTGTCCTGCCCCAGGCTGTAGGGACATGGCCACTTAGCGCTTCTGTGGAGTCAGTGTCCCCTAACGTAATCCCCTGCAGAACTCCCAATCTTTCCTTCCACCTCTGTCGGTGGCCTCCCTTCACAGGTAACGCTGAGACTAGTATTTGCCTGGTGAACCCCTTGCTTTGGTGAGTGAAGTGCTGGGCCCTTTATCTAGACACAGCACAGCCACTTCCCCTGTCTTTTGGCCTAAAAAGCTTATTCACCTTCCACCTTCCTGATTCCCTGAGGAAGACGGTAGTGAGTCTCTGTTCACAGCGCCCCTCGCGGGCAGCTCGCTTTCTTTCCCTTAGCCAGCAGCATCACAAGCTAACCACGGATGAGCTTGTCAGGCGCCATGAAGACCCTGGCACGAATGATCCTATCCAAGACCCCGTGGGAACCGAGTCGTTGGCAGATGATAAAACAGGCTGGTGGGTAAGAGCCAGCCCCAGATCACAAGATGGAAAGTACAGGGCTTCAGGCTGATTCCAGGGCCAGCGGAGGGATTCGAGATACTAGTATAGGACTCAGCCCTTCATACGAAGATCAGCTTCCAGACTGAGATGATGACTCAGTGGTTAAAGCACTTGATGCACGAACAAAAAGAATTGGAGTTTGGGTCCCCCAACTCCCATGTAAAATGATGGCGGGCCCGTGATTTCGGCCTCAGAAGGCAGAACCTGGGGATCCCAGAGCAAGCTGGCTGACTAGCCAATAAGGTGGAAGAGCCATCAAGGATGATTCCTGATGTCGACTTTGGGCACACACAGACACACACCGTGTACATGCACCTGCACACGCGTGCAAAATATGCATTCAAGGCACACATGGACACAACCCATACATTCATGCATGAATGTGGCTTCATATACATGCCAACGTGTTCACTTACGCACACAAAAAGGCTATGATCACTTCAGGGTCTGCAGTATGGCATTCCTCACAGAATCAGCTCTGGTCCCCTTTGTGAGACCACCTCTTTCTTCAACTGTCCCAGCCCACCTAGTGTCTCCTCTGTGAGCTTCTTTGTACTGCATTAAGCACTCGGCACCCAGACCCTGCATCCCACCATCTTTGCTCCCCAAATCCCAACTTTCTTCCCAAGTAAGTTTGCAGATGAGGAAATGAGGACGTTCGTTCAACAGCTTCGGGAGAGTGCCTGGCCTCAGGTAGATCCTAGGTGGACTTACTGAGAGAAACGGGGAACGTCCTGAGCTTTCAGTCTCACACCCCCGATAGGATCCATGAGCTCACATAGGATCCGCTTTGGAGACAAAATAAAAGTTCAACTATAAAAGTCATCTCAGACAAATGTTCCCAAAGGGTTAGAACATGGCCCAGCAAATGTACTAATTTACTGGCACAGTGTACAGGAGAAAGAGGCATAAGAGGACACATTGGCCAAGTCGGTGTCTATGTCTAGGGGTGTAACACTTAAGTTCAAGGTGTGTGATACCAAAGCCTGGAGATGGTCCCACTGGACCATCATGGTCTAACACCATCATCATAGTCTATCTATCACATAGTCAATTCTATAACTGATCCTGTTCCAATTCCCCACGCACTCAGCAGCCTTTGGCTGAACACACCTTGTTGCAGCGCTTGCCATGGTCTGGGAGTGAAGCACCTAGAAGTCACAGTTCTCTTTACAAATGAGCCGAAGGGAGCTCCACATTTGAAGATCAGTACTGAAGAGCTGAATACTAGCCACTAACTCCCGGGACACAGAATTTTTTGAGTGTTTTGACAGGATCTAACTGAACCCTTAAAGCAGAGTCTATCACCCAATTACCATGAGTTTGTCTCAAGAGCTCTTGGGAAACAGACCACTTTTGCTTTGGGAGATTTAACCTTGATATCAGCTAAGCAAAAGTTCTCTTGAGTTGTCCAGAAAAATTTATATATTTTTTTCTTTCATTCTGGGTGAATAAAGTATAGTTGTTCCTTATCTTACCAAAGAGCCATGTTCTGATTAAAGTCATTGTCAGTTGAAAAGATCATGCATAGAAAATATATCCAACTATTTAGCTTACAAAGTATTAAGGTGGATAGAAGAATCCACCTATTCCAGGAGCCCTGGAGCAGGAATTAAACATTGTTGGAGCACTGCTAAATACCGTTACTCATGTTGACAAGCCCCTTTTTTTCTGTGTCTCTGTGTGTGTGTGTGTGTTAGAGAGAGAGAGAGAGAGAGAGACCTCAGGAATCACTCTGGACTGCTTATCTCCTCATTGCTTTGCTCTGGGATTTCCCAGGCTCTGCCTTCCAAGGCCAGAAGTGCGGACTGCCGCCATTTTCTTTTTTTTTTTTTTCTTTTCTTTTCTTTTTTTTTTTAAATTTTTTTTTATTATTAATTCAACTGTGCGCATGTGCGTGTGTATGTGCGCGCGCGTGTGTATGTCTGTGTGTGTGTGTGTGTGTGTGTGTGTGTCTGTGTATGTGTAGAACCACGGACGAATTCACGAACCACCATGGACTGCCTCCACCTCCTTCTGCCCCGGGATTCACAGGCTCCGCCCTACCAGGACCAGAAGCGCAGGCTGCCTCCGCTTCTGCCTGGCGTCTATACGTGGGATCTGGGATCCGAACTCAGGACCTTCCGCCTGCAAGGCAGAGGCTTAACCCCTGAGCCACCTCTCCAGCCCCACATTTTCTGCCTGGTGTTTGTAGGTGGGACCTGAGATCCAAACTCAGGACCTTCTGCTTTCGAAGTGGAGTCTTAACCTCTGAGCCATCTCTCCAGCCTAACGAGCCTTTAGTGTAAACATGTCTATTTTTCCTTTAAATAAGATAAGTTGTTGGGAGTTAGGCAATTTGACTCCTTAACTGATAACATTTAGAAACTTCTCCCGTACCCTGACTGCCTAAAAACTAAGTAGCTATCAGTCCAGCAGTTAAAGACACTGAGGACACTATCAGCCGTGGAGATCACTACAGTCATAGCTAAAGGCATGTTCCTGAGCCCGTACCAGCCTTGGAAAGCAGTGCTGGAAGCAAGATCTTTATCCCCAACACACAGCTGGTGATGTGAAGCAGATGGGGGAAGCTGCAGTACCTGCTGCCTCCTGCGTCAGCAGCAACAGTAGAACTTGCAATAAGAGGGAAAATGAAGAATCCCAGAGCTTGGCCAGAGCAGACAGGATGAGGGAGGGGAAGTAAGCAGTCAAGCTGTGAAGGGTGAAGCAGAGAAACCGGGCTCTGGTCATTCCGAGAGCTCCAGGCAGCTGGCAAGCCCTAAGGGTCGAATGTCTCAAGCACCCTGAACCCAAAAGCTGTCAAACCACCTGTTGTCAAAGGGCGGGGATCCCAATATCTTACTTCTGAGCTGTAACATAGGTCATGGCAAAGTTGGGGGTCCAAGCACCTGAGGCTTGTTAGAGCTGTAACGCTAGCAGATATCACCTGCTGCTCCCCCCTGTTCTCTACAACTGCAACTTACTGCTGTTGAAAATCAAGGATGATAGCAGCTTCCAACGCCAAGACTGTTGATGGCTGGAGCTCAGAGCAATAAGTCTCCAAGCTGAGCACGGAGAGCGGTAAGCCTGGCTTCTAAGTCCAGGCTACTGGCACTGGGTACTTAAAGGCCTAGGATTGCTAACACTAGAAGCACGTCTCCTTGCTGACCATGATTTCAATCTGAGTAAAACAGAAGGACCTAGTCAGCTAATTGGTCACACTATCACGGCTTAGGCACACAGTAGAGTTAGTTGTTTTCTCATGATAGCTGCTGACCAGGAGCTGTAACGTGCTGCTGGTGTTCAGCATCGAGAGAAAGTGTCACGCTGTGTATTGCTAACCCGGGAACAGATAGATAGATGCACGTTCAGAATTTGAAGTATCGTTTCTACTATCACTTTTGCACTATCATAAAGTAGAAAAATCACGTAGGAATCCCACCTGGTGGGATTCTCTGGGATCCGAATTCAGGTCCTTCCATTTTTGAGGCAGTGCTTAATCTCTAAGCTTAACCCCCCCCCCTTTATTTTCTCTTATAACAAATGGGAGTAAGTTCAAGGGATAAAAGGGTGTCAGGTCTTCAACTCCTGTATTTGTCCCACATTACCGTTAGTTTGACTACTTCCTCATTGAATGAAAAGGAAATACGTGAAAGGATTTTAGAATCTGTTATGACCTAGAAATCTAAACAAGAAGTAAGTGGCGGAAGTAGTAGCTTTCCTCTCCTGGAAGTAGCACACACCCCAGGATGTCGTCAGGGGAGGATGTTGGCCCTTCCATTCCGTCAGCTTCGACATCCACTCCGCTGCCTCAGGCACACCTCAGCGCTGTTTGGCATCCATCATCTGCAAGGACAGACCGCTCACTTGGTTTCAGGAATGTGACTCCCAGGGAGGAGATGCCATTAGTTAGTGTCACATACTGCTGAGTAAGACGCTTCTGGCATTTCTTCAGCTGAAGCCCCGTCCAAGAGCCCTTACAAAAGGACCCAGACAACCACCGGATTTGCAAGTCTGTTTCCAGACATGAGGAGATATGAAAATGTCCAAAGACTGCTGTGATGTCTAGAAATGATCTGAACTGGGTTATGAGACAGACTTACTGGCCATGGCACTGGACAAGATCTATACTTAGACACCCTGTCCCCTAGAGACGTGTGCCTTGAAGTGTTACTTCTGTCTATTGAAACAGTTTCATCATCTGCATCACATACACATCTAAAACATGCAACACTGACTTTGTTAGAAGGCCCCATTGACTAACCCCCACCCTGTGTCTGGCTTATTAATAAATAACTACCATTAATAAAGTACCTGCTCTACTAGGCACTAATGGATTTTGTTCCATTTAATACTTATTATAACCCTACAAGGTAACTCATACTACCCCATTTTATAAATAAGATAATGAACGCCTGGGAGAAGTTAAATTGTTAAGAACAGTAGATCAAGTCTAGCCTGGCCTTTTAGGCCTTGGCTTTCTGCATATTACCATCCTACCTAGAAGCCACAGGCTGGGTGTGCAAGCTTGAGATGGAGCTTTCCACCCCTCTGCCATCGACTCATTAAACTTGGAAAAGGCAGACAAGGACACGAGGATCTATAGAGCATGCTAAGTGGTGCGAGCTTCTCACAGGACATTATGAGAACCACAAGATGGTAGGCTCAGAATCAATTTTTATCATAAATTATTTGGATGAGGATGACCTCATGAAACGGAACCACTGGTAGTTCATGCATAAATAATGGCACCTCTCATCCTACCTCAAAGATCTCAGACTCGAAGTCTAACTTAGGAAAAAAGCCTCGTTAAAAAACAACAAGAACAAAAACCTTCAGTTTTGAGGAAATGGCTCAGCGGATCAAGTGCTTAAACCAAGCATGAAGACTGGAGTTTGGGCCTCTGAAATCCAGCCCCTACCAAGTCACCTAATGGGGGTTCATGATTGACACCCCAGGGCAGTGCTAGAGAGAGACCTTTTGTTTAGACTCATCCATGGTAGCAAGAAGGAAGCTTCCCTTGTTCTGATCTTAATTATAAAAAGCTAAAACTGATGATCCTGCACATTTTTTGTGTCTTTTTTTTAAATTGAAGGTCTCATCTCCCCCCCCCCCGTTTTTTCCAATCTTTCATTTTCCTGGCATCTCCCTGCTATTTTCAAATCTTTTCATCTGTGTGGCCCGCTGTGTTTTCATCTAGCTTGTCTTTGATGACACAAGAAACAAGTTGTATTTTGACAAAGACCCAGGCTAGTGGATATAGCTCAATGGTAATGTTCTCATCTAGGTTTTATCCCCAATACCCCAAAGAGCGCCATGCATACAAACCTGTCACTTCTCAATGGTGTACAATGACATTTACTGAAGTCTTCTCTGGTCCAATCATGTCTCTAATGAGGCAGCATCTACACATGTCATCTTGGAGATCAGCCCCAACTTTTATTTTAAACTTATAAATACACTTAGTTTACACTGACTTGGCAAAAACACCTGGGTTTTCTGCAGAAGTAACTCTCCTTGTCAATCATTCATAAACCACGTTACCCCTTACTCTGTCCTAGTAAATGTTTATAAAAGTCAATTGACAATAATAAACCTGTAACCTGCATCTCTTCATTCAGTGACAAGGCAGTGACTTTCATAGCCTGCTGACTCTTAGGTAAGGAAAGGAGAGAAGTCAGAGCTTGTCACAGCGAACTCAGTTTTCCCTGTGCCACAAAAGAACGAACAGTCTGAAGCGAAGAGAGGGCGTCTGGCAAGGTGAGCCCACCGAGCTACTCTTTAAATCCTGAATGCAGATTTGTAAAGTCCATACATTTGATGGCCCCTTGTACAGGATCTGTCTTCAATGAACCTAGTAGGAGGATGGCCACAGGCTGCTCTGTGATAGAAAATGCAGCATTTGTAATGTTCTGGGATTCTAAGTAGGACTCATATTTATTTTTAAAGAACAAACCTAGCCACAAGAACTGCGTGGGAACTGTCCAAAAAAACTCCTTTCATGAAAGGGAAAGATCTCAAGAAGCTCCAAGTCGCCCTGAGAGAACAATGAGAACCAGTACTGCTGGGGAAGGAAAGGAAGATGTTTTCCTCTGTGGTACCCACTGACCTGTGATACTTGTTGGATCATAAATCCTGTCAGGTGTATGTCATCAAAGACAAACTATTTTTGAGGCACAGTGGATCACACAAGTGAAAAGATTTGAAAATAGGAGCAAGTCTGACAGGGGAAATGAAGGTTGCGAGGGAAATGGAACTGGGGATTAAGGGGTAAAATTATCACAAATTCATTATATTCGTGAATAAAACACTAAAAAAGTTCCAATAAGAAAAGAACAGGCCTGGCCTAGATTGAAAATGCCTATATGCCTATATGGCCTTGTTGGTTAACAAGGCTGCTCTCCACATACTTATCTCTTGGTTTGCTCATTGGGAAGGTCAAGCCCACTATTACACACATGGCTTACAAGGTCCAGCCATTCTTCAGTGCCGCTGCACTGAGCTATGGGGAAAGGGGCACGCCCCTCATTGCATACTTAGGACAATGTAACCAGGTTCCCCTGACCTGATGATAACTCTGAGTGCCACAAACATTATGGCTGTAGCATAATCCAGAGGAACAAGCATTTGTTGTTGAAA
The DNA here is from genome assembly GCA_023101885.1 of Typhlomys cinereus. Classification (NCBI taxonomy): domain Eukaryota; kingdom Metazoa; phylum Chordata; class Mammalia; order Rodentia; family Platacanthomyidae; genus Typhlomys; species Typhlomys cinereus. Next base: position 1,638,116 of record JALPQD010000291.1, on the reverse strand, counting down.
TTAAGAATAAAAATAGCTTGGCCAACAGAGCACCACGTTTTTTTACTTGTAGGGTGGCTTTCTTTCCTCATCTCCACTATCACAATAGTTCTGGAAGGGGAACACAGTATGAATGTCCTTCTTTTTAAAGCCAGGATTTCCTATGGCATCCACAGGACTAACAGATGGAAAAGTAAAAGGCGGAAGCCAGTCTCTGCCTCTCTCTGCCTGCGTCTTCTCTCTCGGCTTTGGGTTAGTGCAACATGATAAGAAATAAGGTCTGGGGTTGTGACTAGTCATAGAGCGCTTGCCTAGCGTGTGCGAGGCCCTGAGTTTAAAACAGCAAGATAATACAAAAGTAATAAATGGAACACATGCCTGCAGCTTTCGTCTGAACTTTCCAACTGCCCCATGAGCGATGGAATATTATTTCCTGTTTCACAGGTGAAAACTGAGGCTCAGCATAGTTAAGTGTCTTGCACAGCATTAAACAGCAATGTGTACCTGGGGATTAAAACTAGGTTGTCATCTTCCAGAGTCCAACGTGCTCATCAAGTCACAGCCTGAGTGTCCAGTGGGAATCACTTTATATTTTTGCTGTGTATAAGGTCTGAGACCCAGGGTTGGCGAGGTAGTTTGCAGATAAAGTGCCGGCTCAAATCTGGTGACTTAGGTTTAATCTCCAGATGCTCACGTGGTAGAAGAGACAAGACTTCTGAAAGATGTCCTCTGACTCCTCCACTCATGTGCCATCCGTAGCATGCAGATGTACTCTCTCTCTCTCTCTCTCCTCTTTGCAATGCATAAACAAATATTGTGAAAATAATAAAAATCCTTCTCTCTTAATAAAAAAGTCTTTGATCCACAATAGCATAGAAAGGCCAATTAGAAATAGTAAATCTCTCCCCCAAAGTCTATGTGGCATAAGGTACATACCCTGGTATTTTCTAGTACATGGCTCCTAGATGCTTGGAATTTGCTGAGCGGCAAGTATCTTAGATATTCCAGTAAGATAACCATAAATAAGTTCCCTTCTTAGCTGGTCACCACAAGACCAAGCTATGAATAAGGAGCCCCACCCTGTCAGGCCTCTAAAGAGAAGAAACGATGATTGAGTTGTTCATCAATAGCTAATGACTAACTGACATGCCCAATAACGCATCTTCTGTGAAAATCCAGAAGGACAGAATCCAGATATTTTCAGGGGTGGCGAACATGTGGTGGTATCTGGGTATGCAGAGAAAGGGTATAGAAGCATCAGTACACGTGCTGTGTGCATCCAGCTCTATCTGGCTTGTTCCCAAGTTACATCTTTTATAATAAGCCAGTAAATATAAATTAAGTGGTCTATGAGTCACTCTAATAGATGGTAAAACACAAGGGGGTGGTTACAGAAAACCTGTGCTCTAGCCAGTGTTAGTCAGAAGCTAGGTGACAATCTAGACTTGCACAACTGGGGGGAGAAGGGGGGTCCTCGGAGGCTGAGCCCTTAGCCTGGACGGTATCTCTGATTCCAGGGAGACAGTGTCAGAACTGAGTGACATCTTAGGATACTCTGTAAAGCCCAGAGGCCAGAGAGCTGGCCGTGGAAGTGATGGGTAATGGCAGCAGTGTGCATGCAGAAGGACAATGAGCTTTCTTTTCCCACTTCAGCCTGTCTGCAACACCAGGTTGAAAAGCCTACCTGCTTCAGCTGGCTGGCTGAGTGCCCGAGCCAAGCACAGGATGTGGTGTGGGCAGGGTAGCCATGGGTCAGCATTTGTTCTGGAAAACACAGCACTCACCAGCGTTTGGCACTTTCCAGGGAATTTTGGAATTGCCTGGAGCTCTGTGTTGCCCACAGAGAATCCCGGGATTCTCCTTCTACTGGATGTCCTTCGCACACATCCTACCATTAGTCCCAACCCGGGGCGTTATCCAGCTCAGATATGAGGATATTCTCTGCAAGGCCCCACCCACAGCGTAACAAAGCTCTTGTGAACGGTGGCTGAAAGGAGCCCTGTAGCCATCTACTCCTACATTCCTAAATGACTGACTATGGTTCAATGTGCACCCCAGAGGACAGGGATGCTCAAAAGTGGACATCGATAGCATCGACGGTGAAGGGAATTTTCTCACATTTACCTCTTTCTTTTTTACCAGCTTGACCTTTCTTCAGTATTGCTGAAAAGTAGACAACAGAGCACTGCTCAGTGCTGTACCTGAAATCGATGCAGGATAACAGTGTCCGAGGATCCTGGCAACAGGACAGGAGAAGAAAGGCCCGGATCAATCTGCAGGCAGATTGCTTATCTGAGAAGCCGCTTGCACCAAACCAGCGAAATCATCTTTTCCAGGAAGGGGCGGTGGGGACTAGACTGTGTGTCTAGTCATCAGAGATTCACTGCAACTCCCCTCGATGGACCCTCACGCGCTCACGCCCTCATTCTCTGACCACGATCCCTGTCCCCGCCTTTCTTCCCAATTAGCGTGGCTTCCTCGAGGCGGCCTGGCGCTCGGTGAACAGTGAGCACGAGGTGGAAGCAGAGGGGCCTTGAGCCTCTCTATGCATCTGCTTCATCCCATCCGTCACGCCGGCTCTGCAGCTTGTGGTGGTCCTGGAGCAGCACAGCACGTGGACGGAAACAAGGCGTGTCTCGGAGCCAGGCCACCTAGGCGGGGCTGGGACCACCGCTTGCAGCAGTGTGTGTGCACGTCTATACGCGCGCGTGTGTGCGTGCGTGTGTGCGCTATAGAGACAGTCAGGCGTCCTCCTATGTTATGGGCCATGGGCGTGTTTCCGAGAGCGGCACCTTCCTCTCCTGCTCCGCCCACAGCTCCCACACTGCGTTCAGAGTGGCTGCTGTGGCCAGGTGCACGACATCTTTTTCTGGACCAATCTGGTTGGAAAACAAAGCACAACAGCATGTGTCAGACTTGAAAAGATGCGTGGAGAAGACCCATATCAGAGAACTTAAAGTTAGCCAGGTGTGGTGGTGTCTGTAACCACAGCACTCAGCGGCTCTGGCAGGAATGATTACGGCTAGTTTGGTTACATAAGGAGAGCCTGCAGCACATCAACTCAACGACCACCAAAAGAATTTAAAGACATAGTGGACACTCAGATTCTGACCTGAGGAAAGGTTTCAAAAGTAGGACAAAATCCTTTCTCTGTACACAGGGCCTTTTTTTTTTTTTTTTTTTTCCTGAATCATTTGAGAACCAAGTCGTAGATGTCATCCTTTTAAAAAAAGTTTTTTTTAAAACACTCATAAATATTATAATTGTGTGTATAATTCTTTAAAACTAGGACATTTTCTTACATGCCTACAGTACAATTATCATATTCAGAGAAAATAATAATGATGGAAAGCTATTATCTAAAAGATAGTTCATAATCAAATCACTAAATTTGCCACCAATGTGCTGCATTTATCCATGATTTATAGACCATGGTTGCATTTACTTCTCTCTTTAGTCTCTTTTAATGTAAAACTTTTTTTCTCTCTTTTAATGACTTTACAATTTTTAGAGTATAGATCTGTCTTGTTTATCCATATCCCTCAATGTGGGCTGATTTGGAGTTCTTTCATGATTAGACTTGTTATATATGTTTTGGTATAAATACTATGCATTATGTTGGTGTTTTTTTTAACCAACATTATTCAATTATATTTCTTTGGGGAGTTAGCGTCTACTTGGTTTTAGCCACTTTAAAGCTATCATTTTCCTTTGTCAAGTAAGGACATTGCCCCCCCCAATTTTTAGCTTATACTGACAACTCAGTTCAGTTACTACAAATATGCTGACTGCAATACTGTGGTTTCCTAATGTCATCATTGGTTTCACATTCATTAGGCTGCATTCTGCTGTAATGATGGACTTGTTAGTTTATTGTCAACATTTGAACAGACTTGTGGATTCTTATGTCACTCGGTGGGTTATAAGTTATTACTATCATACTTATTCTCATGCTCAAATTGTCCCAGATTCAGTCAGTGGAAGCTTCTTCAAGGTGACACCTTTCAGGCATAAAATCAAAGCTACAACCCAAGGCAATGGGGAAAATGTGTTCTCTCGTGTCTGTCTTTGCATGGTGAACCGGGAAAAGTCAAAAAAAGAACTTGGGCTTGGGGAGACATGGGGAAAATCTAGATTACTGGATTTATCTTGCAGTTAGAATTTTTTCTTTAGAACCTCTTTTTTTATTATTTGCACTACTGCTTGATTTTACCAATTTGTCCAACATTTTATTTATTTTTTAATTTTTATTTTACCGATTAAAAAACTATTTTATTTATTTATTTACTCTGTGTGTGTCTCAGAGGGCACTATGTGGAGGACCAAGGGTGACTTCAGGAATCATCCTGGATCACTTCTACCTCTTTCTTGCTTCACTCTGAGATTTCCCCAGTTCCAGAAGTGCAGGCCATCACTGTTTCTGCCTGGCATTTTTACGTGAGACCTGGGATCTGAACTCAGGACCTTCTACTTGTGAGACAGTCAACCCCTGAGCTATCTCTCCAGCCCCTATTTTATAGGTTTTATAAGCATATTAAGTACTTATCCCTGCTTCCCTCCATCTCCCCTCTCTCCAATTCCTCTCATCAATACATCCCACTCCCTCTTCCCCTCCTGCCTGCCTGCTTCTATGGACCTCAGAAGAACCTCATTTTTTAATGCTTTGACCTTATGGTTCAGATACTGATCTATATACTTTATTTTCCTCTTCAGTTTCTCTCCTTACTAACCTCTTACTGCAGCACCCATATTGCATTCTCCCACAAAAGTACTTCATTCACCATTTTGTCCTTTATCCTTTAGATCACCTCATTTATTTTAAGTTTTAAAGATGTGGTCTCACTCCGTAGCTTAGGCAGGTGTCTTTCAAACTCATGATGATCTTCTGCCACAGCCTCCCAAGTGCTGGCGTTCCAGTCATGAGTTCCCACCTACATGGCTGGATTACCTTCTCCAATTCGACAGAGTGACCGCTGTGGCACCTAAGAGCCGAATGCTCTTAGGATCCAATGTCTTATAAAAAGGAATCAGTTACCTTAAAACATTAATTAGCTAAATAGCTCACACCTTAACTTAACTGAATGAACTGTTAAATTTAGAATTGCAACCCATCTCTGTGTTCACATTTGTTGCAAAGGTAGCATAGATTGTAATAACAATATTTATGAAAGCTTTCTTATGAATAGGTTCCTTACCCATCTGAGCTGCCCATCACTGGTGAGCTGCCACAGAAGCCTCAAGGACAGTGTCCCCAACATCCTTGTAAAGCACGTGGTGAGAAAAGGCATTCACGTCGCAGACAACTGCCAAAATAAGAGTTCATTCTTGTTCAGTCAAGAAATGAAGACACGGTGGGGGCTGGAGAGGTGCCTCTGGGGTTAAGCCTCTGCCTTGCAGGCAAAAGGTCCTGAGTTCGGATCCTAGACCCCACGTATAGACGCCAGGCGGAAGCGGGGGCGGCCTGCGTTTCTGGTCCTGGTAGGGCGGAGCCTGTGAATCCGGGGGCAGAGTAAACAAAGAGGAAGTGGAAGGGGGTCCATGGTGGTTCCCGAATTCGCCCGTGGTTCTACACACACGCATACATGCACACACACATATACACACACGCGCACAGACGCACAATTGAATTAATAATAAAAAAATTAAAAAAAAAAGAAATGAAGACATGGGAAACAGAGAGAGACTAAGGGGTTAATCCTCTTCCGCACAAGCAGAAGGTCCTGAGTTTTGATCCCAGATCTCACATCAAACTCCAGACGGCGGCGATGGCCCGCACTTCCTGTTCTGGAACGCAGAGCCTGGGAAACTCCAGAGCAAAGCAATAGGAGGTAGAAGCTGTCCAAGGTAATTCCCAAAATCCCCCTGGGGCCTCCACGGATACACACACAGACACGCATACAAAAATTAAAAAAAAAAAAAAAAACAGAGACAGAAAAAGAAGACATGAAAATACTATATACAAATAGACGTGGGTATTTTGTGAAAAAACATAAAAGGTATATATTTTGCAAAACTTCTCAAATGTCTCTGTGTGTGTCATAATTAATATTTCACAACAGACTACTTGAGAGTACCTACATTGACCTGAATTTTCTGAGTAGAGCAATCACATTTTGACTGGTTATCAGGTGAAAATAAAGTTATAAATCTACAAGTTTAAATAATGTTCCAAACTTATATTCCCATTCATTTTGTAAAATGTTTCCACAATCATATTCAAAGTCAATCCCTGAAAGTTCATTAATTTAAAGGAATCAGGACATCGTGAACTATAGAAAAAACATTTTTCAGTAACTGGTAAGAATAGTAAATGTTTTGATTAACAACATCATATACTATTAAAGATGAAATAAATTTGCATCTAGCATAATAGCTACATATGAAATATTAAAGTACACGAAAACACCATCTTTATAACATTGAATCTAAAAGACTTTGTTGTGTTACTTAAGATGAAGAGGGTCTGGAATGTAGCTCAGGGGTACCTTGTGTGAGTATGAAAAGACCCTCCTATCCTTTGGTCATTCTAGAAAACAGTCTATGTGTGAGGGATCAAAATAATGAACCATCGGCTTTCCCAAAAGCAATAAATTAATTTAAAACATTTTATTAAACTTTTTTGGCATTGCACTAGCTCCATAGTAAAAAATCTTTAACTATTTAATAGAATAGCTATAGAGATACAGTTTTAGTATAAATCAGATCCTGTGTGGAAGACTTTTTTTCAAAATTATCCATTTGAGTTTTTTTTAAAATACTATCTATATACAAAGCAATTCTATATAAAATACAAAACTACAATTATTTTGTACATTTTAAAAGTTTAAGTAGATGTTATCTCCATAAAACTTGGGTTTTCCAGTCAAAGATTGAGATCTAGAGGAAGACTTTTGCGAGCAGGCACCTTATCTGATGAACTATCTCAGTTTCCCTAGGGAAGACTTTTCAAAGGAGCAGCACACGCTCTTAAGGTGAGCTGGCTCGAGTGACACACAACTTTCCAAAGCCCGAACACTTGCTGACAGATACAGTGTTTAGCTGAACCAGCCACTCTGAGTTCTCTAAAGCCTTTTGTTCTTGGAATATACAATCATCCCAGTTCAGATGCTTGTGCCCCCAAATTGAAAGGGAACAGTATCCTCTTCATTCCTTTCCGGTTATTGTCTTCGATTAAAAAAAAAAAAAACTGAAGAATAAGTCATTACTCACAGTGAGGTATATTATTATCTACAAAAGACCTTGGCCTCAGCTTTGGCTGTTGCTTATAAATCACTGACTAAAGCAGCCTGTGGTTTGCATCACAATAGCAAATGCATCTAACAAAAACTAAGGGTGATTTCATCTTTTATGACTCTAAGAGAACAACAAGCCACAAGGATAAATTCATCATCTCTAATATGTGGGTTTTCCTTGCTTGACACGAAAGCGGTGCAGAGGTTAACTAAAACTTGCTGTATTCAATAGAAATTTGGGTTGTGGTGTTCTGACTGAGTGGGGAAATTCAGGTTTGCATGTTTGATGGGAAATTCATCTGGAAAAATGTTGGCCTGAAAGGGTTTTTAAACCAGGGTTTTCTCCTATGATGTAAGTTGGGGGGGTGGACTAATGAAAAAGATGTATTTTATACACCAAAGCATAACCTGATTTCCTTGTCTTGTGGTCAGAAGCACAAATGCATTCTTCACAGTATCAAGGAAAATATTCCTCCCAGTATCCTTGATTTTGAATCTTTTTTTTAACCTTATTTGTTTAAATAATTTTATTTATTTATTTTTCCCCAATTATACATGCTAATAGGTATCTTGGTCCTCTCCCTCCCTCCACCCCTCCCCAGTTCCCCTTGTACCCTCTCCCCTTTTCCCCTCTCTTTCACCCCCCCTCCCCTTCTCCCAGTGTCCCCCCCTTCCCCCTTTCCATCCCTTGGAGCATCCTTTTGTGTGAATGCCAAACATCCCTCTGAGTCCTCCACTCTAGTGAGGTGTTAAGGACTCAGTGGCATAGCTCAGAGCCCTTTCTTGGGCTCCCCATTAGTATGGGAACACTATTATGACTGTTAATCCCTTGCCTCTAAGGATCTTACTGCCTGTGATCCATGCTAGACTTTGGGGGGTCATTGACATGTTAGTTTTTGTGTAGGTCATGTAAAGTTGGATTATGGCTACTACAGCCCTAACTTGTGTGGAGTATCTTGCATATTGTTGGTCTTCCCCATCTTTAGGCTCTTACAATCTTGCCGCTCCCTCTTCCACAAGGTTCCCTGAGCTTTAGGATGGGGAGAAATTTGGCTGATCTGGTTCCAAGTGATTAATTTAGGGTCTTTGGTGTTCTGAATTATGGTTTGTTGCTGTTTTCAGTTTTGCTGTTCCTGCACTGCCCTTGGCTCCATCCTGATTGGTATTGGAGGTCACCTCCTGAGGAGCAGGGAGTCCACCCTGGTCCCGGTCTGGGGCAGAAGGGCTTGATTTTGAATCTTGAAAAAATGATTGGGCAAGCAGACTGATAAAGATTTCAGAAAGAACTGGATGAGTCTATGGAATGTATCATCTTCGGTGCAAGTACCGTGTGCCAGTGAGACTGCGCTGAGTCATGTGGAATGCTGCGGCAAGGCCAAAGTTAAAATGGGTTTCATCACTCTGTAGTATGTCAACAGCATTAGGGCCAAAGATCCACATGCTAAAGTTACAAGAAGATGGGAGCCGATACACCTGTGCTTCAAGACCTCCATTAAGACAATGGGGCAAGTGATACCATCTTAGCAACATCTAAGAACAGCTTCTCATCTGTTTCAGTTTAAAGTCTTCCTTACAGGATCTGACTGACAATAAAACTCTACCCCTTTACTTGGCACTCATGGTAGCAAAATTCAGAGTTGTCATTGGCTGTTAACGGTAGTTCCAATGTTCTGTTCCACGTAAACTTTTCTGTGTGGGGTGTAAAAACTAGTCAGAGCTGTGCTGTATGGTATGTAGTTATGGACAAAAGGACAACAGCTTCATCAAATGCTCAACATACAGAGAGGCACAATTAAAGTTGTATAGAGGCGGAAACAACTCACTGATTTACCTTAGTCAGCAGTCTTTACCCTGGAGGGAGCTTTGACAGGAAATGGCTGGCTTAATGGAGCGAAGGAGAGCTGGGAAGAGGTGCTAATTCCTTGTCACTCTTATCCTCTTGCGTGGCAGATGTGCTATTAACTCAGACTTATCTCAGAGGCCCCTTCTGCTCTGAACCCCTCCTAAACTGTCAGTGAGGTCATAAACCCTTCCCTGGGCAGCACGTTCACACTTTTAAAAAATATTAATTTTCCTTCTCACTCTGCACCCTGAGTTTGTGTCCCCAGTAAATTCACAAGACTTCTGTTATGTGGGACCATCTCTTTATACTCTTTGCCTTGCAGAGTGTGGGATTCTTAGCAGATCCTCAGGCAAGACTGCAGGATGACCTCATTTTGCAGGATGTGACCTTAGGAAGCCTGGTAGAAATGGCAGCGATAGCCACCTTCGTTGTAGGCACTGAAAATCTGAGAATGCTTGTTTGTCGCTTACACACACATTCACACACACACACTTACACATACACACTCACACACACCTTTTTTGTGTGTGGTTAACAATATGAAAATCTCTTGTAAGCAAGAGGGTTGACAGTATAAATATCCATGCCACCCTAGATAAGAACCTGTTTTCTCTTCCTTGACCCTAATTCTTTAAACTATCGTCATTTGGCTTTAGGTCTCAATGATACACTGAACTGATATGGCAAAGGTCACTCCTTTCATACTTGAATTTTGCACCTTATTGTTTGACAAAAAAAAAAAAAAAAAAAAAGCTACATTCTAGGCCAATGAGAGAACTTGCCTCAAAAATGAGGCAGATGGATCTCTGGATTCCATAAACATGCAAGCACACTTGAATACACATGTGCACCCCCCCACACAGGGCAAATATGTACCAAACAAACAAACAAACAAATAAATTCATTCTACATATAAGGTACCTTGAGAAGTCAGGTTCTGCTAATATGAGTACTAGTCTGGGATTTAGTTTCTTTATCTCTGAAAAATGAGGAGGTTCAATGTCACCACTGAGATCTTTTCCATCTCAGAAAAAGGCGACATTACATTCAAGGTCTTTAGTCTGGGAAAACGGGTGGGAGATTACGTGGATTCCCACGTGTTGGAAACCCACTTGTATGACACACCTCGAGACGCACTGAGCACATCATGATGAGCTCAGTGACAATGACACACTCGGGAAACTCACCGGAGGCCCCGACTTCTGTGCCCTTCCCCAGAGTGAAGGTAATGCCACAGCCCTCAGTCCATCTTCTGCATTCGTTTCCATGACAACACAGACAGTCGAGTAGTCAGGGTCTGTGTGCTGTAGAAAAGGGGTCCCAACCCCAAAATGCACTCATGAGAAGTCATAGATAACACATAAGCATACGAATGCAATGAGGGATCTACGAGAGCTCTAATGTTATGGAATTCTTGACGGACTCCAGAGAAAAATCAAAAGCTGTGCAGGAAAGTACTCTAAAGGCTTCACACTGGTACAAATGCAAGGCTCACAGTTTGGAAGACTAATAAATGGGGACCAAACCTACAGCTTTGTACATGTTTAGCACATGCTCTACTACTAAGCTACACCTTGTCTCCAAATGCATATATTTTTAATATTGGTTTTGAGTGATGTCAAATTTGGTGTTCAGCTCTCTAAATAGGATTTATATTCACAAGCAATTTCTAATTGAAAGTACCAAAATTTCAAAAATCTCTTATATAAAACTAGAACAGATCTATACTAAAGCAGTTTATAACCGAAAGACAATACAACAATTCAAGTTCAGGGACCACTGGGGGGAAACAAAGAAATAAAATTTCAAGATAAGATTTGTTTGTTTTGTTCTATGTTGCTTTAACCTTCTGCTACCAAACAGCACTTTCAATGCGTGTGCATTGTTCAACTGTTATGAAACGACAGGGAAAGAAGCAGAAGCTAAAGAGAAAAGTCTATCACTAGAATAATTTCATATACTTGGAAGAAAAAGCCAAAACTAGAACCAGGTGAGAACAGGCTAAGGGAAAAGACGGTATGGACATGTGGGTAGCTACAATCACACAGACGTTCCAGGGGAGGAAGAACAAAGAACTAGAACTTGGGGGGCTTACTTGAAAAGACAAAGGCCACAGGGGCAGAAAGGAGGTGAAAAGACCCAAGCCAGGAAGAGCAATAGAAGCACGGAGGATTTTAAAAAAGCTCAGGTTAGAAGCAGATGAAGGCTGACAGGTGGTGTGGGAGCAAATATGAAGACCCCAAGAAGCCAGGCAGAAAGGTCTGAATCTGTTAATGTGGAATGTAGACTGAGACTATTGAAGAAGAGTTCTGCGTAAGGATGGGATTGTTTCTACCATCATGATTCACGTTATGTAATATCTATTATGCCACCAGGTACACTCTAAAAGCTTTACATTACTCATTTGATCTTCATAGTGGTATTATGAAGTAGGTGCTATTATTCTTGCCTTAGAGATGAGAAAAATGAGCTTTAAAAAGGTTTAGTAATCTGTCCAAGGTCACAGTGTGAGTAAGTTGTGGAGGCAGAATGCAAATTCTCATATTCAGTGGCGGGGTGGGAGGTGTGATAGGCAGTGTTTACGACAGATGGAGAGGCCTGAATTGGAATCGGAGCCCAGTGCAGGGACTCAAGGTGATGAGACACCGAGAATCAGCTGTGTGTCAGAGACCGTAGGCTGCAGAGAGTGACACAGATATGTTTGCACTTTAGGAAGTTGGATGAGAAGATGGATGTCCTCAGAGATAGAACAGACATTATGAGGTTGGACTCTAAGGAACTTTGTGGAGCTTTTGTGAAGCTTTTCAGCAAGGGGGAAGGGATTTAAAGGATCCGGGCGGGAAGGGTATCTTAGATGCTATAGCTTGACTGTAGTGTATCCCCACCAGGGTTCATATTGAAGCTTGGCCCCAGTGTAACGATGTGGAAAGATGATTGGACTTGTAAGTGATAATAAGCCATGTGGGCCTTTATGAATAGATTACTGTCTTTCTGGAGAGCCTATATTATAAGACTGGATTTGTAACTGGGTGCTGTGGTCAATGCCGACAATTCCAACCCTTTGGAGATTCAGGAGTTCGAGGGTCATCCTTAGCCACATAGCAAGCCCTGTCTCAAACCAAACCAAAGCAAGACTGGATTCGTTTCCATGAGAAAGGGTTGTCAGGTATCTATCTAGGTATCTCACTTGGGCTCGCTCACACACATGCTCCTTACATTCGAGTTTGCTTTCCCTACCTGTGTCTCTATCATGATGCAATGCACTGCCAGAAGCTGAACAGAGGCTGCCACCATGTTCTTTGGCCTCCCAACCTGCAAGCTAAATAAAAGTGTTTTCTCTGTAAATTACATAGCCTCAGCCATTTTGCTACAGCAACATAAAATAGCGACAGTGAAGGCAGGAAAGGTACAGATAAGGGCAAGCTTGGTATGTATTTAAGGGTTCGTGCCTGCCCTGGTCTGGCATAGTCATTGGGCTCCTGAAGTTGGGACTGAGAGATGAAGCTAAGAGGAAGACTCTAAGAATTAAGACCCTTTGATAGTTTTTCTTGTTGTTTCTTTGAGCAACAGGAGGGGAAGCCCTCCACTGAGGATTTAGAAGGTCAAATGGATGAGACAAGCATATCTTGAAGCTTCTGATCCCAGCAGGTTGGAGGAAGCATATGGGGTAGGTTTGGGTATGAAAGGTGGTGAGTTCTGACCTACCCTATGTGTAGCACAAGGGCAAAGAAAGTTCATCAAGAAGTGTGCAAATGGCAGCTGGACTTGAACTGAGGAGGCAGATTCGGAAATAGGATCTGGGAAACTCTGGCCTAAAGATAGCCCTGGAAGTTGAGAGTGTGGAGCAGCATTAGAAGGGAAGAGGTAATCAGGGGGGTCAGAACAGGAAGGAAGAGGAGTCAGGAAGGCCGACTGAGCAGGGAGGACCGGCAGCAGGTAGTATGAAGAGCAGCAAAGACAGGAAGCCAAAAGAACAAAGGCGATCAGGGAGCAAGCAGATGTTTAAGACGAGGCTGTAAAAGAAGTGACCAGGGGCAGAGCCAGAACTGGGCTAAGTACACATGCTTCTGAAAAGTGGGAAGCTCTGTATATATGGGATGGCCACTGGAAAAAGAGACACCGAAGATGGGAGGGTTGGGAGACAAGATAATAAAGTGTGTGTGTGTGTGTGTGTGTGTGTGTGTGTGTGTGTGTAGACTTAGGAGTGACAGAGGGGAAGGATGGGGATGAAGGAGACTGGTTTGGATCAGGGCATGGCAGAGACCAAAGGAAAGAATGTGAGGTTTGGTCTGGACACTGGTGGGCAAAGATGCATTTGTTTTCAGTCTTGTCAGCAATCAGGGGTCATGACTCTAATGCTTGAGAATTCAGGACTAGGGACTGGAGGATAGAGAACCAGAGAGAACAGACAGTGAAAAAGAGTAAAATAATTGCTGAGAGGTGGACAGAAGGCATCTGGGCTGTAGCTCCAGCGGCGGAAACTCTCGCCCGGTGCATGGTGTTGGGACAAGCAACTAGAACTTATATACAGACTTCAAGCGTGCTGGGTTTCTAGCAAGGCTAATAGGAAATCACGACAGGAACCTTTGCTTTCAGACTCTGAAGACAGTTGTAGGGGTCCTTGTGAAAGGGTAACCATGTTGGTGAGTAGCTGAGTAGCTGGGGTGCCGAGAGTCCAGGTTCTTCAAGGAAAAACCTTTCCAGGCAAGTTTACATCAAGTCAAAACTACCAAACTATCAAAGCAATGGGAAAACATGCTTTTTTTTTTTGTGCTTGTCTTTGCATGGAAGGAAAACTGAGCAATGGCTATGGGCAGCCACAAAACAGCACATTCTATCAGGAAATCAGCATACCACATCCACTCTCTTACTGAGGAGAAATGTTAGGTATTTATGAGCTCTCAATACATGCATTAGATAATCTCGCCTCACCCTGAATTCATATCCTGCTTAGACCCATTTTTTAAATTCTCCTGCAATAAAGCAGCCTATTTTGACACCTAAGGAATTTGGAGTCAGACCTTGGCCAGAGTCCTTTCTATTTCATCATCTGTAAATGGTAATAACAGCCTCGCTGGACGGATCTTTTCTGCGTTGGGCTCTTTCAGGCACTCATTTACATGTATGAAGTTGACCATTGTACATATCTTACAGGTGAGAAAATTTAGACATGGAAAGAGTGTGCAGTCAATCCCTACCTGCTAAACCTCAGAGGGGGGAAGACAGTCACATCCAGTGAGGAATCTAGATTTTACAAGTTGCTAAAGTTGCAAGCATTCACTTGGAAGCCCACAAAAGACTGCAACTGGGTTTTGAAATATATTTTATAAAATATTCTGAGGGAAAAAGGAAGGGAGGGAGAGAGGGAGAGAGGGAAAGACGGAGGGAGGGAGAAAGAGAGAGAGAGAGAGAGCAACGTGTGCATGTCATAGCACACAGGGTGGAGGTCAGAAGACAACTTTAGGAAATCAGTTCTCTCCTTCTAGGGGATTGAACTCAGGTTGCTAGGTTTGTAACCAGATACCTTACTTGCTGAGCCATTTCACCTGTCCCATGACTGGAATTTTAAAAATCATTTAACATAATATAAGGAAAGGCATTACACACACACACACACACACACACACACACACACACACACAGATACACACACACGTATATATATGAAAGGATTTTAAAAAGTGGGAGTTAATTTTAGCATAGAGATTTCCATGTCTTAAGTTTAGTTTTGAGAGGCTTGTTTTAATAAAGCATTTCAGGTTCACAAAGAATTCAGAGAGTGTAATAAATACGTTTGCCATCTCCCCAGTTTAAGAAGTAAAACGCTGGGAATGAGAGCCCCTAGGGACACCTTCTTGACCTCGTTCCCCTTCTTCCTTACCGGTATTCCCTAATAGTGATACTTTGGACTCCTGGGCATGTTTTCACACATTCACTACATATGGATACAACTCTTTTGGGCATGATATCCCAGAGTGGTGAGAAGAGACTGTGGAAGAGAGAGACCCCATCTTCACATACGTAGATTACTCCATTAGGCAGTTGTATAGGGGGCAGGAATCCCTCTAGCATTGTTAGCAAGAAAGCCCTTTGCACGAAGCGACAGCACCATTCTATCCTGATCCAGCACCCCATTCTATTTTGTTCCTACATGGGCATTCTTCAGCCACGACCCTACCTCTCCCGTGTGTGCAAGTCTCTTGCCAGCACATTCGGGTCCTGTCATGATCCGGACCATAGCCCAGATATATAACCAAAAGAGTTCAAAGGATGGATAATCAAAACAATTTCTTCGTGTTACTAAAAACACTTACAGAATAACTACGATAACAAGGTTTCGCTGACCTAAATCTGACTCGACTATCATTGTGATTTTTCCTTTATAAACTCCAAAATTCCTAAAATTCAGCACCAGGAGACGTGTGAAGCATGGACCACTGTGCTTAGTTAATAAAGAACTCCTTTTCCTCTTAATGGGCTTGCAGCGTGGTGATAGGTAACTTTATTAGGTGGGAACAAGCATTTAGGTGGAAGTCAAAACCCATGTCTTTTGGGGGTCATCTGACCAGCACGGTAAACTTTGTTCTAACCAGTAATATCTCCTGACGGTCTCTCCGGTGACACACTTGGTGCCTGACGCCGCCACTCTGATTTCGTAGACAGGCCAAGGGTCCTGGAGAGCCCCGGGGTTCCTGGTGTCCAGCACCGCGGAGCCCACCGGGTCACCCCCGTTCAGAAGCGGTCAGCGCGGGTTCCCAGGATGTCACCGATGGGGCCCCAATCTTCCAAAGCCTTTCGCGCGAGACGTGCTTCCTTTTCAGGGAAAACCGGGAACCGAAAGAGGACGCCGGAGACGGCGGGGCAAAGCCAGAAAGAGGAGCAGACACGCCCAGGCGGTTCGGCCTCGTCCTGCGCCCCGGGGCGCCGCCCGCCCTTCACCGCGCCCTTAGGGGAGCTGGGGCCCCCCAGCGACGTGGGGAAGCGCACGTTGCAGACCCAGAGCCCAGGGCGCCCACAGGACACGCCGGAGGGGGCGGGGCGGGGCGGGACAGGGCGCGCGCTGATTGGCCGGCCCGCCGGGGCGTGGCCTCGCATCGGACTTGGACCTGGGCCAACCGCTGGCCTCGCCCGTGGTGCCCGCACCCGGACGCACCGGCCCGCGCGGGTCCTTTCGGGTCTTCACCGACCCGCCTTCCGGAAGCAGCTCCTGCTGACTGCAGTACGACCACCGCCCACCGCGCACCTCGCAGCAGTCAGGGCTCTCGACCTTGAGTCTTGGAGGGGCGGGACCCCAGGGCAGCCGCGGTCAGTCTCCCAGGGGCGCCCAACGCGTGGCTAGGAGTGCGACCCAACGTAAACTAGCAAAGTTCAAACATTTTTACAGGGCGATTGCTAAGGACCTGGAAATACTTTTCAACCTTGCCGCACCTCAAAAGGTGCCCTTAGGGTTGGGGAGATGGGTCGGTGGAGAAGGCCCTGGCCCCACGGGAGGACTGGAGTTTGGATCCTCAGAAACCAGGTGAAAGTCGGGCAGGAGTAACAGCCACCTGCAATCCTAGGACAGGGGCAAAGCCAGAGAATCCCAGGGCAGGGCCTTCCAGGCGTGGTAATAAACAGCAGAGCGCGTTCGAAGACCACGCGGACAGGATGTGAATTTAGGCCTCCATGCTCCCAAGCAGTCCAGGGTGCACGTACACATGCGAACATGTATCCCCTCCCCCAAGTGCCCTGTCTATTTTACCACCTTACAATTTTCTGTCTGGCATTTTTACGTGGGACCAAACCCAAGACCTTCTGCTTGCCAGACAGTCTTAATCCCTGAGCCCTCTTTCCGCCCCTCGCCCTTTTTAAAGCCTGGTCTTCCCTCTAGTTTTTCAGTCTCTTTATTACCCTAAATACCACTGACTCATGGCTGTTTTTAAGGATGGTTTGCAGCATTGAGGAGGATCCAGTATGCACCTTAAAACAGTATTAGGGGAGGGGAGAAGGCTCAGCAGTTAACGCACTTGCTGCTCAAGCAAGATGACTGTTGGATTCCCAGTGCGTGGCGACTAGCCTGCAATTCCAGCCATGGAAGGCAGAGACTGGAGTCTTATGAGCAAGTTGGTTAACAAGACTAGCCGTGTCAGCTATCCCTGGATTGATCAGAGACCGTGGGTGAAAAAGAAGAAGGTGAAAGAGCAATTGAGAATGGTCCTTCATAATCAACCATGGACCTTCACACACACACCCACACTCACACCCACACCCACAACATAGTCTGCACGGAAGAGCACATACACATGAAGATGGAAAAAGATAAAAATGAGCTTTATATGTTTTCTAAAGTTATGGAAACCCACCATCTTGCTATTGGAGAATTTTTACACATAACTTAGCTTGCATTGTTTTTCCTAAGTTTTTTTATTCTTCTTAGTAGTTCCACCTTCTATTCCTATTCATTTTTCATATTTGAAGTGAATAGTTCATTCAACTGAAATTTGATAGCTAAGCAAATCATCAATTTAAAAATATAGACAAAAACTAATATTCCAGTTCTGGAACTTTGAATATTCTCTAGATCATCACAGCTGAGAAAGTCTTGTAATTTCCATTTAACTCAATATTGTGTAAATATTGCTACTAAACTTAAAATCTTGCTGTTTTATATAACTACCATTTAGATACAATTTGAGTTTTCTTTTTTCCAATGGATACAGCTGTGACAAATTATCAACAAGGGTTCCAGCTAAAAACAGATGGCACACCAGAACTGACATACATTCGTAAGGAGTGGGCGAAAAGAGAAACCTCAAAAACTAACACACTAGATGTAACAGCAAGACTGTCACCACCCCCAGAGAGAAAGGTTCAGAATGGAAACTGCTACCAGTCCCCAGAAGGAAACTCTGAAGGAAACCCACCTGAGAGGACTATTGGGTTTTCCAAAGACAGCCCAGACTCAGAGAGGACTTAGACAGCCCTTGACTCTCCCTTCTGGTTTTCTCTGATCCCAACAGGATGTTTTTGACTTGGCAGAAAAATAAAGCGCAAGGAATGAATGACCTGCATGCACGGGGCAACCTGCCCGCAGGTGAGGGCAGTCTGGAAGTCGAGGTCAAATGAGGGTGTTGGGTACAGGCTACTTATTTTAAATACAAATACTTCTTTATTAACAATATTGTGATAGTTAAGTTGGGTGTCAACTTGACACACCTGGTATTAACTAAGATGGGCTGAGACCACACCTGGAAGGATCAACTGAGACCACCTGAAAGGATTATACCTGCTCTAAATTCCATGGGAACTTCCATAGATCCCATAGGAACCTCCCAGTAATGGACCATATAAAAGGGGCCACAGAATATACATGGAGAGACATTCCAGGAATGCTAGAGCTATGTGGAGGTCTGCTGTGATTTAGTCTGCCAGCCAGCCAGCCATGTCATTGCTGCCGTGAAAGATGTTTCCCCTCTGGAAATGTAAATCTTTCTCCCATAAGTTGTTTGACTTTGGGTGCTCTCTCACAACAATAGTAAAGAGTAACCTTTACAGAAATTGGTACCAGGAGTGGGGTATTACTGTGAGTACCACGAGGTGAAGCTGTTTGTGAAATTGAAAGAAGTCGGTACCCAGCAGTATGGCCAATGCTGTGATGTGGCTAGTGTGCCTTTGGAACTGTTTGTTGGGGGAAATATGGAGAACTTTGGGACTTTGTGCTAGGAAAGTCTTAGTGATGGGGCCAAATTGGCCTTTATCATCAGCACCCCAAAAAAAGCAATGCTGTGAAAGGTGCAGGCAGTGGAAGCCCAGCTTGTGATGATGGTCCAGAGGGAAGCAGAGACTGTGTTTGCAACTGGACGAGTGACACATGGAGCCATGTGTTGGCCAAGAGTTTAGTGAAGTTTTGCCCTCTTCCCGAAAGCTTGCCTGAAGTTAAGCTGGAGTGCTTGGCGGAGGAAATTTCAAAGCAATGTAGTCTTGACAATGTGATATGGCTACTTTTTAGTTGTCTTCAGAGTTGTGAAAAAGAACAAGGGATCAGGCAGGAAGAGGTAGTAACTGTAAGATCTGGTGATGAAAAATGAAATGGCAAACTTAAAGAGTTGAGCCAGGAAGAAGCAGAAGACAAAATGTCCACTGTTAAAGACATTAGCTCCAACAGTAAACCAAAGCCTGCTTTCAAGTTGGATAATAGAAGAGGCCCTAGCTTGAGCGCAGGATCCTTACAGAAGGCTTCCACCCATAGGAATGCAAATCCTTTTGGAAGAAATGAGCTAAAGGGTGGAGTACCAAAGCAAGGATCCACTTCTTCCATAAAACAATTGTCCAGGTGTGAAAGAACTTTTGCCCATGGTCAGCATAGAAGAGGAATCAACTGTGATTCAAGGGGGCCAGTCTTGGCAAAGTCACCCACGTGGTTCTGGTTTTAGAAGCATCCAGGATGTTAAGAGGGAGGAGATCAGAGTCCTCCTCCAAGATTTCAAAAAATGATGGAAGCCAGGAAGCACGTGGCAGAAAGTCTGCAGTTTAGAGTCCCAAGAAGAGCAGTTTGTGCTGTGGAGTTAAAGCCTGGTTTGCCAGTGAGAAGTAAAGATGTTAGAGATGCCAGAGACAACGTGGTACAAGGAAAGCTGTATACCCTGGGAGGAATCAGCCTGAGAGAGTGATGTGTTCTGTGGGGAGCTGGAGGGATGGAACTGAAGCCCTTTGGAACTGAGAGGCTCACCTATTGGACTTGGAGCTACAGGATTTGGAGTTTATCCTACTGTTTTTTGGTCATGGTATGGATCAATCTTTCCTGGATATGCCCCCATTCCTTCCTTTTGGAATGGAAATGTTCATTCTGTGCCATTGTATGTTGGAGGTATGTAACTTGTTTGATTTTACAGAAAACTTTGGACTTCAGACTTTGGGACTATGTTGAGACTACTAATGTACACTGTATTGAGACTTTATAATGCATGTACAGTTCTAAGTACATAGTTATGTTAAGCGGAATTATGAATCTTACTATAAATCTTACTGTTCCGATTTCTATAATTTTTTAAATTATTTATTCGTGTGTGTGTGTGTGTGTGTGTGTGTGTGTGTGTGTAGAACCATGGACAAATACGGGAACCACCTTTCTAATTTTTTTATTATTTATTCAATTGTGTGTGTGTGCGTGTGTGTGTAGAACCACGGGTGAATTCGTGAACCACCATGGACCCCTCCACCTCCTCCTTGTTTACTATGCCCTGGGATTCACAGGCTCCGCCCTACCAGGACCAGAAACGCAGCCCATCCCAGCTTCCACCTGGCGTCTATACGTGGGGTCTAGGATCCGAACTCAGGACCCTCCATCTGCAAAACAGAGGCTTAACCCCTGAACCACCTCTCCAGCCCCGTTTCTATTTCTAATGGCCTAAGAAAATGTGATTTGGTGTCAAGTTGACAAGGGGTGGACTTGTGATAGTTAAGCCTAGGTGTCAACTTGACACACCTGATATTAAGCTGGGCTGAGACCACCTGAAAGGATTATACCTGCTCTAAATTCCATGGGAACTTCCATAGATCCCATAGGAACCTCCCAGTAATGGACCATATAAAAGGGCCACAGATTATAGGTGGAGAGACATTCCAGGAATGCTGGAACTATGTGGAGGTCTGCTGTGACTTAGTTTGCCTGCCAGCCAGCCATGTCATTGCCGCCGTGAAAGATCTATTTCCCCTCTGGAAACGTAAATCTCCTTTCTCCCATAAGTTGTTTGACTTTGGGTGCTCTCTCACAGCAAAAGCAAAGAGTAACCGTTACAAATATGAATGTTGAGACTACTCAACTTGATGTAGCTGAAATCACAGGTTTTAAAAAAAAAAATCTGAGGGCTGGGGAGATGGCTCAGGGTTTAAGCCTGCAAGCAGAAGGTCCTATGTAAAAATGCCAGGCAGAAATGGAGGTAGCCTGTACTTCCAACTCTGCTAAAATCCCAGAGTGAGGCAAAGAAGAGATAAAAGCAATCCACGATGATTCCTGAAGTCACCTTTGGTCTTCCACAGGGACGCACCAAGCCCTCTGACACACACACACACACACACAAAGTTAAAAAAAGAATGCAAAAAAAACAAAACCCTCGGAGAAATAGAAGTGTACGCATGTATCCCACTGTGTGTGGGTGTAGGTCAGAGGACAACTTCAGAAGTCAGTTCTTTCTTATCATGTGGATTACAGGGATGAAACTGGTTCCCAGGTTTCTGTGCAACATCTTTAACCCACTGTGCCCTATTGCTGACCCACAACCTACAGCTTAAGCTCCAGGTGGGGTCACATGACTGAATATAGGGTTATGAGAAACTTGGCAGGACTGAAAGGTTTCTGAATATGCAAAGGCCAAACATTAACTGAAAAACCAAACAGATGAATTGGAGGTATTTCTGACAGTGTTGGCCCATGTGGCACATGACTCTGTTGCAGCCTTGACTGAACATGTCACCACTCCATACGGCACCTCAAAACACTGTTGCAAGTGCCTCCACTTGGATGTGAGACTACGATATCTAAATGCAGTATTTTTACTGCAAAAAGTTTTCTGCTCTTAGTAAATATAATGGTATAATTACAGAAAGGACATTTTAATATTTTATCATATAAGTATTAAATTAGTGCATCTTTGGATTGCATTGTTAGAAGGTTTGACTTTACGAATTGCTGTTCTGAGTTGCTGACCAGAGTTTCATTAAAAAACTAAAAATAGAACCGGGCTGGAGAGATGGCTCAGGGGTTAAGACCCTCCTCACGCACAGGAGGTCCTGAGTTCAGATCCCATGTTCCATGTTAAAAACACCAGGTGGAAACGGTAGCAGCCTGTACTGTGGACCGTTCCTAGAAGTCCGTATAGTGAAGGAAGAGAACTGGTTTTTAAAAGGCGTCTACTGGCCTTCACCCATAAGCTACAGCGTGCATGCACCAATTCACACTTTCTTTCTTTCATAAGGAAATTAAAAACATCGACAACCTAAAATAAACAAACAAACAAACAAATAAATAAGGATCTTGTCTTCCTGACTTTTTTTAATGGAAGGAATCTTACTGACGATTAAAATACATTTTCAGTTGTAACTGCAATTTATTACAACAGAAAAATGATACTTTTAAGTGGACAAAATGTATAAAGGTGTGTGTAGTAAAGGAACTCAAGCCAATGAGGCAGGAATGAACTGAACAATATGGGGGAGGGGCACTGGACCCAAAGGTTACATTCTATATTCAACTTTAAATGAATCACAAGGTTAAAACCAAAAAGCATGAAGTATGAAATAGACAGCATGAAAATTTAATGTCTTGGTGGTAAGTCCTTTCTAAGCATAAAAAAGGGATATACCAAATATAAATGTACAACTTAACTGTCAGAAAAGTACATATGACATTTAAAGACAAACACCAAACTAGAAAAACATTCTTGGATTGAATTATTAACATACTATATAAACCAAAAATTTTAAATGTATGTTGATTAAACTTTTTTGAAATTAATATTAACAATTTTAAATGGTACAGCAGTAAAAATTAATTAGCACAATGGCAATATTGAAAATCTCGAGAACTTCTGACTGGCTATTTAAAATCTCATTTTGATTAAATCTATGATAGAAGAATGATAAAACAGAGATAGGTGTGCAATTCTAGGAAATCAAGTTCCTTATGGCACAAAGTATTTATTCTAGTATTAGGATAGTTAGTGTTTTATCTTTCCTATACCATTGTTATAAGGAACTGCTTCCTTCAGTTAAAACCTAATGAGTATCAACCTGTGGCTTGTTATTTTGATCAGCATTAGGACATATTTTTCTGTTATCTTTTCATCCTCCACATGGACGCTCTCTGTGAACAGCTTTATTCAAATCATGTTAAGTTTTTCTACATGATATGCCTACTGGATTTACTAATATGATTTAGAAAAAGAAAATGCTGCTCACTGCACATGAGAAGTTAAACACATAGAATAGAATTTCAAATTTAATAAAGAACTGATTCAATTCTACTCAGGAATACAAGTAATTGGACATTTTTTTAATGGAGAACAGATTCATAACATCTGGTTTTACAACTGAATGAGGAAGGGCTACGAGGGACTGCAGCTCAGCAGTACACGCGTCCTTGTTGTGCCTTTACTCCCCTCTGTTGCTGTAGGACACCGCTGAGGCCCAAACAGCTGAAGGAGCGAAAGGTGATGTAGTGTCTTTGCAGGTTCCAGAGGAAGATGCAGTCCACTATGGTGGAAAAGGCGTGATGGCTGGCAGAAGCTGGAAGTGGCCCAAGTCACATCCATCAAGGAGGCCGAGAGCTGCAAACTGCATAAGAGCAGACTTTCCCGGAAGTAGGCCCACCCTGTGACTGCTTCCCCGTCTCTTGGCCTTCCCAAGCACATGCACCTTCGAGGGACAACTCCCATTTCAGTCCATGACACCTATCATGCTGGAAGCCTTAGGTCAACCCCCACTATATCCAGAATTAAAAAAAAGTAATGAGGTAATATGAATAGCAACTGAAAAGATAAACAGATGCATTCAACAAGAATTTTTATTTCAATTATCCACAAAACAACATTACAATACTTTATAAAAATATTAAGTTTTAGGCTAACATTATTCATTAAAAAAAGTGTTTGTGCTAGAAGGCTGTCTCTGCCAACTTCCTTTTTTGGTAAGTATTAAGGTTCCACATTAAGACAATAAAGACAAAAGCTGTTGGGAGAAAAGATCTTCAAATATACAAAACTGCTTATTTTTCTTGGCAATTTAAAAATACATAACACGTTAAACTGAATACACATTAAGTTAGTGTTTTACTCTTCCTATACAATTATTATAAGGAACTGCTCCCTTCAATTAAAACCTAATCAATGTCATCAGTTTCTGGCTTCTTTTTCTGATCAGCATTACTACATAAACATAATTCTGTTATCTTTTAAAAAATGTTTAGGAAAACTACACCACCACAGTTCACATAAAGCCCTTTAAAAAACTTGTGTCACAGGTTGCAGACAGCAGGGCAAATAATGAGGGTGCTGTCTCAAGAGACCCACTGGGGAGAAGGTCAGTATTAGACGGTTAAGTGAGAAGAGAAAGCAGTAGAACTTTTAGTCCTGGAATGTTTGCCCACTCGCATGAAGTTCACTTGTCATGTTCTAAAAGGTTTAAATTTGAACATATATATCATGGCACAGATTTTCAAATTTAATGATCAAAGTAAAGTGATGGTAGTTAAAAATTATATTATAAAAATAGGGAAATTTGACACAAAACTTTACAATGTGACCAAAAATAAAAGCATTTAAAATACAAATACTAGACTCATTTTATAGAGAAGATTCAGTTTTCTCCTTTGTTCTATGTTAAACCAGTAATTCTTATTTTGTAGTTTCTGAATTAGTCAGCAAACTATTTTTTAGTATGCATATTTCATTTCTGCACTTTAAATGGGCAAAACTGTCCCCCTTTAAAGTTACTGTCATTCAGAGTAAGTCTTTTTCCCAAATCAACTATATTCTATAAAGGAAAAATGACAACCGTTATGTACATTTAAAACAATGAAGATTCAAACAGAGGTCTATAAACTGGAGTTCTAAAAAGGTTTTGCATAAAAGCTAGGTCCCTGGAATTAGTGTGAAGCCTTCCTTCACTGTTTTGAGGATGTAACACTCATTTAGTGTGTAAGTTGAGAAAAATCAGCCTTACAGTAATACCATCTAACTCTAAATAAATCAGCTAAGTGAGGAGCTTTGAGTGCCAGCAAAGCCACACTGTCCATCTGCAAAATCAACATTAAATGTTGCCTGCCATCCCCCTAACCTATAAAACGTTCACATTTTCTTTTCTCATATTTCTCTTAAATACATTTTCCTCTCTCCTACTCTATATTTAATACAAGCAAAAGTGCATTCAAGTCCCTGATCTAGTGATGTTTTTCTATTTGTGGCACCCATCACCATCAGAACATTCCAGCAACATCTCTCAGTCTATTTTTTAAAATGGACTGTTAAAATGCCAGGTTTTACTTTTCATGCTGGCTGAGGAGTAAGAGTTTTCCCCTGGGATTGGCTAGTGTAATTTCAATCACATATTCCCTTAAAAAAAGCAATACAACCTCATAAAAGATTAACACACTTTCTAGTTACCTTCAATACTTAAATTGAACAATTCAAGAAATGACTTAAGTGAAAGATTTCCTTTTCTGTTTTCCAGTTACATGAACATGAGCACAACCATAGTGCATTATACTTTCAAATTCCATTGCTGGGACCTAATATTTAATGACATTTTAAATACTGCTTCTAATTCTTTTTTTTTTTAACTTTGGAAAAACCAGACACAAGGAGGCATACGTTATGACTACATATTGACTGGCTAACATAGAAAAAACTTTTGAGAATAAAAGCAAGAAACTTTTTAAAAAATTGGAATGGAATTATTTGGTCCCATGAAGTTCCTTAATTTTAGATTTTACTCTGGTATAACTTCTTAAACTTTGTCCATAATGATAAATGATTTTCCATGATTCTGAATTCGGGGAAGAAAAGACAGGACATTATTTATAAACTGAAGTCTTGTGGTTCTTTCTTACTTGTGAACCCACGCTGTCACAATATCTTAGGCCTACTTTCTTTGGATCCAGATATAAGTTGGAAAAATGTATCATTGGTACTTTAGAAACACTTGGGGGAAAAAAAGTGGTTCTGTGCAACCGTTATGTGGAATTCCAGTTTACCATTGAAAACATGCAGAGGAAAGATCATCTTGTGACTCCTGTGTGCGAGGAACTCTGTAAAACAAGTTCTTTACATCTTTTGGCAGATTTGAGCACGTAGAGTTACTTGGATTATAAATTTTCTCCTGGTTGGTACTGTGGCTCTGTAGCAGTGAAGTAGTCTTCCAAGAAGGACTGGATATATTCAAATGTTGGTCTTTCATCAGGATCTTTCTTCCAACACAGATTCATCAACTCATGGAGGGACTCCGGACAGCCTTGAGGGCAGGGCATCCTGTACCCTCGTTCTACCTGCTCCAGCACTTCGCGGTTCACCATACCTAACCGAGAGTCAAACAGTAATAAAACAATGTCCTAAGCCTGAATATAGAAACAGTAAAGTCCCTAATTACCAACTGAAGATACAGTAACTATTTAGTGAAAAGATACTTTTAAAAAAGAACAAAAAATGTAAATGTCAGATTGTAGAAAGAGCTTAGAAATGCTAATATACATTTTAAAATGTACACATTTCATGTAATCTGAAGTTTTAACATATGATCTCTGATCAATGAGAAATTAGGGCATGTTCTGAAGCACTGATACCTTCTGATATTGTCATAACAATGATCCCAACTTGAGCTGAAAAAGGAAAGATGGTTGTAAGATGGTATTTTAATGAACTTTCAAATATGAATTCAGAAGAAATTCTGACTTTTGCCAAATAACTATATAATTTTATTTATTTTACTTCCCGGGTTTGCTAAATGTCACCTGCTGGATCTCTTTGAGCTGTTCCACAGCTCCTCTCACTTCTGTCATCTCCCTTCCCTGCCCTTGGCACAGCCGTACTATCCCGGCCAGATGCGTCTCACTGGGATGGTTCGCTATTGTCAGCCTGACAGAATCTGCAAACGCCTAGGACAGCCTCTGGGCCTGTCTGGAGGGAGATCTAGAGTAGCTAGCGAGAGCAGAAGCACACCTCAGGTATGGGAGCGTCGTTAGTGACTACAAAGGAGAAAACAAGCTACTCACTGTTTCTCTTCTTTCTTACTTCTCTTTTGTTTTTTAAAATATTTATTTATTTGAGAGAGTGAACTGGTTTTCTCTTTCCATAATGTGGGCTTCCAGGTTTATGAGGAGTTTTTTACCCACTGCTTCATCTCATCCCCTTTGCCTTCTGACTGAAAATACTGTATGCACTATATGACAAGTCGCCTCAAGCTCCTGCACTATGACTTTCCCACCACGATGAATTGTAACCTTGAACTGTGAGCCAAAATAAACCGCTTTTCCTGAAGGCTGTGGTCATGTAAGACAACTAATCCATATACACCAAGTCTCTTCCCACATCACCTTCTGTCTGCTCGTAAATAAGGCCATCTTGTATCTCCTATGACCTTAAACTGACCGTCAGCAATAGAGCTGCTCATAGACTATGATTCTAAAATAACATAATGGGATTAAACTATTTCCCTTTAGAGTTGTGATATTCTGAGAAATAAAGGTTTTCTCAAAACACAACCCCAAAAGCTAAAGAAAACTATATAGCGATTATTTTGGGGTCCACTACTGGAAAGGAAATTTTCTGCATTTAAGTAGAGGTAGTACTATCTACATAATGAAATCCAACATACCTTATCTGCTACAGAAATAGAAATAAAGGTGATTCAGAAAAAGAACAAAGCATGTTAACATTCGATGAGGGCTTACTATGTGTGAACATCCTTTTTCCCTGCTCTTACATCTTTGCAAACGGTTAATGTTAATCTAAGCCTGAACCTATAAAAGCAACTTCCAACTACTAATACCCTCTTCTTATTTGTGGGGTGGCAGCTTGGGATGAATCCAGGCCTTAAGTACGCTACATACATGTTTCTCTTGCTGAGCTACACTATCCAACCTTAATTGCTAATACTAGTTCATTTAAAATTTGACCCTTCAGAATTTTTTGATAATCAAGATTGCTAAAATATTCCATGTTAACAGTTATAAAAGTTAAAATATGGCATAAATATGTTAGAAATGCTCTTGATCTTTGAGAAGATAATCGTTTTTCTTAATTGCTAATACTAGTTCATTTAAAATTTGACCCTTCAGAATTTTTTGATAATCAAGATTGCTAAAATATTCCATGTTAACAGTTATAAAAGTTAAAATATGGCATAAATATGTTAGAAATGCTCTTGATCTTTGAGAAGATAATCGTTTTTCTAACTATGAATGAGATAGAATTCCGTGAGCATAGCAGGAAGTCTTTCTCCCATTGTTTGGTAAAAACAAGAGACAAGATTTTTTTTTAATTATTTATTATTTATTCAATTGTGCTTGTATGCGTGTGTATTATTTATTCAATTGTGCTTGTATGCGGGGGGGGGGTCTAAGGATCCGAACTCAGGGCCTTCTGCCTGCAAGGCAGAGGCTAAAACCCTGAGCCATCTTTCCAACCCCAAGAGACAAGATTTTATCACTGTCAATACTTAAAATCCAAATGCACTTAACAGTTGTCACTAGCTTTAAATATTTCACACTTGTTTGCGTTTGTCAAGGTTCTTTTGCCAAAACAAGACGAGCAAATAAAAGCTGGTGGTGCTACATGTGAATCCTCTTCAGAAATCAAAGATGAACAATACAGTAGCTTTTTCTTCTTTGAAAACTGGCAATCTGAAGGCCAGTCGGTAATTCTGTGGTAAATGTGGTATTTCATGTGCAGTGTCTTGGGTTCAATCTTCAGCACTCTCCCACTCGATAAAAAGACGGGCTATTTGTTATAGGCTGATTCTCATCTGAATATTTAATTTAACCAAGATATAACAATCATACAAAGAGTTGCATTCTATATTTTGCAGTTATATGCAATAGTTACATGCTCACTTTGGATTTTTTTGTAAATGTTTTCCAGTTGAATTGACCTTTTGTAACACAATAAAATATCCTTTATTGTCTCCAGTACTATTTCTTGCCTTGAAGTACACTGCAATGCAGATTTAGTTAACATTTTGCATAGCGTGTCTCTTTCCACAATTTTAGTGTTATACTTTATAAAATACGTCTATCATAAATAGATCAGAGCATTTGTGTGTGCTGTTTAAATTCTGATTCTTGAGCAGGTGGACAGCTCAGCAGGTAACCCACTCACAAACAACTTAAATAGCAACATGAGTTCTTTCCCCAGGGCCCGCATGGCAGAAGGAAAACCAACTTCTGAAAGTTGTCCTTTGATCTCCATGTGCATACTTTCTCTCGCTTTAAAAAACAAAAAGCTTATCACCTTAAAAAGAAAATCTGGTATTTGTCTTTTAATGGGAATGTTTAGTATATTAAATATATTTATAAATATATTTAACTTTCACCCTGTTATTTTTTTCTATTTATTCTTCTTTTCATCTTTTTAAGTAAACATTCTTCATGATTCTATTTTACCTGCTTTTGTTTTAAGGAACAAACCTACAGCCTTGTAAATGATAGCTGTATCACTGTACTGTCTGTCACTTAAACCCTTGGTTAGCGTCTTTGGTTATTATACCTGATGTGTGTGTGCATACACAGGCATAGTATGGCATGTGGGTATGCTTTACTTTAAATAAGTATCTTTATACTTTCCAAATAGTAACAGAAACTTAAAATTGTTTGCCTTTGTGTTGTCATGAAATGTTTATATGCAAATTTAGAATAGAATTCTCTCTTTGAAGTCACAACTGCACTCATTTCTGGTTTTGATATATACATTCTGAGGAAAAGTGAGGTATCTAATTGTTTCGTTGTAGATAATGCATGACCTTTGTAATGTTACTGGGCTTTGATTTCTGTAATTTGGCAATGAAATATTTGCTTTAAGTTCACTAAATTTCCTTTATCCTCTTCCTAGTTCACAGTCAAGTGAAACTAGGTTTTTGTTGATTTGTTTTAAAAGCAGATTCAGAAGGCTGTCAGAATTTCTTCAAGTATTGTTACTTGTCTTTCTCATCTCCTGGGACTCCAATTACAGATAAATTATACTCACTGTGCTTCACACTCTTCCATTTGTTTCATATATTTTTTTTTCATGGATTTTATCTATGCATTACTTTGAGCATCTATGTAATAGCATAGAACCTACTAAATGATTTGAATGCCATTAGTCATGTCTTCTACATCCATCTAATGTGTTTTATATAGTGTACATATAATATGCATGCTGTTTTATAATATATTATATAGACTTCCATTTCATTCTTTTTACGTGATATTTACTTAGTGACAGTGAAATCACTTAGTATGGCTGTATTTCTTTCTCCAGCCATGTTTGCTGGTGCAGAGAGGGCAAAGCTAGACCTCAGTGTTGTTTTTCTGCTAAGTAGTGGTAGTGATAAAATCAGTCACGGGCAAAAACAAAAGAAATGCAAAGATGCGATCACACTGTTTGACCATGAAACTGAAGAAACGGTGCTTCCGTGTAGAGAGGGAGAGGCAGAAAAGATGGTAGAAATCAATGGATTAAAGATCCTGACAGTGTTAAGAAAATGTTAAAAAAAAAAAAAAAACAAACAAAAAAGCAATGCTGGGTTGGTGTAGAATGAGTTGGAGAGATACAAAGTGGACATCAGAGAATGACACTTGTAACTGTGGCTTGAACAGTCGCTCACAGGTAAAGTTCAGCTTAGAGATCTGAGCGATGACACTGTCGCGCGCCACAAGAGACGATGGTGTAGGAAGCCATGTGTGTTTAGATGACTGGGAGTTAAGACAGGAGTGCAGACAGGAAGGGTGACGAGGAGTCACTGTTAAATTAGGTGAATCTGAATGGAGAGTAGCAGCAAATAATAAAAAAGGAAAGTGGGTGAGAGCACTTGACGGCATTAGAGTTACAGCTGCAAATATTAAGGAGGAAGAATATGTAAGGTAAGATTAGCGCCAATGTTTTCTCTGAAGATCGGATCTTATATGCTTTACTTTCCTTGGTTAAGACATTTCAACAGAAATGCTTGAGAATTAGTAGATTGAAAGAATATTCAATTATGGTTGAATTTCAAGAGAAGTAAAATTTTCTCTTGCCCCCAGAGGCTAAGTATTTTTTATTACAGAGAACATGTTTGTTTTTCCTTTTTAGTAATGATACATAAATTTCTTCTCCAAGTAGTATCTGGAGGAAAACAAAGCAAATAACTATAAAACCCACCAGTCACACTACAGAAGAAAACACTGACTGGAGCAGGGGGAATATTTAAGATGCACTTTTAATCTGAGAAAACGACACAGATAAAAGCCCTTTTGTAAAACATCCTAAGAGAGAAAGCTGAGGTGAGTGTACAGCACGCCTCTTGTGTTCGCTCTGACTCACTGATGCGATGTGCTCACTCCAGGTATCGAGGGGTGAAGGAGAAGAAATAAAGCCCCACAGACGTTCTTGTTCTGAGTGCGCTCCCCATAAAATCAAAGAGTTAATGGACTTGAGCTTACCTGGATATGGTACTCTCCCCTTTGTTACTAGTTCTGTCTGTAGAATTCCAAATGACCACACATCTGACTTTATTGTAAATCGGCCATACAGTGCAGCCTCAGGAGCTGTCCACTTGATTGGAAATTTTGCACCTAAAACAGTATTTGTAATGTTACTGTAAGCATTTAAAAAAATCTACTTATGCAAATATAGGATAAAATAGGGATGAGTCTAGAATGTAAACGCAGAAATGCATGAAAAACATGCTTCAAATTTTAAATTTATATGTAAATAAGTTATTTCTTACATTTAATTAATAATATAAAAAGTTGCAAAAAAGGTGTTTGTAGGAACAGAAAACTATTCAGTCCAATAGAAGAGATTTAGTAAGCATGCCAGTAGTAGTTCCCAAATTAGAATCATCAAAAATGTCTGTAGACACTGTTGTATATCTTCTGGGAATGGTAAGGAAACTCCCTCTAAGTTGTGAACCCTGATCTAAAGCAACAGTTGTAAAATTTATAATGCTTTTTGAAAAAGGAATTAAAACACATTTATTTGTGGGTGGGGAGATGGCTCAGGGATTAAAGAGTTTGTCTCTCAAACAAAAGGACCTGAGTTCAGATGCCCAGATCCCAGGTAAAAACGCAGATATGGTGGTGTACTCGGGGCCCTGGAAGGCAGAGCCTGAGATACCATAGAGCAAAGCGAGGAGGCAGAGAGTCCAAAATGATTCCCAATGTCACCTCTGGACTCCACAAGCACACACTTCAGTGTCTCCTGGCACATACACATACACACAAAAAGTTTGTTTTTGGTTGACATCCTAAAAGAAGAAAAAAATGCTCTTTGCTAAATTTATAATGTAAAAATATAAAGTCAAGTTATTCTTTGTAGGAAATAACTATCAGGACAAAGCAGTATTATTGTATAATTTTATTAATCAGATTAAGTTTCTGGGGCCAGAACTATTTTTATTCCATAAAGCACTGTATGCTCAAAACAGTGTTAACAAAAACAGGACAATAGGTCACAATCATTTATATAAAAGTAATTTTACCTTGTCTTGCTGTGTATTCATTGTCTTCAATTAATCTTGCTAAGCCAAAATCTGCTATTTTGCATACAAGATTTTCTCCTACAAGAATATTAGCAGCCCGGAGGTCTCGGTGAATATAGTTCATTCTTTCAATATATGCCATACCATCAGCAATCTTGAGAGAAAACAATATACAAAATGTAGGATACTATGGGAAGCTGGGAGAAGACAATTTGTTAATATTAAATAGACTATTAAAAAGACAGAAATCTCAAAAGAGTTTGGGAAATTATTGAGTGGGAATCCCTAGAATCCACATTGAGTCAGATGCGGTAGCATGCATCAAAAATCCCAGAACTCCTAAAGTAAAATGGAAGCTGGCAGGTCAGTAGCTTGGTGTACCTCAAACAAGGAGGAAGATGAGGGAGTAGCAGCCAAAGCTGGCCTCTGAATGTTACATATACAGCGACTCTCAAGACACAAACATGCACTCACATCATACACACACCCACAATTTTAAAATGACAGTAATAAGCATAATCTAGAAGATGATAGAAAAATACTACAGCAAAAAAAAAAAAGGTAAGCTAACTTCATCTTTCAAAAATTGGACACAGACTGGAAAGGTGGCTCAGGGGTTAAGACTGTGCCTCACAAGCAGAAGAACCTAAGCTCTGATCCCACGTCCCATGTAAAAATACCAGGTGGAACAGTGGAAGCCTGAACTTCTGGCCCTAGTGGGCACAGTATGGAAAATTGGACACAACTCTAATACTGAAAAACAAAAAACATGGCCTGTATCTTGAAGGCCACGTTTCTAAGTCCTCAAGTACAGACAGTCCCCACTATCAGTATAGCATCTTATGCTTGCTGCCAGTGGTCCGAAGAAAGGTCAAGTCGCGCATAGTTCTTGGACATGAGCACAGAAAGTCTCCATCAGACATAATCAAAAGGGATGAAGGTATCAGCCACATGGAGGAAGACAAATTATAGTCTTCAAGCTAGATGTGGACATCAGTCTTTTTGTTCCCTTTGAGAACTAAAACTAGTTTTCACATTTTTAAAGGGTTATTACAAAAAGGTGTGCAGGAGGCCCTACAGACCCACATGACCCATAGGGCCCACGACACTTCCCTGGCTTTCTATTAAAAAAGGTTTACAGATTCACCTAAGAGCGCTGGACCCAGGGTGCAGCACATTGGGGTCTCAGAGTGTCTCTAAATTAGACGTCTGTGGATGGGTGATGGCTGCAGAGGCAGTACAGCAACGGAAGCCAGGGAGAGGACCTGGAACTCTTACCACTGAGCTCAAAAGAAATGAGAACTTGCAACAAAAATTCAGAAGAGTAAAAAAAAGTAATCTCTAACTGTATTGCCATCTTAATTCTTGTTTTGGACTATGAGAAATAAAAATTTTCAGTACACACTTCCAATTTCTGACATTGCTTGGAAAAATATTAACTTTAATTTTTAAAAATTTATTTGCTGAAATGTAAATACAGACTATATTTTTGTGGACTGAAGTACTTTCTAAAAGGCTGTATGTTAGAAGACAGCACTGGATTAGGTGTGTTGGTTTGAGTGGTCTTCAATTAAGAGTTACAAGAATGCTAGATATCTCTAGTCTTGAGATACTACATTACCTGTACTATATTAGGAGCCCATACTAGACCATCTCCACTTGTCTTTTTTCTTTAAAATCCTTTATTTCAGTGTATAAACTGCCATATTCTGGTAAGATTACTTTTACATTTTAAATATATACATGGATATTCAAGTACCTGAGCAGCCATATCAACCAGCTGTGGAAGCTTCAGATATTTTCCATCTCCTTCCTTAAGGAAATCTAGCAAGCTCCCTGAAAGAGACAGGAGACATTCATAGAAAATTCAAATATTATGTAAGACTGAAATAAATTTTCTTCCACCCCAAAACAAATTATCAAACTACAACATAAAACTTCTGAGCTTGGGTGGCTGGAGAGATGGCTCAGGGGTTAAGACTCTGTCTTCCAAGCAGAAGGTCCTGAGTAAAAACGCCAGGTAGAAATAGCAGCAGCCTGCACTTCGGGCCCTGGTGGGCAGAGCCTGGGAAACCCCAGAGCGAAGCAAGAAGGAGGTAGAAGCAATCCAGGATGATTCCTGAAGTCACCCTTGGACCGCCACAGACACACACAGTGTCCTCTGATACACACACACACAAATAAATAAATAAATAAATAAATACATAAACACTGAAAACAAACAAACTTCTGAGCTTGGACTGGGAAGATGGCTGAGGGGTTAAAACTTTTGCTTTACAAGCAAAAGGACCAGGATTCGGCTACCTAGATCTCACAAAAAATACTGGGGGAGGGTGGGGAGATAAGGTGGCAGCCTGTAATTCCGGCTCTGGCAGGCAGAGCCTGGGAAACTGCACAGCAAAACAAGAAGTAGGTAGAACAATCCAGGATGATTCCTGCTGTTATTCTTGGGCCTCCACAGGCACACACACTCCATGTGCGCTCTCGTACACAGGCTTTCACGCACGTAAACACACACGAACGCAGGAAAAAAAGTCCTTCTGAACTTTAATTATTTAATTTTTTTTTGCCATTTGGAATTTCTGCATAATTATCTCAAAGATTCCAGAAGAGATTTCAAGCTTGAAATTTCAAAAACTTCTTGATAATACATTTAAAAGAGGAAAACCCCATATTTACCACAAATCCCCCTAAGAACAGTGCTGCACTGATCCTGCAAGAAGTCGTCTCTGAAAGGAGCTACAGTTGATCTACAGTGACTAGGGAGTGAATAGGGAGCCTTCAACCATAAACGGCACGTACAGAGATTTCCTGTCCTCCCATGTCCAAGTTAGTTACAACTAAGAATAAATATAAAAATGGATTGCTATGGATGCTGGCCTGACTAGTGTCTCTCAGGTTTAGCAGGCATTACCATGA
Source organism: Typhlomys cinereus (assembly GCA_023101885.1). NCBI lineage: Eukaryota > Metazoa > Chordata > Mammalia > Rodentia > Platacanthomyidae > Typhlomys > Typhlomys cinereus. Next base: position 1,602,959 of record JALPQD010000291.1, on the reverse strand, counting down.
AGCAGTGGAGTACTATACAACAAAGAGAGAGAGGAAAAGTCTGATTATTTTCTCTCTACTAAGAATTAAAAGCATATTTTGAATTTAATCAAGAGAAAATATAAAAAAATTAAAGGCACTTTTTGTAAAATATAAAAGTGGACCATTCTAAAAAATGCTACAAAAGACAAAAGCAGAGAGCTAGCTCTACACTAACAGACACTACAGAGAAAAAACAACTTCATGTTATGCTTGACAATGGATCAAACACTAGGTTGGGCAAGTGTAGTTGGTGAGGACTGGCCAAGGTATCGGGGAAACCAAATTCTGAGTGAAGAAAACTGAACAAAAACCATGTGGGGCTGGGTAGTCTACATGGCTCACTGGTAGAGCGCCCTCAGCACTGGCCAGCCCTGGCTTTGAGCCCCAGCACACCATCACAGAAACCAGAAGCAACAGTAGCAACAAAATCTGTTTATAACAATAGAGTTATACTGGAATACATGAGGCAATACACTTGGATGGATTATAAGGGCCCAACTGCTAAGCAACCAAAGGAAGTACTGAGATTTTAAAATCAAAAAGGACTTTTGTTATTCTATTTTACAAATCTTAACCCGGAAATAATCTTATCCTACCTGTGTGACAATACAGAATTCTATCATGAATTCTATCATGTTCTTCCAATTCTCAAAATCAGTACATGGATAAGAGGACATTAGCCTCAATTTACTTCTTATGCTATTGATATCTTTTTTTTTTTTTTAACATTTTTTATTATTATTTCAGTTCATACAAACTTAATAGGTAGACCAGTTCCCTCCCCCCTCCTTCTCCCCCCGAACCCCCTGCTCCCCCTCCCTCCCTCTCCCCCATCTCCCAGTGCCTCCCCCCCAATTCCCAGAGAGTCCTTTATTGTGTATGCCTAACTCTCCTCTTGGTCCTCCTTTCCGATGACATAAAAGGACCCAGTGGCATTTCCCTGAACCCTTTCCTGTGTTCCCTTTAAGCATAGGAACACTTCTGTGGCCATCAATCCCTTGCCTCCAAGGATCTTGGTGCCTTTAGCCAATGTTAGACTTTGTGAGGTCAATAGTGTGACGGACATGGCGCAGGGCATGCAAAGTCCTATTATGATTGCTTCAGCCCTGTCTAGTGTGGAGACTCTTCAAATCATTGCTCCCCCCATCCTTTTGCTCTTACAATCTTACCGCCCCCTCTTCCGCAGATGTCCCTGAGTTTCAGGATGGGGGGAGATTAGGCTGGCTTAGTTCTATGTGGATGATATAGAGTCTCTGAAGTTCTGGATTGTGGTTTGTTGATTTTCTTTTGCAGTTTTGCTGCTCCTGCAATGCCCTTCACTCCATCCTGATGGGCACTGTATGTCACCCCTTGCATTCCTTGCAGGTCGATTTTCTCTGCTGTAACATGGTCCCCTCTCTCCTTGTGTCTGGTTGTGGCCCTCCAACCCCATCCCTCCTGTTCACAATCCTTGCAATTACCGTATTACATAGGTTTACCCTTGAGTGTCTCAATGTGGGCTGGGTGAGTTTGGTACTAGGAGCCACCTATGCTACTGATATCTTGACTTAAGCTTCTTCCTCGTCTTTTCTGCCTTCCTTTCTAGTTCATCCAATGCACTCTTTCGAATGGCATAGATGGCAGTTATTTGCAACAGAAATTTCTTCCAAAAAGGGGTAACAGCTCTTGCATTTTAAGTATGCTTTAGTTATCAGGGAAAAAACATTTCTACAGAAAATTTGTAGTTTTCAGATGACCACCCACCCCATCACTAGGGACTACTTCATTAGTCAAGGTAACCAATGGAAAGGTGACACATTTATGACATTTAACTAGTCCAATTAAAAACATAAATTCAATTAAAAATGGGTAAAATCAGAGCAACTGGCACTATTTCATGACTTAACGGTTCCTCTTCTAAAGCATCACTTAAGGATGAATATCCTGGCCCTACCTAGCTCTACTACTGAAGAGCCCACCTTGTACATGGGGTGGGAAGAATGGAGAAGTTTTAGTTGACAGTAACAGAAAGAAGTTTTAGAAAGTCCTAAGTGTAAGAATTATGCTTATATGAAAATGACAGAAAACAGATTTCTTTCACATGACCTTACTTCTTTGCGTTAAAATAAAGTTTATCACTTTAATTCAATACGTTCAATTTTTTCTATTTCACTAGCAATTAATTTCCTTTAGTCAAATGTACTTTCAAAACAGATTCAGGGGCTGGAGCGAGATGGCCCAGTGGCTAAAGCACTGGGCTGACCCAGAAGAGGACTGGAGTTCATCTTCTGGGATCCCATACAAGCGCAGGGCAGATATGGCAGCTCCCAGCCGTGGAAGGAGACTGAGCATCCCTAGAGGAAGCTGACCCGTCATATTAGTCTGATCAGCCAGCTCTGGGTTTGATTAGAAATTCTGTCTCAAAAAGAATAAAGTTAGAAGCACAACTGAAAATGATTTTCCTTATCAACTCTTGGGCACCTGCACCCAAACACATCCCCAAAGTCATATACATGAAAAAACCCAGACCAAACCAAACCAAACCAAACCAAATCAAAAAACACCACCAGATCCAGTCTGCCTTTCCTTTTAAGCCTTGCAATATCCTCTGGAATAAGAGAAATAATCCCATTAACAAAGTATCACATTTCCTCGTTTCAACTGTCTATATAATAATCTTAATATGATCATCTTTAGAAAGCACTATGTATACCCAGGGTCAGTGAGATGGCTCAGCAGGTGAAAGCATTTGCTCTGCACGTCTCATAACCTGAGTTCAACCCTCAGAATCCACATCAAGGTAAATATGGAAAGAACCAACTTCACAAAGTTGTCCTCTGACCTCTACGCCTGTGCTATGGCATGCAGGATGTCCACACGCACACACACAGACACTTTTTAGTGCACTACAGTAAAGATCTATGCATACAAAAAATAGAAATGAAAACCTTTTTAAAAAATTGCAACACATGCAAAAGATAACATGTAGATACATACCTTTTGACATAAACTCAGTGACGATGTAAATTGGCTCTTCAGAAACGACAGCATAGAGTGGAACAAGTTTATCGTGTCTCAACTTTTTCATTATCTGAGCTTCTTGAAGAAAAGCTTCTGGCATCATTGTACCTGGTTTTAGTGTTTTGATTGCTACTTTCGTGGTTCCATTCCACGTGCCTAGAGAAACAGTACCTTTTACTTATAACCTGCATTTCAAGGAATTTTAAAAACAAACTTTGATGAACGGTTATCTACATTTTTAAATGTATCTTGCCATAAGTAATGATACTTTAATGGCCTTGAAATGACTGAAAGAAACAGAAAGTTCATCTACTTACCCATCCACACTTCACCAAAGCATCCTTGACCTAGTTTAACCTCTAGTCGCAATGACTCTCGAGGGATTTCCCAAGCATCTTTTGCAAGACCTTGGGTCTGGGGTTTCACAGTTGGACACACAGTTGTTAACTTGTGGCATAAACCATCGGCATGTTCTAGATAATGAAGAGACTGCACTGTAAATGAATTCTTTACAAACTTAAGGAATATATACAGATACATATAATACTGATTTTAAAATATTAAATTGTTGAAAACAAAACCACAATTTCTTATCAGCTGTACTCTAAAAAAATCACATTAAAGAAAGTATAAACAAGTGAAAACGATTTTTATATTATACATTATTTACCAAATATAACTTTTGTTCTAGCTATTTTATCACTTCAGTATTCGATTATTTCATACAAATTGGACTTGGAAAACTTAGAAATGTTTGCGAGGGCCCAGTGAATAAATGACAGGACTTAAACCCAAGTCTGTCTCTCTGAAGTTCTGGTTTGCATTTTTTTTTTGGTGGGGGTGGGAGTGGGGGCCAGGGCTGTTTGAGACAAGGTCTTGCTATGCATGTCAGGGTAGTTCTGAAAGTTTCACAATCTTCCTGCTTCAGCCTCTTAAGTGCTAGGATTTCAGGCCTGGGCCACCACCCAACTTAAGTACTGATTTTGATTACTGGGATTCATTCATTCCCAGGGAGGATACGATCATTAGCTGTCACTTCTAATAACCACTATTTATAAATTAAGGAAATCATGGAAAAAGTTTATTTAGGAGACTGAATTTTAAATAAAGGAGACCCCCAAAGTAGGGACCCTATTTCATAAAGGCTTGATCTATTCATCCTACTAATGTAACACTTCTAATTGTAAATGAAACATATTCCTACTTATTCTCATCAGGCAACCTCACAAATTTACATTCTAATAAAGGCAATTATAATCAATGCTACTGGCTTGGTGACATGTTTCATCAATGCCAAGCTTGTTGATTGACTTGATAGTCTTTGCACCTAGCTGTTACTGAAAGAGAAATTATAAATGGAAACTTTCCTTCTTAGAGTAATTATTTAAAGGTATTCAGGTACATTTATATATCAAATTGGCAATCAAAAAAATTTGGGGACATATGAACTGGCAAGATGGCTCAGTGGGTAAGGTACCTGGCTTACAAACCTGGCAACCCAGGTTCAATCCCTGGAAGCTCACATGATGAAAGAGAGACCACACTGATTCTGGGATACATGTGCATATGTTCTCTTTCTCACTCTCTCTCATAAATAAAAAGTAAAGTTTTTGAGGTGTTAGACTCAAAAAAGAGCACTTTTCAAAGGCCTGCTTCGAAAGGTAAGAATGCCTATAGTTGCTATTGGTTAATTTTGTAGAATAAAGTATTTGCTGTCATATTTTTATAAAATTTGTGTGTGTGTGTGTGTGTGTGTGTGTGTGTGTGTGTGTCAGAGAGTACTGTGCGTCCCTGTGGAGGACTAAGAGTGACTTCAAGAATCATCCTGAATTGCTTCTACTTCCTTATGGCTTGGATCTGGGATTTCCCAAGCTCCCCCGACCAGGGCTGGAAGTGCAAGCTGCCACAGTTTCTGCCTAGCATTTTTATATGGGATCTAGGATCCGAACTCAGGACCTTCTGCTTTTGAGGCAGAGTCTTAACCCCTGAGGCTTCTGTCCAGCCCCACTGTCACATTTTTAATCTACTATTATAATCTATTTGGTATTTATGTTATAAACTAGAAGTGTAATACAAATATTATGCCAGTGAAGTATAATGATTCCAGTCTACCTAACAGCCAGCCCAATTCAGATAAAATTACCACATTAATTACTGATTTATTTGCTTACAGGGTCATTCTGCTTAATCCAGGCTACACTGGACTCTTGGTGCTCATGTTAAAACCAGAATACAAGCATCTGTTGAGTGTGTACTACACATACATGCAAACAAGTATATTAAAGCCTAAGGAAGATGAAGATTTAAAAAGAGATCGTGGGGAAAAACTTTGCACCTCCAGGACATTCACATACCTGTATAGTGTTTCACCAATTTCTGCAGAGTATCAAACTGAGCTCTGGTTGTGATATAGTAGCCACCATTGTCCAGTTTCCTAATTTTGTAGTGTTTCACATTGTCACCCCTTACTTCGTCCCAATCCCGTATAGAGAGGGAATAAGCACCTAGGGAGAATATGAATTCTTTTATCTTTTCAAAGTATCACCCCAGGATATTTTAAACTTACATGGGTAATAGAATATTATTCATACCTTTAGTAGTTTCACTTTCTCTTACTAAGAATATACCTCGTTGATTCCCAGGATTTAGAAGCAACCTTTCAGCATCTTTTCTTCCCATTTTTCCAAAATACCATCTAGAAAAAAAATTAATGGTGTTTTGAATTGGAAAGGTTTAAGGATCAGAAAAATTACATACATGTACCAGTAAATATGAATGGTCAGAGGAAGGGTGAACAAAGAATATGTAACACAACTTAACACACACCAAAACTCCAATTTAATCATTTCATAGGAATGTTAAAAATATTACTGTTGATGGCCAAATGACATAGTCTGAAATATGAGTTGTTCCCCACAGCTCATGTGTTGGGAAGGTTGTGGCACCTTTAGAAGGAAGGCAGTTACAGGGGTGCGTCTTGAGGTGGATTAGTCCCACCCACCCTACTTCTGGGAGAGGTCTGCTCTCGCAGCAGGCAGTCTTGCAGCTCTCTGCCTTCTTGGACGAATGTGACCTAAGCTTCCTCCAGCTTCTGTCGCCAGCCATGCCTTTCCCACCATAATGGACTGTATCTCCACTCTGGAACCATAAACTGAATAAATCTCCCTTTTCTTCTTTAAGTTGCTTGGCTTTGAGTGGTGTCTTACAGCAACAGAAAAGAGTAGCCAGTACACCAAAGTACAGAAAATAAGTGACTATGGACTACTTGTTCCAAAATAGGGCTTCTAAACCACCCCTACCCCAGGGCTCAGCGAGCATCTAAGAGGAGGGATCAGTAAACCTGTAAGAACCTAAAGGGGTTCATCTCCTGGCATGGCAGGGCTGTTACTTCTACCATCTCACTACAGGTATGCATATGCCATGTGACCTGTGCAGGATTTATCTTATCATTATTTCACCACAGAACAGGAAAGATCTCAAGAGGCCCCACTGATGGGGGAGCGGGAGACGCTTTCCTCCATGGTGTGTCCACATGTCCACCCATATCCATGATTTGTGCTCCACTAAGAAGCAATCAGATGAAACTTAGTGGCCCAAGCATGTGAAAACAGGAAGGAGACTGGGAGGCTGGGGGGGTGGGAGAGGAGTTGTAATAAGAAGAGGGGGGATGAGATGGAGATTAAGATGTGAAAACATTGCAACTTCACTATATTCGTGTATGAAACACTGAACGAATAATAAAATGGGAAAAAATCACTGTCAGAATATGATTTGAGAGTTTGTCCATTTGTTGACTATTTAACCTGTCTTTTGAACGCCCCTTGCCAGTCACAGACATATGAACAGAAGAAGGAAAAACAGTAAACACAGATGGTCCTGTCTATCACTGAGTAGAAGAAATGCTAAGGTTACAGTGAGAACAGGTATTATTCCCTGAGAACATATATTCAGTAAAATGCAAGTATGTCATACCCAAATTAAGGGAACTCTAAATTTATGTCAGTTTGATTTAATGAAGTTAAGTTGATTTAATGAAAAATGACAGTCTTTGCTGTGGGAAAGTTCACAGGATACTGGTAAGAAACACAGAAAGACCTAAACAAAAACGTAACAAATGAGAAGTTACTGTGACAAAGCAGAAATTACCAGCAAAAGCAAAGAGATATGGAAGCAGCACCTACTACACACAAGGAAGTGAGAGTCTGCAGAGTATGAAAAAGGTTAATTTAATTTTAAAAAATGAATGGAAAAATAAAGGAAAGAGACTAAGCAAACACAACGCAGTATGACTAATGCAAATTCACTGTTGATGCTACTCTAAAGGAGTACTTAACATTAATTATTAATTCTCAAATAATATCTATTAAATAGATACATTAGCTGTAGTAAGTGATACATAACTATGTGTGTCTGTGTAAAGTTGTGGTTAAGTACAATGTGCATTAAACATTTTAAGAATAAAAATAGTTAATAAAATATGAAGCATGTCATACTCTTCTGCCTGAATGGAATCTGCAGGCGCGACGTAATTGCTAGGGATGTAGCCATCCTTTCCTGTAGCAATTGATCTTGCTTCCCACCAGTCTCCTTCCCTGCAACACATAAAACAACAATTGTAAGGCCGCCATCATCACATGCACCACACTGTGCTGGTTTCTTACCTCACATGCACAGAGCAACTATTATTTCTATTCACACGATCAAGATGTAAATGCAAAAGAACAATACTTAAAATACTGGTTACAAATTAAGGGAATTAAGACCACCTGCTAAAGGCATGATTGATTATGTTTGTCCTAAATAGTATCAATAAAAACACCTCAAACACCACATATTTGAAGGCAATAAACTGCGGAATAAAGTAATTTGGGAGATAAATTTTCAATTGAATTTTAACAGCTTGAGATTTTATCTGCATAATTTAAAACACTCCAATTTAAGGTATAAAGCATAATGGTTTATGTATTAATGTATTCAGCCATTAGAACAATAAATTTTAGAAACCCCATGCCAACTAGCAGCCCTCCCCCGAATCCTTCCACTCTCACAGACTAATCCACTGTCTCTTTTTGTGGATCTGCACATTGTAGGCATTTCATATGAAGAAATCATTTATGTCTTTTTTGACTGTCTTGTTTCATTTAGAACACTTTTCTCAAGGTTCATCTATGTTTTAGTATGTTAGTTGTTTCTTGGGGGAAGGGCTGTTGCTACCAAATGCTCTCCTTTTCAATTGCACATAAAACTGTAACATTTTTTAAGTTACTCTAGGAATAAAAATAATAATTAGTACTCGTATAGCCAAAATTTAGCAATAAGCAGTAATAATCAAAAGTTGAATTTCTAGCAGTGGTGACATAAACATAAGCACAGCATTCAGGGTTGAGCTGGGCTGTATACATGACTCTATTTAAAAAACAAAACAAGAAATGTGGATTTATAAAATGTTATCCAGAAATGTCTCAATAAGACAAATTATAATTCAGAATATAAGAACTGTAAGTAGTTTACTTGCGTTTTGGCTTTTGCAAATTTCATGTGAAGAAAAAAAATTATCTTTAATAAGGAAGATACACGTGCAGTTCATACTTCAGAATGCATATATTGTCCAAACTGAAATTTTATAAATATTTAAAGTACATTTAAGTCATGAAAAAATAAAACAAGAAAGCCCTCGATGATTCCAACACACAAAAACTGACATTCTGATTAGCAGGGTCTTGGTCTCCATTAAGTACTTCTAGATCCGTCACAGAGAACACCTCACAGGGTCTTACTCCGCAGCCCTGGTCGGCCTGAACCTGTGGAGTCTCCTGCCTCAGCCTTCAACCTCTTCTTTGACTGAGCAGCTGTTGACTCATCAAACTAATTACTATTAAACATAAAACTTTATAAGAAATGGAAAATAAAAATAATAAAATAATCTTTAAACTTGAAGGAACTCAGTCTAAAGCAATTTCAATGGCATTGCCACTTCTGGATTTGCTAAGTCCTTGTGATGTATACAGCAGAATGCTTACCAATATTCCTGGCCTTAGGCAGGTGATAGCAGCAGCACACGTACCTTACCCTCTGACAGTCAAAAATGTCTTGACATTGCTAAATACCTCCTGGGCAATTTTGTGCCAACTAAGAACCACCAGTCTAAAAGGATGACAAGCCTTCTTACAAACTATAATTTGAAATTTGATGAGAGCTGTGATTGAGGGTTTAGAGTGCCATGGAAACACCTCAGACACTTCATGCAGCAGGATGCAGGAACTAAGCCAAGTGGGAGGGGAAGACTGTCAGGAAAGGCATCGCTGACAAGGCTCATGTGAGTTATCTTTTAAAAACGACGAAGAGGACTAACTCGCTAAAAGGAAAGAAATGAGCTTAGTGTTAATGTGCTTACGTGAATGTTTACAGCTAGGGGTTCTATTTCCAGCTTTAAGCAAGCATGAACTGTGTGCGCATGTGCACGTGCACACACACATACTTTCTCTATCAAAAAAAGAAAAAAAAAAGAGGTCATTCTGGAAAAAAAAGAAATAGTATAAATGAGAAATTCTAGAAAATACTGAAAACTGCAAGTACTTCTGCGTGGCTGGGGGGCACAACGAGGACTGTCGAGAAGGATTATCCTGAGTGCTGCTTTCATTTTATCTTGATGGCTACTGTTAGCGTCTGTGTTCTGAAACAATCAGTGGTAACAGATGGTAACAAAGATGCGAGGAAAGCATGACTAGACGCAGAGTCAGGAAATTATGTGCTTTGAGAGAAGTTTCAAAGTGATTGTTATGCTTGCTAATGAAATTATGAGATTTGTTCCATAACAAACATCAAATTTTCTAGGAGACTAGTAGGTGACAGAAAGTCTAAGTGTCACATAAGGAAAAAGCAACTTAATTTGCTAAATCTGGGAGTATAAGGGTTCCTTGTTCAATTTTTCTTGTTGATTTTTTTAGAACAAAAATGGTTATTTAAGTCACTTGGCACTTATATAGAAACAGAATTCTCTTCATAAAGACTTTTTAAAGGGTTATCTCATTTATTCACTCATCCATTTTGACATGGGGACATAACAGGGACCTATGTAGTGCAAGCTGGCCTCAAACTCATGACCTGACTGCTTCAACCTTCCCAATGTTGACATTACAGGTGTGTGACTCCACTGAGAACTTATGTTTTTAAATACCTACTACTGCAGCAAAATTGGCAGAAGTAGTAATATCAGCCAATCGATACGCCTCAGGAAGCCAAAGCATTACCTAACAGAGGGCACAAGGCCCATATGCGCCCTGCTTCTCATTTCCACATCAGCAACTCTATCAGTGTTCCAAATAGAGACAGGTTTCTGTCAGATTTCTCCCTCTCTAAGTATGAACAACACTTACGTATTGTTAATTATCTGAAATCTTTCACCCTTCTTAAATGAAAGGTCTTCTGTAGTTCTAGCTTCATAATCATATAAGGCCACAAATATAGTAACACCACCTGGCAGAGGAAAAAAAGAACAAAGTAAATTATACAAATAATAAGAGAGAAATAAATAAATTTTGCCAGCAAAGAACGGCTTAGGATCAGTTTTCTCCCTCGTCTCCAGAATTTATTTTTAGAAGTTGGGACTTTGAGCAGCTGGAATTTAAGTTAATAAGCTGTTCTCGGTTGCTACAACCATGAAATCATTATATTCTATAAATTTAAAAATTCTACAGACTCACAAATAAACTGATCTCTGACTTTTGAAGCAACATTTCTAATTCAAAAGACAATGAAACTTCAAATCAATTCTTGAAAGGAAAAGCACTAATAAGCACAGTATAATACCACACTGGACTCGACTTCCACATGCAATGGGTAGATACTTATGTCTGTTAAAACTCATTTTAAGCTTCAAAATGAAACATCCAGCCAGCAGGATGGTTTAGAGGGTAAAAGCACCTGTATCGAATGTGAAGCCAGTTCAATCACAAGCAGCCCACGTGGTGAATGGAGACTGACCTCTGACCCTGTCTACATGTGTACTGTGCATATGTATCTTCTCTCTCTCTCAAACCAACTAAAAATAATCTTAAATGAAATTGTCATGTTTGCTTTAGAAATTAAACTAAATGGTATAAGTAATATAATTTATGCAGTATAAATTCAAAGTCAGATTTGGCAGTATGGAATATGCGTGAGAGATGAACAGAACAACCAAATTGTGTAATGAGAATAATAGCATACACATGTAAGAAAATAGTATTTCACTGTTTAAAAATTATACAAATAAAGCATTCTAATTACAAAACATATTTTACTTCTTAAAAAATGTCTGTGTATCATGTATAACAATGTTTTGAAACGTATAAATTGTGGGGTAATCATTTTGTTAATTAGCTAATAAGCACATATATTGTTTACATGTGGCTTGTTTTTTGCTCAGAAAACTCAAAATCTACTCTTACCAACTTTCAATAATACATTGTCATTAATTAAAGTCACTAGAGTATACGGCAGCACTCCTGAACTTACTCCTTCTGCCTGATTAACATCTTGCATTTCTTAACTATCTTTTTTTGGGTGGGGGCAAGAGAGTGTACCCATGAACTATACTTCACAGTTGTGACTAACTTATTAATTCAAATATATAGATAGATATAAACTATCCAACACAATTAACTTACTAGATCTATCATTTACACCAATCAATATTTTTAAAGTATTGCATAAAAGGCTATAAATAGGTGCGTAAGTAGGTGTGAAATGCAGAAAGTACTATAAAACCTGTTACTACTACACAGTAACAGAAAATCAAAGGTATAACAATACAACAATACACAATATTAGTTCACTCATCTGACTTCTCTCCTCAGTTTTAGTCATAAATCAATGTGCCTATTTGATGTCTCTACTTTGACATATAATAAACATTTAAAGTCTATTACATACAAATGAAGATCTTTAGATTTTCTCCTCTCACCTGTAATTACCCAAATCATCTCTCTTTAAGAAAATGGCACTGCCATCTATCAGGTACTTAGCTAAGTCTCCTACCAGTACTACTAGTTTCACCTCTGAATGTCTGTCTACCTGCTTCCACTAGCACTGCCGTCACTCTCCCTCGTGCTGGTGCTGAGAATTCACCCCCACCTCAACTTGTCTCTACACTGCTTTCCTCTCACCCGCTCTCCACAGAGCTGCTAGAGCAGGCTGCTGAACAAAGAAATCCAACTAGCACAATTCTTTTCTTAAATCTCTTACATCTCAAAGCTTCTTCACTCTGAATAACACAAGAACTCCCACGATCTATGAGCTCCTGAGTAACTTTTCGGTCTTATCCAGGTTTCTCCATCTGCTCACACTGTCTTTCACTAATCAGGAAAACTTCAGTGTAGTCAACACCTCCTGATCTTTGTGTGTTATGCCTGCACCCTAGAGGACTCTCTTCTCGACTCCTAGGTTACTTTTATCAAACATGAATCAAGACAAAGGATTTCTTCAGAAGGTGGTTTTCTGTGACACTGACAAGGCCTTTGCTTGTCCTTGCTTTTCCTTCACAGTACTAAGCACTATTGATCACACTGTTCGCATGTAGCCACTGAGTACTATTCAATCCTTGTTCTAATGTCACCTCCACCGGGTATAGAAGCCTTGTTCGTGCTGCACGTAACTGGAACACAGATACTCTACTTTTTCTCAGTTAATAAGTGAGCAATGAAAGGAGTATTTCACATGAGTAAATTGCTTTAAGTAACTAAAGAAATACATTATCAATATTTACTTAATCTAATAAGGACATGTATCACACGCTGACTGTTGGCAGTTGCTTATGCCTGAGGATAAGGCGGACTTGTGTCCCCAAGGGCTGCAAGACAGAGATGAAAGAAGGCCAAGGGTGCTGATGCAGTGTGCGTCAGGGTACCCAGAGCTCATTCTGTTCTAAGCCAGCTGGGCTTTGCTACTTCCGGGGAAAAGCACCCTGGCATGGGACTTTTGATCAAAAGTTTTAAATTTGTTCTTTTACAGCATTCTGACTCCGCGAGAGACTGTCAGCTACTACTTCTGGCAGTCATTTAAAAAGATACGACAATGTAGTAAGCAGAACTCTGGTGCAGGGTACTGAATCTGTTCGGCAAGCTTACCAACTGTGTCTCTGGGGGAAATATCATTTAAACACCGAGTCTTGGGACTTTTCTGTTGAAAATTACTATCTGATAGAAGCACCGTACTAACTTACTACCAGCCATATCTAGCATTTACTAAGTGATATAATACTTCAATACTAGACAGTACTTTACAGTCCAGAGCACTTAAAAATTCCTGAGGGAGTGAGTTTTTTTGGTTGGTTTATCTTTAGATCTTTGCATAATGTCTGCTAGTAACTGGTCAATAATCACTTGAATAATTAAATAAAATGGTTGCTGTTATGACTTAGTACATGATCACAAGTAGACTCTCAGCAAATCTCTCAAAATATTATCCATGGACATACTAAAACTTTAGGGCTAGACACGTAATTCAATGGTAGGACACTTGCCTAGCCTGCTGGAAGAGCTCGGGTCTGAGTGCTAGCATTGGGAAAAGGGGGAAAGTTATATATATATATATTTTTGACTGGGCAAGGTGACACATGTCTGTAATTCCAATACTCCCAACTAAGGAAGGAGGACTTCAACTTCTTAAAAGGTCATCCAGTAGAAATTTTTCTCAACAGTGGTTATTAGGTAGGTATGCAGTGCTCGGGTTGTGCTCTCACAGCACTCTCTCCATTTCAAACTCACCTGTTAGACTGGCAGAATATGAATTCGGCACCACTGAGAATGAGGACGATGCCCCTCCGAAGGGAGTCACTCCTGAGGATCCCCCGAATGGTGTCATGGAAAGACTGCTGAAGTTAGCGGGGGCCCCCTTAGTCGAGGAGGATGGCGACACTGCGGCGTGCTCTGCTCCATAACTGGTGACACTTGTGCTGACCGGCTCTGGAGGGTTTTCAGTTGTGTACTTAATGGCTGGACTCTTTTCTTTACTTTTAATGCAGCCCATTATCAAATCTACAGAGGCAAGAAAGCAAAAAAGTTAACATGTACAATACTTTAAAAATGAATTTAAGCAAAGTACTCTTTCCCCATCCTGCAAAGAAGATGTATTAATCAAATACCAATAACAAAGAAACAGAGATGGGAATGAGGTCTCTTCCCTTCATTTATCTTTACTACAATTCTTCTAAAACCCTGTTCAAATCGCATCATTCTCCAGCTCAGTCACTTCTAACAGTCCATCACAATACACCATAGCAGTCAGGAAAAGCTGAGTTCTGAAGCCAGAAGAGCCTAAATTTGAATTTTGCCCTCCTAGTTAGCAGCAGAACTGCTTAATCTCTTTGTACCCCAGGCCCATGTGTTTTTATCCTTAGCTGTTAATGCTGGGGACGGTTGTGGCACCTTCAGGAAGTGGAGCCCTGCTGGAGGAAGGCCCATCTCAGGGGGCGGGCCTTGAGGTTGTGGAGCCCCGCCATGCTCCTCCAGCAGCACCGCTTGACCAGTGCGCTGCTTGCTCTGGGCCTCGGTGAAGGCTGCAGTCACCTGAGCCCCTCCAGCTCCGCCACCCACATGCCCGTCCATAGTAATGAGTTTCTGTAATCACACCCCAAGTAAATCTCCTCCTTCCTTACGCTGATTGGGTGAGTGTTGTTTCATGGCAGCAGAAAAGAGTAAATCGTGACAAAGAATTTGTTTCAAGTTCCAGACAATGACATTTAGCGAATACCAGCAAATACTGCTATAGTCCATGACAACAATATAAATATATGTGTTTATTATATAAACGGAGCTCTGGAATAAGACACTGAATCTGTGTCTCCTGTTTACCCAACTATGCCGCTGGGGGAAAAATCTTTAAACTCCAAGTTTCAGAACTTCTGTTGAATATTAGTGTCTGATGGAAACACTCGCTGTACTTTTGTTTTCTTTATTGTAGTTAACTCACTACATTGCCACATATATGTAATTATCTATATAGATAGAAAGTCACAATTTCATGCCACATATTTAAATTGTCTAGTAGCTACAATAAGAAAACAATAGAAAATACGAAGAGGGCTGGAGCTATAACTCAATGACAGTGTTTGCCTACTAGGTACAATCCCTAGTACATAGAACCTGGGTTCAATCCCCAGTAAACAACAAAACAAACAAAATAATTCAAAACAATTATTTCGACATACAATCAATATAAACAATCTTAATGAGCCATGTTTAATCTGTTATCTTGTTGCTGAGGTGGAAGTACCCCTACCAGAAGCAAACTAAAGGGAGAAAGAGCATATTTGGTTCACACTGCAGGTCTGTCAAGGCAGGGAAATTGCAGCAACAGGATCTTAGGAAAACTGGTCACTCACATTCAGTCAAAAAGTAGACAAGGAATGAACGTACATGTACTTGCTCTCTCTACACATCCAGGGAATGGTGCTACCTACGGTGGGTGAACTTCTGCCTCAAATAACCTAATCAAGATAAAGCCTCACAGAAACGCCCAGAGACATTTCTCTTAGGTGATTCTAGTTGACAACGAGGACATCATGACATGTTTGTGGGGAAGACAGATATTGAAATCTAGTGTCTTCCTCTATTGCTCTCCACCTCATTTTTTTAAGACAGATCTTCGCTGAACCTGGAATCATCCATAAATAACATGAACTTATTACATATTTTCACCCCTTACTACTCAATCCCACCCCCCTTCTTTTCCCATTATATACTTTCTCCTTTCCAGCTAACCAGTCTCTACTCCCCCCCACACACACACTTTGGGGTCTTTCTGTGTGTGTGGTCCACTGGGATGCCTGTACTAGCAGATGACTGAGATTTGTTGGAGCCCGGATGACCTGTCAGCGGGTAAATCATTGAGAGAGAAGTTCCCTCCTGTCTGACATTAGTCTCCAGTTGTCTCTCAGGGAGGTGTAGTACTATGTGCAGGTCCATAAACCAGCACGGACTCGGATGATATGGGAGGAGCAGGAATGGGAGCAGTAGGAATGAAGATCGGGTTTGGGTCAGAGGGGGCAAGAATGTCTTATACTAAACCATCCAGGCCAACTTTATTTAAAACACAAGCACTTAAGCCGGGGGGGGGGGGGGGGAACCAGGGACCAGAACAGTTCAATTCTTCACAGGATTATGTAAACATTCACTTTGTAAAGCTATCTAGGTTAGCAAGAAAAAGCAGATGTGACACCTAGTTACTATCTGGGGACAGACATAGTGGCTCCAGGCAGTTACTTTATGGGGACAGATACGTGGTCTCCAGGCAGCTCTAACTACATGCTGTGACTGGATATCCACATAACCTTATGATCCATAGATAACATACTTCAATGGTCTCCCCCCCACCCCGAGAAAACAGGAGGCGGTTCAACTCTCACTAATGGGACAAGTCTCTGCTGCAAACTGTCTGACTCAGATGTGTGCCGACGCATCATGATCAAGGGAGCAGGCTTGGGGCTCAGCATCGCCCACAGTACTAGACATGATCAATCTCTCAAGTAAAGCAAGAGACATGGGAGAGGAAAAGTATTGTTTCTTATGTACACACTGAAAGTTGGTTGACGGCAATAGGATCTTTATAGGCAAGAGGCTAGACGGATATAGAGGAGTTCCCATATTAGTAGCAGCCCAAGAAGGGGCCCCTAAACCCCCACCAGAATAGACAATTCAGAGGGAACTTCAGGGCCCATATGAGCTGATGGACAGGAAAGTTGGAGGGAGCAAGTGAGAAATACCAAGAGAGAGGAAGGGGGGAGAGATGAGAGAGAAGAAGGAATGGGGGAGATAGGAGGGGAAAAGGGAGGGGGGAAGGTGAAGGAGGGGGACGAGGATACCTACTTATTTAATTTGTATAACTTGGTAAAATAAAATCTAAAAAAAAGTTGGTTGACATGTAATACTAACTCTTATTCAAGAAAAAATCTTAACTAAGGCAAAAGGAAATCCTCAGCAAGAGACAACTCATATACACAAATATGAATGGGAGATTAGGTGCCTTTGGGACTGGAGAAATGAGTCAGGATTAAAACCTTTGCCTGGCAAGCACAAACACCTGAGTTCAGATCCCCAAAATTGCCACTCAGTGGTCTGGAGGGCAGAGCCTGGGAAACCCCAGAGCAGAGCAATAGGGAAACGGAGCAATCCATGATAATTCCGTGTGTCACCTGTGGGCCTCGACAAGCGCACACACTCAAGTGTCCTCCTGTAAACACACACACACACACACACACACACACACACACACACACACACACGGTGTCTTTGTGGCTTATCGCCTTGGAAAATCCTAGCTCAATATTCAAGGCTGAACTTTTATTTAAAGATCATTCTATACCCAAAAAATGTTAAATTGCAAAACCAAAAATATCAGTACAAGAAATGTGCATTATATAACTGCAAAGTATTGATCAAATATTAATAATTCCTTAATAAAGATAAATAAGGAGAATTGCAGTTATAAAGAGAAAAAAAGGAAAGTCATTAACTACTGTATTTGAAACTTGCTTGTGGGCTGAAATGTCATGTTAATTCAAAAGCCATTACTGTAATTATCAACACCTGTTGTTTCACCTGTTTCATTCTTTGTCTTCATTCCATATCTATGTAGTGAGGCTCCTCCCTACGAGACCCTCTACCTACTTTCAGTCCTCTTTCTTCAAGAATTGGGGCTGCAGAGATAGCTCTGGGGTTAAAGCCTTTGCATTTGCTTGGCAAGCGAAAGGACTTGAGTTCAGAGCCCCAGATTCCATGTTAGAAAAAAAAGCCAGGTGGAAATGGGGGTGACCTGTAAATCTGGCCTTGGAAGGCAACGTCTAGGAACCCCCAGAGCAAAGCAGTAAGGAGGAAGAACAAGTCTGGTTGATTGGATATCATCCTCGAGCCTCAACAGACACATGGTATCTATCCTCTCACCTTCGCAAACACAGAAGTGTCCCTTTATTACTACTGACCTGTTGTATTACTGACCTATTACTCTTACCTTTCTGTTACTATGGTCTTTGGCCCATAAAGTGAAAAAAAAAAAAAAAAAGATTTTTTTCTTCAAGACCTTTCTTTCCATGTCTAAATGATCATCCAAACTTGACTTACTCTTACTCATTAGGCACCTCTTAATTTCCTCCCCTCATCCACATACTCTTTTCAATCAACAGCTGCAGGACAGACCACTATTCTTGGACAGGCCCAGCTGCCCCCAGTATCAACATACAGATGCCACTGCTGGAGCCTCATTTAGAAATGTTACTATGATTGGAGGACGTGGCTGGCAATCAAGTGAAATTCAGCTGAAATAAGAGTTAAACAGATTTTGTTATTTTTAAAAATTAATTTGAGAGGGAGGGAGGAAGGAGGAGCAGGAGAAAGAGGCACGTGAGGATGCGAACATGCCTCTGACTCTGTCCTTCCAATACGGAGGCTTCAGGAATCAAATTCAGGATCTCAGGTCTGCATGCAGGTGCCTTTTCCTGCTGAGCCTTCTTGCCGGCCCTGAGTTAAAACAGATTTTTACGGGGTGCTTTAAGTTCTAAACTACTGACTCACAGGTATTTATAAATACGTATTATTAGACCATAGGATTTGGCCCCTTTTCTTTAAAAAGCCACACAACACACCCTAAGAGATGCTGCATAGGGGCCAGGGCTGCGGCTCGCGACACCGGCAGATGGACAGAGCAGCTACTTTTTAGCTTCACCAGGCGTTCTTAACTGGAAGTTCAACCGTAACAACTATATTTTCTCTTATTGCTCATACATTATTTTATGTTATATTCCAATTAAAAAAAATGAGGAGCAGGATCAGAGAAATGGCTCAGGGGTTAAGTGTCTGCCTTGCAAGCAGAAGGTCCTGTTTTTGGATCCCACATCACATGTGAAAAACGCCAAGTAGAAATGGCAGCAGCCTATACTTCTGGTCCTGGAAAACAGAGCCTGGTAAACTCCAAAGCAAAGCAAATAGGAGGTGAAGCAATCCAGGGTGATTCCCAAAGAAACCCTTGGGCCTCCAAAGACATAGACACACACAGACACACACAGACACACAAATGAGGACATAAAGGTAGGAGGGGACAGGCTGGGAGAATGTCAAGGGGTAGGAGGGGGAGAAAGAGGCAGTTATTATCAAAAAACATTGTATGTATGTATGAAACTATAAAGGAATAAAAATATTATTTAAAAAAGTCATACAAAAACTGTAAGAAACAAAATATTGAAAAATCTGAAAGTGCTAGAGTGGAGGTAAGTACCAAAAGTTATAGGAATAGTACAGAAGTTACCAACTCTGCCCTGAGTTTTTAGGAAGGAAAGCTTTGTAAAAGAAGTGAGTTTTATTGCTATTTTAAAGTTTCCATATAGTATGAATTCATTTAAAAATTAAAATAATGAAATTCTTCATTTCAGATACTATCAGAAAGTGTTTACCTATAATTTTTTAAATTAATTATTTAAGTTTTATAAGCATATTGGAGTACTTATCCTTCCTCCCTCCCATCCCCCTTCCTTTCCTTCATCAATCCATTCCATTCCCTCCCACCCTCCTACCTGATGCTTCTATTGGCCTCAGGGTTCACTCTGGCTTGTCTACTCTTGTGGGGATTCGGGACTCTATGGCATACCAAGCGGCCCGTCCTTGGGCCACCCCACAGATAGGGGCATTTCCCTTCACTCATCCAGCTCTAGTCCCTAAGGTTTCCACTCTGTGTTCTTATTTCTCTTGAGTTCCTGTAGTCTATGGGGGCACTGTTGGCATGTCAGTCATTATGCAGGTCTGCTAAGGACAAGGCTCACTGCAGTGAGTTCCTGGATGCAGCAGTCTTGCCTTAAATGGAATGTCTTGTCCAAGGGTGGACCTTCTTTATCTTTAGGTTTTTACAATCTTACCCCCCCCCCCCGCCCCTTGTGTGAGGTTCCCTAAGCCTTAGGATGGGAAACCTAACACTGAGGTATAAATTACATCCAGTAAAATGCATACTTTTTGAGTTTAAGGTTCACTGAGTTTTTGGCAAATGCATAAAATTATGCGATCAACAATAGCAATATAAAATACTTTGATCATCTTTCTTTAGGCAATCCCCAGTACTAGCTCTAGGCCCCTACTGATCTCTACCAATTAAAGTATCACTTTTAGTGTTTCAAATAAGTAGAATCATCTGAATATAGTCTTCTGTACATTTTTTTAAAACAAGGTATATCTGAGATAGTTCCAGATTTTCATTTATTTATTTACTGTGTGTGTGGAGGGGGTGGCACTGTGTGTCCTGTGGAGGACCAGGGGTGACTTCGGGAATCATCCTGGATCGCTCCTACCTCCATCTTGCTGCACTCCCAAGAAGCTCCGCCCACCAGGGCTCAAAGTGCAGGCCTCTGCCATTTCCACCTGGCGTTTTTACATGGGACCTGGGATCCAAACTCAGGACCTTCTGCTTGTGGGGCAGTCTCAACCCATGAGCCATCTCTCCAGCCCCAGGTTTTTACATATATAATTCATTCATCTATTTCTACTGGTTCTGGCTTTTAGTATATGCTTGCTGATCTTTTTTTTTCCCCCTGTGTTCCATTTTTGGGTGATTACAAAGCTGCTATAAACATTCTAACATTTTTTGGTGGGTGGATGGATATGTGTTATTCTTTCCATCCTAAGCAACAGCTAGAAATGGAAGGGGTTTGGTCACATAAAATGAAGTTAAAATATACGTTTACCAAAAGAAGCTGTTAAACTCAGACACTAGCCAGCCCACTGAGCACTCTTCACAGGCAATGCAAATGAATTTGTTCTTTCATTTCCTTAAGAGCATTTCCTTCTCTCTCAAAAAGCCATATGTTGTATACATGGGTTTGATAGGCTCCCAACCTTTTGTACAGCTATCATTTTACTGTATTCAGAAAGCTCCGGCAATTGAGATCTATTGCTATTCAAAAGAACCTGGTAACAACATACAATGCATCTCGCTGAGCTGATGTTACGTATTTACTGCAGAAGTACTAAAATCATTAGAACTATAAATTAACCACTAATTTCTGGTTCAGTAGTAGAAATATAGTCAGGACTGAATAACTACCAAACATACTTACCACTACCTAGTCTATATTAAAGGAAAAGCTCAAAAACAAACCTATACTAAGTATATTATTTCCACTGAATGCGCATCAGTGCCGACCTGAGAATGCAAACAGCTACATTTGTGACTCTTGAAGGGTCAGCTCTGGCTCTCTGGAAATCTCAATTACAATTAAGATATAACTTACAATTCACTCTTATTAATATTTAGGTACATACTGTTTTAAGTACCTACACCAGTGCAATGCCACAGAAATGGCAGCAACAGTAGCCCTAGCACTGAGAATTGCTCCAAGCCCCTTTGTAAGTCAACCTCTTCTCTCAACCCTAGGGAATGACTGATGCACTTTGTGTGTCACAGTTGCACCTTTTCAATCACAGCTTTTTTACTCTCTGGCTCTTGTGTTTGACTTAGTATAAGTAATACCAGCTGTCCATCCATGCTTCTGATGGCATCAGTTCATTCTTTTTACTGCTGAGTACTCTTCTATTGTACTTGTGTGTAATAGTCTATTTACTCCCTAACATTTGAGCTGCTTTCAGTTTTTGAAGAAAGCACATTGAGCTACATAAGCATATACCAGTAAGATTTTCTATGAATACAAGGTTTCATTTCATTTAATACCTACATGTGAGACTGTTGGGTGGTATGGAAGTTGTCATAGTTAGGCACAGGTGTCAACTTGACAGTTGAGGATTTGTGCACTGGGCACATTTGTAGAGAATTAGTGGTTGAGTTAAGATCAGAGCAAACCTGCAGGAGATTGTCTAGCTGATGGGGAAGGCCCAGCCCATGGTGGGTTGGACTAGGCCCTGGAATAAAATACAGAGAGCTGGTTGAGGAAGTCGGTATCCTTCTGTACACTTGGCCAGACATGCTGGTCTGGCAAGTAATGATCATCCCTCTCTCAGCCATTATGTAGAGATGGTGTGGCCAGTTCCCTCGGCCCTGGTGTTGGTGTGAGTTGTCCCATCAAGCTGGACTGAGAACTGTAACCGGACAATTGTAAGCAAAAATAAACATCTTGTTCCCTTAAGCCGTTTGATGGTGATTTATCAGCAACCATGCAGGCTGAGAGCAACAGAAGTGTAACTTGATGAAAACTATAAAACTTCTCCAAAACAGCTTTATCATTGTGCATCCCAACCATCAAAATGAGAATTTTGTTCCTTTAGATCCTCCAGGCTTGCTCTTGTCAGTTTTAGTCATTCTACTAGGTGGGAGGTGTTGTGTCTCTGTGATTTTTAGGTTATATGTCAGTAATAACTAAGCGCCTAATACTGGGCATGTTTTCATATGCTCACTTGCATTGATACCCTTATCTATGTCGGTGAAATGTCTGTTCAAGTCTTTTGATTGGGCTGTCTTCTTTCTTTTATGCTGGGAATATAAGAATGGTTACTATTCTAGTATATTCGTTACATATTCTGGAGAAGAAATACATGTATGTTGATATTAAGTTCCTTGTCAGATATATGTATACTATGCTTTCTCCCACTCTACGGGACTATCTTTGCATTTTTATAGCAGATCCTTGGACGCATTTAAAAAACTTACAAAATCAATTACTTTTTTTTTTTTTTTTTGTGAAATCTCCAAACTCAAAGGTTTATTATTGTTTGTGGCCTGCCTTAAACCAACAAGATGGTGAGAAAACGGTCTTGTAAAGTGAAGTGTCTAGTTACACAGACTATAACACTTTCAAATTTTCCATACATTTTAATGCCTGAAACCATGTGATTCTCATTGCAGTATCGGAATATGTTGCAGTTTTTCTTATGTTACCGATAGACACATGACCAACAGCTTAAGGAAACAAGGGGTCTATTCTTGCTTATGAAATCACTTAGTTTTTAAGCTAGGTATGTGGCATACAACTGTAATCCCAGTACTTGGAGAAGGAGGGTCCTAAACTAAGGCCAGCCTGGACTACATTGTAGACTCTGTCTCAAAGGAAAAAAGACAGGGAATTTCAAATTTTACAATTGTGGTTTCCATGTCTTGCAAGTTCTTCGCTTAAAGATCTTCTTCTGTAATCAGCCTTGCTGAGCCACTTTAATGGAGCACAGTTTTTTCAAATTCAACGTTCGGTTCTTCTTATCACTTTTGAAAAGTTGCTCACATCTTCACTGAAGTACCACGGTACCTCTGTCAAAAGTGACCAGGCACGTATGTTCAGGTAACTTCTCAAACTCCATGTGCTGTGTCTACTGCGTGAGTCTGCTCTTCCAGTTCCTCACCAGTGTAGCTTTAGGGGAGGCTTGAACATAAATATCATGTGTCTTCTAGTTTTTTTCATCTTTCTCAAAATTGCTTTGGATAATCCAGGATACAAGTCAGCAAATTTTCTTTATAAAATGTCAGACAGTGAATACTTTAAGCTTTGTGCCCATATGGTTTAACAACTACCTGACTTCGTCATGTTACCGTACAAGAAGCCACATGCCGTATATGAGCGCAGTTAACTATGGCAGTGCTGAAATAATCTCCCGAACCAGAGAGTGGCTGCATGTGACTCCAAGGCGCAGTGTGACTCAGCGTGCGCCACGTTTTTGCGTTGCCATACGAATCAGAGCAGCAGTTTGTCAATCTCTATGAAAATGCTCCCTGGGACCACCTTTCCTCCTTTCTCTTTCATGTTTGTGTGTGGGAGGGTGCACATGAGTATGTTTACACGTATGTGGGTATATGTGTACAAGGCTGTAATTACAGGTACACTGCACACCCATACCCACCTGACACTTCACGTGAGATCTGGGAATCTGAACTCCTGTCTTTAAAAAGAATTATTATTCTTTCAGGACCTTACACATGAATGAAATGCATTTGTGTCGTTTTTACCCCTGCTATCCGATCCCAACACCTTCTTTTCCCCACTGTACACCTTCCTCATCTTCACCAGTCCACCTCCTGCTTTCCTGTCCTCTGGTCTACGTGGCGCACAAAGATTCCTCTGGCAGCCCGGGCACGTGCTGGAGGTGGAGGGCACCTCAGTGGGTGCATTACTGGGGAAAGCACTCCCTCTCTCCCCAGCCAGCATTCACCATCAGTGGTCTCTCACAGAGGTGTGGAGTCTCTTGAGATCTTTCACCTTCCACTGTGAAATATTGATAGGCCAAATCTTATGCAGGAATGAAAGTAGACACAGCTCTAGAATTCCAGTCTTTTACTTGCATGGCAAGCACTTCAAACACTGAGCTATATCCCGAGGACCATCTCTTTGGGTTCCGACTGGAATCTGAAAGAATCTGCAGGTCAATTTGGGAAGAACTGAGCTCTTTAAGTATGTTGGCACCTTGACCCACAAATACAGTACACGACTTACTTAGGACTTTCAATCTTGCTTCTCAGCAGTATTTTATTACAGTTTTCAGCATATGGTTGTGTCCAAATTTTGTTAAGCTTCTCTCTAAGCACTTAATGTTATTAATAGCAATTAATATTATAAATCAATCATTATAAACAATGACTATTTTTATTTTCAGATGTGCTCCACTGTTGTATATTATACCCTGATGTCTATGTACTAACTTTGTTATTGTGACTCTGTTAAACTTCTCATTTCTACCAGTTCTTTTAATGGGATTTCTAAGATTTCTATACCCAAGATCATGTAACACAAATAAGCATTTTACTTTTCCTCTCCATGTATCTATTGGCGCGCCTTTCTCTTTCTTCCCTCCGGTGTACTGCTAAACAAGACACAGCAACTTTCCTTGGCTCCCAATCTTAAGGAGAAAGTATTCAGTCTAACACTTTCAAGTAAAATATTGCCTGAAGGATTTCTTAAACATCTAGACATTTTATTCTGTCTGTACTTGCAAGCACACACATGTGCCACGGCATGCATGTGGAATCACAGGACAACTTGGTGGCGTTAGTTCTCTCCGTCCATTGCTGTGTGGGTTCCAGAGACGGAACTGAAGCATCAGGCTTATACAACAAGCACTTGCACAGCTGACCCATAAAGGATTTTTTGGTAGTTTATCTTCCTCAGGCCGAGGAAAG
Organism: Typhlomys cinereus; assembly: GCA_023101885.1. Taxonomy (NCBI): domain Eukaryota; kingdom Metazoa; phylum Chordata; class Mammalia; order Rodentia; family Platacanthomyidae; genus Typhlomys; species Typhlomys cinereus. Next base: position 1,577,873 of record JALPQD010000291.1, on the reverse strand, counting down.
TTTACTTCTCTTTCATGGGCGTATAAACGGTGCATAATTTCACGGAAAGCTTTTCTACATGTACTTAGATGAACACGCACATATTCTTTATTCAATTGACATGGTTGACTTACGCTAAATTTTTTTTAATTTTTATTTTAATTTATTTTTAAAAATTTTTATTTATTCAATTGTGCATGTATGCACGTGTGTGTGTGTGTGTGTGTGTGTGTGTGTGTGTGTGTATTCACAGGCTCCGCCCTACCAGGACCAGAAACGCAGGCCGCCCCAGCTTCCACCCAGCGTCTATACATGGGGTCTAGGATTTGAACTCAGGACTTTCCGCCTGCAAGGCAGAGGTTATTAACTCCTGAGCCACCTCTCCAGCCCCAACTTACACTATGTTTTCAATACCAAATCAACTTCAGTTTCTTTTTATTCTTGGGATAAAACCCATTTGATCTCAGTATGTTACCCTCTTTATATATTCCTGAAAACTAATGTTATAAAATATTGGGTTTTTTTAGTCAATGATCACAGATATTTTTCTTAGATTTTTCTTTTCCTATAATTTTTATCTTTTTGGAATCAGAGAGCAATGTTAGCTTCATGAAATGAATCAGGAAAAGCCCTCCCCATTACAAATTTAAGACTGGTATTTTCTTTTTGGCTGGGAATGTGTGTGCATGTGGGTGTGGAGTAGTCGTGGGTGTGTAGGTCAGAGGCCATCCTAGACAGGGGAGGTGGGATAGAAAGTATTCTTTTAAATTCCTTAATGTACTAGTTTCTTACGAAAGGGGTTTACCTAGAAACTTGTTCAAATGGAAAAGTTTGTAAGAATGTTATAAAAATCAACAAGAACAATCTGTTCACAGTATAAACACTATAAAATCATTACTTTATTACTAGAAATTTACTGCTTTACTGTTATCAAGGGGACTTATCAGTATGCACTTCTGACACACACACACACACACACACACACACACACACACACACACACACATTTTTTTTTACAGTGCTGGGACTTGAACCCTAGACTCTGGCATGTTAGACTAGACCACACTGGACCACCATCCCTAGCCTTCCTTAGCTCTTGTTTTTCTGTGGTGTTTTGTTTGGTGTTTACTATTTTGACAGAGTCTCCAGACTAACCTTGAACTCCTGTACCTCCTACCTCTATGGCTCAAATCTGGGATTACAGGTATGTGCTCCATAACCCCTTTTACTCTCTGTTGACTTTCAAAATTTGTAGTTTTTCATTTGTTTGGAGTCTATTTCAGCTTCTCAATTTTCCAAAATTGTCTGCTTTGCCCATTTTGACTGCACTTGAATTAACAAGATGTACAGTGTATCTGATTGTCCTAACGTACTGGCCAGTTATGTTCTGGCTGTCAGCTCAGGCCAGTGAATGCTGAGGCACAAGCCAGTACAAGCAAAGAGATGAAATTCAGTGGGTCACAGATGCAAAAAGACACAGTAGGAGGGAGACTGGTAGGAAAGATTTGCACTGAGAAAAGGAGGTGGGATGAGATTGGATAAATAGGAGTATGGATAACAAATTCATCATATTCATGTGAAATTGTGAAACTCTAAAAGAATAAAATAAATGGGCCTAGAATGTATCATGACTCATCTGTTCAGCATAAACTGTTAACAAGATCTCCTGAATTGATCTTGCTTTTAATAACCAGCATAGATTCACCTCAAAAGGCACTGAAAAGCAAAAACTTGTCAAACTGAATCAAATTTCCAAATCAGATTCTTTTTTTTTTAATGCAGAGACTGGTGTTTAATACTCTCCATCTCTTCCTGCATGTCATGTGGCCACCTATCACCTTCTAAAGATGGCAAAGCGCGAAACAAAAAAAATCCTGAGCCACACACCAGTCTTCTATTTCAAAATCCTGAACAAAATAAAAAGTCACGTCACTATACTGTTAGGAGATGCTACGAGGTAAATATCGCCCAGCCTCACTCTCGAACACAGGACTCACCTTACCTTTCCCCCCTTCTTTCCAAAAACTTCAAACTTTCTGGTTTTTCAGACACACATAAAATATAATCTGGGTTCTTTCTATTTCTCATTAAGCTTACTGTTTCCACTCATTTTTAAGCTATTCACCAGATCCCCAAATAAGTATCAGTCCTCTTACTTGACCGTCCAACTACAATCTACAAAAGCTTCCTAGAAATAACTGAATAGATTTCACCTTTTTGACCTGGTATTCCTATTAGTGAATAATCTTTAAAAACAGTCTTGGGGCGGGGCTGGGAGACTGGAGAGATGGCTCAGGGGTTAAAGCCTTTGCCTTGAAAGTCAAAAAACCTGAGTTTGGTGTTTAATACTCTCCAGATCTCACAGGAAAATGTCAGGCAGAAACTCCAGAACAAAGCAATGAGGGGGTAAAGCAATCCAGATGACTCCTAATGTCACCATTGGGCCTCCACAGGTACACACAGTGCCCTCTTCTACACACACTCACACACATACATACTTGAAGAAGAACGGGGTAGGGGAGAGAGAGAAAAGGAAGGAGGAGAAGAACAACAGTCTTGGGTTTAGCAGACAGCAGGGTATCCAAATGCCAGTGGACAAAACAGAAAATGATTTTTAAAAATAATTTTACTATTTTTTTTACTTTTACAAACATATTGAGTACTAATACCTGCTTCCTTCCATTCCCCCCTCCCTCCCCTTATCAATCCATTCCTCTCCTGCCTGGTTGCTTCTATGGACCCCTGGGTTCTCTCTGGCTTATCTACTCTAATGGGGTTCAGGCCTCTGTGGAATACCAAGTTGCCCCTCTTGGGCCACCCCACAGATAGGAGCATTTCCCTTCACTCATCCAGCTCTAGTCCCTAAGGTTTCTACTGTGTGTTCTTAATCTCCTTAGAGTTCCCCGCAGTCTATGGGGCACACTGGTAGGTCAGTCATTATGTTAAGACTGGTAAGGACAGGTCTCACTGCAGTGAGTTCCTGGATGCACACGATTTCTAACCTAAGTAGTTCCAAGCTGAACTACAGCACAGGAGTAAGAATGAGAACAGTGCAGCCAGAATAGAGAGCAGGCATCTATCAGACAAAAACCTTGTACTTTAGACTGCCTGCCTATCATGCATGAAGTCCTGGGTTGGATCCCTAGCACTGCATAAAACCAAGCCTGGTGGCAGGAATATTAGCAGTCCAAGGTCACCCTCTTTGACAGAGCAAATCTGAAGCTCCAACTTTAAGAGAAAAAAGAATCTTGTATTTCCTTTTACAAATTACATTATAATCATACTTGTGCTAATTTTTCCTGAAAAAGTCACTGAATTATAATTTTTGATCAATTTTATGTATGTATGTATGTATGTATGTATGTATGTATGTATGTATGTATATTTATGTGTGTGTGTGTGTTTATGAGAGGGCATTGTGGAGGATCAAGGGTGACTTCAGGAATCCTGGATTGCTTCTCTTCCTTTTTGCTTCACTCTGGGATTACTCAGGTTCTGCCAATCAGGGCCAAAAATGCAGCCGTTTCTGCCTAGTGTTTTTAAGGTTTAAAGTAATACTGAGCCACCTCTCCAGCCCTTCTGATCGATTTTATATAACCAACAATCTAATATTTGTATTCTTTGTAGAGCTGAAAAATTCTGGAAATAAATAGGGTTTCCAACTTGTTTATAACATGAATTCCATAACTCAGTTTTTCAACTTTATATGAGGTGGTCGAATATCAGAATTGTCTTTCTATGAATGGTTAGCACAGTTGTCCCAAACCCTTAAAACCAGAATCATTGTTAGCTCTCACCCCTCCCACAGCTCATATATCCACTAGTCACCAACTCCTATATCTATTAAAACTTCTTTCACATCTTCCCTTCACTAGTTACTACTTTCCTTGGTTACTGATCATTTACTGTCTAGATTATTGCAAACACCTCAACTTCCCATCCTGTCTCTAGTATTAGTTCTTAATCTTTTCTACCTTTGAAGTGAAGAAAACTGTTTTCTTAAAAAAAAAAAAAAAAAAAAAGAGTAGGGTCTTGGGTTGCCTAATTCCCTCCCCCTCTCCACACACTTCCTTTCTGCCATCGTAACTCTTCCACGCTCCTTCATGAGCTATGCGCCAAGTTGCCTTACTTCCCTCTTCTGGCTCTTTCTAGTCCTCTCCCAACACCCTATGGTCCTGTCCTACTGAATTTCTTTTAGACCCTCAAACACACTGTATTGTTTTCTTAGATATTTGGCACGACCTACCTCTTTCTTTACACATACTCCCCTAGCTTTACTTTAAACATTCAAGGAAATCTTCCCTAATCCCCTGTGTACTGGTATAGTATATTTTATTCCTTTCCCCAAAGCATTTCACTACACGGAATTGTCTCTGCCTGTGTAGTTTCTACTCCTCTTTGAACTATAAACTTTGGAAAAGCAATTTTTTGTCTCTCCTATACCTTGGCTGGATGCCTGGCCCTTCACTGATACCTAATCAATACTTTTTTTTACTATGCTTGAATCAGAAGTAACTTTGAGTCTGGGAATAAACTTTAATTCTAGTTTCATCGCATAATAGTTGCTATGAGCCTCGATTAAGTTCATCTTCTAAACCTGAGTTCTCCCCAGATGAATAAAACCTCTATCAAAAATGTCCTAAGAATTAGCTGTTCCCATATGTAAACAAACCACCACCTACCCTAACAAAAGCTGCTGTTTGCTTCAGCTGGCTTCAGACTGTAAAGGCAGAATCTGAGGGGAGATAGCTTAAACAAAAAAAGGAATTTAAAAGGTTACAATTTTTTTAATGACGTTCTAAATCATAACAAAAAAGTCCCCATCAAGAACCTAAGTCCTGTAAATTTAGTTTGTTCATTCTTTTTTTTTAAAATTTTTTATCTATTTATTTATTATTTATTCAATTGTGCATGTGTGCGCATGTGTGTATGTATGTGTGTGTAGAACCACGGACGAATTCGGGAACCACCAGGGACGCCTCCACCTTCTCCTTGTTTACTCTGCCCTGGGATTCACAGGCTCCGCCCTACCAGGACCGGAAACGCAGGCTGCCCCCTGCTTCCGCCTGGCGTCTATATGTGGGGTCTAGGATCTGAACTCAGGACCTTCTGCCCGCAAGGCAGAAGCTTAACCCCTGAGCCACCACTCCAGCCCCCTGTTCATTCTTTTATATTTGGTCAGTCTTCCTTTCTCATCTCATCTAATTCCATCCCCTTCAAGTGTCTTGTCTCAGTTTCTATCCTTCTTCCATCTCTGCCCCTCTAGTCAGCTGTTTTCCAATGCCAGAGGGGTGTTTTCAGCTTTTTACTGCTTCATAAAATTAAAAGTCACTGATGGTTCTAAAGTCATTACCTTCATTTTATTTTTATGATCATCAATTTCAAATTCCTAATGTCTCCGGCCCACTTCTAGGTCGGTGCTCTCTAGCCACGAAGTGGCAGTGCAGCTGGAACACGACAGGTCCCCGTGTAACAAGAGCCGGCAAGAAAGATCCGGGAACAGGACCTGGGTAACCAACCAGAGCACTCAGGAAAAGTCAAAATACTTCAGGAGAAACATGTGAATGAATTAGTTATAACAATATATTAGTAACTAGTTTTATGAGAATGTCTTATATTAACGAAAAAATGTGTCAATATAAAACATGTAAAAGAATTAGTTTTTCTTTTTCTTGAACTAACCTCAATAGCTAAAATGCTACAGACTACAAAAATAAGCATTTTTCTGACGGTGAAGGATTTAAAGATATTCCTTGAAAGTTTATGAAATTATGAGAAAAATCTCAAAGCACATTTTTAAAAATTGCTACATTGTACGTACTTCCTCAAAATTTGCTCTAACATGGGAGTTCTAGCTTAAAGTGGGGGAAAAACATGAAAAATTATGACGACCTTTTATGGCATCCAGCAATCACTGCAGACGCAATGCTTATCAAAATCCAACCTCAAAGTTCAATGTGAATGGGATGGGATGGGAGGTAAAGAAAGTAAGGTGCACATGTGATCCTAGCTCGGGTGCTCCCCTCAACCCCATGGGTGTTCCCCTTGCTATTAGATCAGGAGCGGGTTAACTTTTCACCCAGCATTGACATTTGTATTATACAATTAAAATTTACTTAGCCTTTTCCTTTGAGGACAATGAAAAACCCACTTTTCTACATTAAAAAAGCAAGTTACTGATGTAAAAGAGTACCTTGACAAAGGGCCCATTTTATAATACTTTGTGGATATATTCGGTGAAAACTTTTCTAATTTTAAATGTTCATAGAGCATTTAATATCTAATTTCTTCCTGTGTTAAAGGAGTTTTTTAGTTGCAAATTTCCCAGGCTTCATCAAACTAAAATTTCAGTACAGGTACAAATCCATGAAGTGTGGCTGTAACAACAGCCACAAGATAAATGCTGCTCTTATCTCTGTTTTATAGATGAAGAAACTGAAGCCAAAGCATAAAGTAGGTTTTAGTTCTATGTCACAAAACTATGCACAGAGCCAGAAGCTGGAAGCAGACTTGTAATCCTATCTCAGCTTTTAATTGTTGCCACAACAAATTACCACCGTCAGTGGCTTAAAACAGTACAAGTTTAGCTATGTATAATCTTGCTAAAATTGAGGGCAGCATTTCCTTCTGAAAACTCAGAGAATGTTGCAGTTCACCTGCATGGTTGCTGATAAATGACCATCAAACGGCTTACGGGAACAAGTTTCTTTTCTTACGATAGTCTGGTTACAGATGTAGTCCAGCTTGACAGAAGAGCACGCACCAACACCAGGGCCGAGGGAACTGGCCACACCATCTCTTCGTAACAGCTGAGAAAGGGACGATCCTTACTTGCCAGGCCAGCAAGTGTACACAAGGATGCCAACTTCCTCAACCAGCTCTCTATTTTATTCACCTATTCAGGGCCTAGTCCCACCCACCATGGGTTGGGTCTTCCCCATCAGCTAGACCATCTCTTTCAGGTTTGCTTTGGGCTTAACTGAATCATTAACTCTCTACAAATGCGCCCAGAGCTCAAACCTTGAACAGTCAAGGTGACACCTGTGCCTGACTGTGACAGAGAGGAATGGTTTTTTTGCTCTTCTCAGCCTGTCATGAGCATCCCTTGACTTGAAGACTCCGTTGTTAGGACTCTTCCTTCCTCCCTTTACCTTTTACTTACCTTCCTCCTCCCATTCTTAAAAACTTTGGTTACGATACTGAGCCCACTTAGACACTCCAGAGGCGCTCCCTATTTTACTTCGTCTTTAAAAACACTATTTATCATTTGTGCATGTGATTGTGTCAACAGGTGGGTGCAAGTGTGCATGCCACTCATGTACCTAGTGATCAAAGGTCAACTTTTGGGGTTGGTTCTCTCCTTCCAATATATGGGTTTTAGGGATCAAACTCAGGTGACCAGGCTTGGTGGCAAATTCTTTACCTACTATCTCATGAACCCAGCACCACCTATCTTAAATAGTGTACTAGGACTGGAGAGACGGCTCAGGAATTAAGCCTCTGCCTTGCAAGCAGAAAATCCTGTAAAAATGTCAGGTGGAAATGGCAATGGTGGTGGTCTGCACTTCCTGCCCTGGAAGGAGGAACTTGGGAAACTCCAAAGCGAAGCACAGAGGAAGTAGCACAATCAGGGTGATTCCTGAAGTCACCTTTGGGCCTCCACAGGCACATATACACAGTGCCCTCGCTCATGCACACAGAAACTCATAGACACACACAAAATAAAAATAGTGTATTATCAACATTTGTTACAAAGGTGCGCCCTACCATTTGCGATTGTAATAACAATGTCATGGAGTTTACACTGAAGAACTGTGTATTTGAGTCACTGATACATCATGTTTTAAGTAGGTTTATGATTTTTAACTTAACTTCATTATTAGAATAAAAATTTAAAATAGGAGTAGACTTCACAACACAATAGGCAGAACTCATCACTTGACTATATGCAATATCACCGTCCACCAGGCTTATGATTTTTTTTGTGTGTGTGTTGGGTCACATTCATGGCTATCTATCCTGGGCAGCAGACTGGACACATGTGATGATTAATATTGACTGGCAATTTGACAGAATCTAGAATCAGCCAAGAAAGAAGACTCTGGGCCTGACTGTGAATGACCAAGGTGGGAAGATCCACCCTTAGGCTGGACGAATGCATCTTTCCATGCTTCCTGACTGTGGAAAGAAAAGTCATCCGCCGCTTCAAGCCCCTCAGTAAGTCTTCCTTGCCATGATGGACTAGACCCTCAAACTGTGCCCTAAAATAAAACTTTTGTCCCTTAAATTGCTTTAGGCAATTTTATCAAATATTTTATAAAATCAATAGGAAAAATAACAAAAACAAAACATTTAAATATTCCCAACAAAAATGCATGTTGAAATTCTGAGGTATTAATAAAAGGTGAGCTGGATCAAGTGGGACCTTCAGGCAATAAGGAGACCACGAAGGCGCCACCCTTAAATGGATCAACCCATCCCTGGATTAATGGGAAATAACGGATGCCTCCAGAGTGATCCTTATCAAAATCAGTTTAACTCTCTCTTATACACTGCTCTCCCTACATGTCCCGTATCTGTGGGGGCTCCACCAGCAACGCACTCACCAGATAGATACGACCCCTCAGCTGGGCACTCTCAGCCTTTAGAAGTATGAGATGCATAAGCCCTTACTCATTATAAGCCACCTGTCATCATATTGTTAGAGCAACAAAAAACACATGAAGACAACTTAGTATCTTCACAAGTTCCAGGAATTCACAGGATGTGGACATCTTGGAGTGCCATGATTTTGCCTTTCACAGTACCTGTACTTAGAATAGTTTCTCAGTGACCATAGTAAAGTTACACTATCCTCAAACTACAATCTGGACACCAAGTCTGTGTATGCTCAAATACCTTATGAAAAAGTGTATTTGCATGTGCCACATACTTTCTCACATATACTTTAAATCATCTTCATCTACAAATTTAAGTGTTATATAAATAACTTTATATTACATTGCCTAGGCAATAATGACAAGTCCTCATTTTAAAGCAGATGTGATTTGTTTTTCACAGTTCTTACCCATGATGCCAGGAATGAAGCCCACGATTTTAGGCATGTCCGGAAGTGCATCACAGAGCTGCAATCCCAGTTCCCTTGACTATTTATGACTCATAAAAACAGGAAGCCAAAGACACTAGAGCCAACTGTACTTAAAAAGTCCAGACAGCATGTTTTGAATGATAGATCAAAACTTAAAGCTGATTCTGTCTTAAGCAACTAATTTTGTTAATTCTGAATAATACTTTATTAATTTAATTATCCAACAAAAAGTTCTTGAGTCAACAGTATTACAACTCTTTCTACGAAGTTGCAGAGGATAATAAGAGACATCATATTCCCTTTCCCTTTTCAAAACTTTGAACTACTAGCCTATTTGACAAATAGACTTCTCTGCATAGCAATTACCAAATTCACCAGGATTCAAAGATAGGAAAAATTGGGGGGCAAAGATGACTTCCTTTTCTGTCACATCACCAAACTGGGAGACATTTTCCCTTCTATTTTCTTCCTACATTGAAGAAGGTATGCTAGATATGAATGCTAAATTTGAATAATACACACAGAGAGTTAGGGAACCTGAAAAAGGCTGTCTATTGTTATGGTGAGCCTAGAAAACTTCCAAAGCATTCATTATTGTAAATGTATACACACACACACACACACACACAAAACACACATACCTCTCACTCATTATCTTGCAAAAATCCCTTTATACTCCCTGAATCAATACTTGAGAAACTTCAGTAGAATTTTAAAAATTCTGAGTTGACAGATTTATGTATTGTATTCACTTGTAGATGAACCGAGGTGGCCCACTGTTCTCGTTTCCACCCTGTACTATAAATGGAAGGTCGTCATCACTGCTTCACATTTTTGTGTATTTTGTTGATTTTGCTAATTTAATGCCCTAAACACTTAGGTACTATTTGGTATTCTCAAGTGCAAGAAGGGTTAGGAAGATGAAGTAACTGCTAGAAAAGCATAAGGACTTGTACTCTGACTGCAAGCTGGGTATGGTGGTCACACTTGCAATCCCAGACAGTAAGATCCTTAGGATTTGTAAAACTACGAGAAGGGATGTGCCTTAAGGAGAAAGTACAAGTGTTGGAGAAGTTTCATTCAAGCATGAATTAAAGTATTGTTTTTGTGAGTTTAATGTCACTAAATCAATGATATATATTAAGTATGGTGGCTTTATGCACTGGCATACACACATATTTACAGCTTATTCACGAAAGCTCAAAGAAATCTAATCCTGGATTTTCCCTGAGCAGCAATGGTTCAGAATTTGACAATTAAATAAATGTTCATGATGAACTTACAGAATATAAAAACCAGAAATAATTATTTTATGTATATATGAATATTTTGACAGAAAAAAATCTGGTTTTTTTGGGGGGGTGATTGAACCAAGGGCCACACGCATTCTGTGATCTAGGGCTAGCGAGATAGTTCATGCATACAGTGCGGTAACCTGAATTCAACACAAGAGCCTCATGGCGGAAGGAGAACCAACTTCCGAAAACTGTTCTCTAGCGACCATCACCACACGTGCACCATGGCACGGATGCACCTAAATTCCCCACCCTGAATAAACACAAAAAATTGTACATTGCCCCTAATAAGGAAGTCTGCATAAGAAAAATCTAAAATGCTGTCATTTTGATTGAGTTATTTGTTAATTTCTGCAGTGCTGGGAACTAAACCTGGGGCACTGTGCGTGCCAGGCAAGTACTGTCATTTAGCTACACCCAGTCTCTGTTTTTTTAAACCTTTTTTTGACAACTTCATGCATTTACACACTCTATTTTGACCATATCTGTACCCGTTACCCTTGTTCCCTTCTCCTAGTCCCTCTCCTATTTCTATGCTTTGTGTGTGTGACTCACACTTAATTAGGATCTCGTTCTTAGTGTGGGGTGGAGGACACTTTTTAAATGTGCTTGTGCATGTATGCACGTGGCACACATACATGTGTGAAAATCAGATAACAACTTGATGTCATCCTCAGGAATGTGCAGACATCCTTTGAGACAGAAGCTTGGAGCTCGCCAATCGGGCTGGACAGACTGGAGAGTCCTAGCGCTGGGACATCAGACATGCATCATCATCATGCCTGGCATTTAAGACACCCATTAAAGCACTGGTGTTTTATTCTATTTTTGAAAACTTAGTATCTAGGATTGCAGGCAGGCTGCCACACTTGTCAAGCATTTACATAGGTGGTGAGGATTTGAACTCTAGTTCTTATGCTTGCATGGCATCTCCTAAGTCCCTGAACTGACCATATTTCAAACACTCAACTTTCCCGTGTGTTCTAATTAAGAGAGAAAGAAAGAGAAGCTTTCATATTAACAATATTAATTCACCATACAAGATAAAGAGAACCAGGAACGGCAGCACACACCTGTAATCACCAACACTCAAGAGATAGCGGCAAGAAGGTCTTGAGTTTGAGGCCAGCCACAGCTACATATTGAGATCCTGTTTTTAAAAACCTAGGGCTGGAGGGCTGGAGAGAGGGCTCAGGAGTTAAGACTCCGCCTCACAAGCAAAAGGTCCTGAGTTTGAATCCCAGCCTGGGAAATCCCACAGGGGAGCTCTTTTCTAGAGGTACAAGCAATCCGGGATGATTCTTGAAGTCACTCTTAATCCTCCACAGGGACATAGGGTGCCCTCGATACACACACATACATAACACTCACGCATGATCACGTGCGCAAAATAGATGAACAAAAATTTTTTAAAAATCCAAGGGTTGGGGATGTAGCTCAGGAGAAAAATGTTTTCGATAAAAGCCAAGAAAATGAAGTCAATATCTAACATTTGGTAAAATCAATATTCTCATGAGACAGAAACAGAAGAATCCTTCCATATTTACACATTTACAGCTAAAGCACAAGGCGCTACTTGCATCAGAACTGAGGAACATTAGAAATTGTCTCATTAAAATTTGTAACAGCGTGCTAGAGTTGTAGTAACTGACACACATGAAATATACTATGGGTTCTATTTCCAGCACTACATAACCTCAAAAAATGGAAACATTTTTAAGATGGTTAAGAGCCATTTTTAAATAATTTTATTTTTTATTCTGACACTTTTGAATATGAACACAATAAATCTGTTATTTTTACCCCTTACCACCCAATCCCATCCCCCTCTTTTCCCACTATATTCTTTCTCCTTTCTGCCAGTCTTCCTCTTGTTTTCAAGTCTCTGCATGCATGTGGCCTACCGGATTTCATCTAGGATGCCTGTACTGACGAGTGCCTGCATACCTGCTGGGGCACTGAGGAAAGCAGTGCCCCTTCTGTCTGGCATTAACCTTCAACAGTCTTTCCCAGAAGTGCAATATCTTTTGAGATCCTTCCCCTTCCATGCTGAAATGCTAACAGGCTAAATACTGTGCAGATCTCGTAGATGTGTACATCACTGTACTTAAGTTCTTGGATGCAGCACCCTGTTATGAGCAAGGGATACAGTCTGGCAACACCCATCCCCACCTTCAAGTTCTGACATTCTTACTACAAAGTGGTAAGACGCATTAGTATAAAGACGTTGCCCTTCATAAATCTCATGAAGTTTACATGGAAAAGTAAGTTGAGGAATTCCTGATAAAGAAACCTGAGGAAATCTGTCCTTCAAGGAATCATACATCCATGGCCGTGGTAGGGCAGAATGGCGCACGCTTATACTCCTAGCAGGAGGATGCTGAAGCAGGAGGATGTTGAGTTCCAAGTCAGCCTCAATCAATGACAGAAAAGATGGTAACTAACATAGGTGAACAGTATCATCTATAAGAAATGAAATCCATATTTATAACACATATACATCTTAAAGTGAAAAAGTTAAGTGATTAGTAGTTTAAACACAAAAAAAAACTTGAGGTAGAAAAGGTATTGTGTGTGTGTGTGTGTGTGTACCAAGAGTGACTTCAGGACTCATCCTTGGATTGCTTCTACCTTCTTTTTGCTTCGCTCTGGGATTTCCCTAGCTCCACCCACTAGAACAAGAAGCGTGGGTCACACCTTTTCCAGCTGGCGTTTTTACATGGGACCTGGGATCTGAATTCAAGACCTTCTGCTTGCAAGACAGAGTCTTAACCCTTTAGCCAGCTCTCCAGCCCTCTTTTTTTAAAATATGAAACATCAAAAGTTTTAAACAAAGTGGTATTGAAGTTGGGTGTGATGGCGCATGCCTGTGGTCCCACAAATTAGGAAGTAGAGAAATAGCATCAGGAATTCAAGGCCAGCCTGATTTATAAGGTTCTACCTGAAGAAAAAGTTGAAACAAAAAACTCCAGAAATTATTAAAGGAAATTATTTTAAAATAAGCTGTGAGCTCAATTGAGAAATCCTACCTTTAATAATGTAAGTGGAGATCAATCAAGGATACCCAACTTCAACTTAGGACCTCCACATGCACATATGTACATGCCACACACACTCATGTGCCCCACACGCAAAATGACATTCCAATAATAAAACTGGCAAGTGGCAAAGGTACCTGGTAAGTAGTTTACCACTTCTTGAACTGTACTTTAAATGAGAAAGTAAATCACATAAAGGACTAGGAAAAGTGGCAAAGTGATACAAGCCTATAGTTTAAAAAAAAAAAGTTTTTTTATTTTGCTTGCGCATGTGTCAGAGGGACCAATAGTTTTAGTTACTGAGAAAACAGGATCACTATAGTCTAGCCTGGGCAACACTCCACTTCAAAAAAAAAAAAAAAATCACACATCCCAAACAAAAATAGTCTTAAGGTATGTTTATTCACGTACATAACTAAGAAAAATAATAAGGGCTGGAAAGACGGCTCAGGGGTTAAAACACTGTCTCGAAAGCAGAAGGTCTTCAGTTCAAATTCCAAGTCCCATGTAAAAATGCCAGGCAGAAATGGTAGCAGCCTTGTGGGCAGAGCCTAGGAAACCCCAGAACAGAGCAAAAAGGAAGTAGAAGCAATCCAGGTTGATCCCAAAGTCACCCTTGGTCCTCCACAGGGACACAGAGTACCCTCTAACACACACACACACATACACACATACACACACACATTTATAGATATCATGTATAAATACACTGAAATATTTCAGCTCAACTTTCCTAAAAGAAAATGTGCAAGAACTTTAGGGGCTGGCAAGATGGTTCAGTAGGTAAAAATTCTTGCCACATTATTTTAATTTCATTACACTTACTACAACAAAATACCTGAGTCAAGCAACTTAAGTGAGAAGGATTTAATTAGCTCACAATTTCAAGTTAGAGTTTGTCAGAGCAGAGAAGTCACAGCAGCAGGAGCTTGGGAGAACTGATCACACTACAACCATAGCCAAGAGCAGAAAGGAGTTAAGTGCCTGCTCACTATCCTCATACAGTCTGGGACCACCTGCCCACAATGGGCTGGACCTGCCCACATCAATCCAGGCAGCTCTCCTGGGGCATGGCTACAAGCCTGCCTCCTAGGTGTCAGGATGACAACTAGTACCATCATACCATGAATGCTTGAGTTCCATCCCTGGTACTCTCAGCAAAAAACAACCACACCTGAAAGCTGTCAGCTGACTCTGCACGTGAACTCCACCCAATACACCCACATGCACAAAAAGAATGTTAAGCCTTCGATATCCCTCACTCTGGATAATTTTAAAAAGCAATATATATCATTTCATTAGAAGAATTAGCTATGGAAGAGAAGATGAAACAAGAGATAACCTCCTTGACCTCAGATAACAGCAGCAAAGGAATTACCACCTCTAGCTGCCTGCAGTGGACATAGGACCTTCATGCAGCAATCCAGTCACAGACAAGAGGTTCATGATGGGATGCAGCACTGCTAAGCCATCAGCTCTAGAAAGCTACTTTATAATCACCCAATTACTTATAAATTACTTAAAAATACACTTGTGTGCTTATAAATAGCTCTAGAATTGTCAGGAATCAAAAGCAACTTTCAGTGTATGCACTTAATGAAATTTACCTTTAAGACATAATTTAATTCACTTTTCACTTTCTTTCTTCATGAGTCTACCTATCTCCAAGGTTTCTCTATTATTGAGAAGGCCTAGGAATATCAATATGTCATTTTGACCTAGAGATGTAATTCTTTTGGTACCCAAAGACCTGAAACCATTCAAAGGAAAAGTACCTCTTACTGTCCATTATCTATTTATTATTTGTTCCAGATTTTCTAATTGAAAGAACAACTTTTTGTTACATAAAATACAGTAGTATTTTGTCATTACTATTTCATCCTAACACTCCCAATTGTCTCCTGGTAATATCCAAAGAGGTCTATAATGCTGTCTTGTAAAAATCACAAAACAAAACCCAACAGGAAACAGACCAACAAACGAAACACCGGAGCCACAGAAGGAGGCGACCAAGGGAAGGAGTTTGCAGGAGATGCTAAGGTGACGTGGACTCAACCTCATTTCCCTGCTACAGCCTCATCAGTTCTCCAATACTGCTGGTATCATCTCTAAGTCACCAGTGGTGAGTGTGCTCTACATAGACACAACCCCGTATCTGCTCATAGCTGTCCCGCTTCCAGCTTTAGTAGAGTGCGTAAGATTTCCCTATAAAAAAGTGACATTTTTCACTGTAAAACTCAAGACCTATGACCACAGAATTTGTAGTTTAGTTCACTAGACTTCTTTATTTTTTCCTTAATGGTCCTCATGAAGTTAAAAAATATCAATTATTGGGCTAGAGAGATGGCTCAGGGGTTAAGACTCTGCCTCACAAACATAAAGTCCTGAGTTAGGATCCCAGTCTGATGTAAAAACCACCAGGCGGAAACAGCGACACAGCCTGAACCTCTAATCCTGGTGAACAGAGCCTGGGAAATCCCAGAGCAAAGAAAGGAGAAGGTAGAAGCAATCCAGGATGATTCCCGAAGTTATCCGTGGTCCTCCACAGGGACACACAGTGCCCTCTGATACACACACACACACATAAATAAAATATTAAAAAATCAATTATCAAAATAAATTTACCAGATGCTCTACTTTAGAAAACAAACTTTCAGAAAGCTTCAGAAACTAAATGATAGAATGGCTGCATGAAGTTTAGGGAGTTTTGTTTTGGCTACTGAAGTTTCCCAAGCATCTAAGACAGAGACATTTGTGAAATGCTTTGGATCTAAGGAATCACAGCACTCATTTGACAGTGACCGGACACATCAATAATTATGTCATGTCATTAAAACTCGTACAGTAACCACAGTGTGTGAAGTACAGTCTCAGACCTCCTGCCCGGGGAATATGGACCCAGGTGCTATGGACGGGGTCTTCGTGCCTCAAAGCAATCAAGACAATCTCCTACTGACCTCCCTAGAGGTTGTTCTCCTAGATGATTTTGGATTGTGCTGACAAATGACACTAACCATCACATACATACATATTGAAAGCCTGAATTAAAAAGATCATTTATGCTTTTTGATAAACATTCCAACTGTGTTTATATAACCAAATAATGGATTTCTATGCAGATACCTAACTTGCTTGACTACTGAGTTACTTCTGTCCCCCACTGGCAGAGACAGCTAAATGTCCACCAAAAATTAATTCTTCTTTTTATGGTGTGAAGTAGTACCAAGAAGCTAGGAGACCTGCTGGGGAATATTTTTCCCAGTTCTCATTTTAAACAAATATATTCATACTTCTTGTTAACAGCAATGTACTATAAAAGGAGCTGATGGTAGGCCAGAATTTTCAAGCATGGTGGTTTGCTTAAGCATATAGAATTTAAAAATAAAACCCTTGGACTGGAGAGATGGCTCAGGGGTTAAGACTCTGCCTCACCAGCAGAAAGTTCTGAGTTTAGATCCCAAGTCCCACATAAAAATGCCACGCGGAAACGGCAGCAGCTTGCACTTATAGCGCTGATGGGCAGAGCCTGGGAAATCCCAGAGCAAAGCAAGAAGGAGGTAGAGGCAATCCAGGGTGATTCCCGAAGTCACCCTTGGCCTTCCATGGGGACACATGTGCCTTCTGATACACACACACACACACACACACACACACACACACACACACACTGAATGAATACATTAATAAAGTTTAAAAAATTTAAAAAATTTTTAAAAAGAAAGAAAATCTCTTCATTGTAAATGGGACTGTCTTCCTCAAGGAGCTGGCCATTAACATCTATATGTCACTACCAAGTTAAACCTCTGTTTCTCTATTACATTCAAGTCAAATGCTCATTCAGGTCAAATGCTCATTTGAATTTAATCTAAATACTAATGTCATTAATTTATACTAGCTCTTCTATTCTAAGAGTCTTGAGTTAAAAAAAAATCTGTGGTTATAGAACGAGTTTTAGTGACATAATTGTTGATGTGACACTGTCAAATAACTGCTGCAATTCCTTATTCCAAAGCATTCCATAAATGTCACTGTCTTACATGCTTGGAAAACTTCAGTAGCCAAAACAAAACTTCCTTCATGCAGCTTACACTTAAGCGATAGCCATTCCATCATTTAGAGTTGGTAAAGTAATCTGTACGTATCTGCCAATCTTTATGTGAAAACTTACTAAGCAAAGGCATTGATAAACTGCTGGAGTTCATGTATGGAGGAGTTGTACTGCAGATATTCTCCTTGGGATAATAGTGCTACGAAGTCTAGCTAGTGTTACCATCAGAAAACAATGCCCCAGTTTATGAGGGAAAACAAAGGGCACATTCTCAGACACAATCAAAGAAACGGAAGGAAGCTAAGGAAGAAAAGACTTCTAAGGTGGTGAAAAGGAATCTTGTCAACACAAGAACTTAATACAGAGGCAAAATAGTAGCAAATAAAATTTCATTTGGAACTCCAGATAATGAGGAACTGACATATAAATAGGATTTAGAAGAATAAAATGAAGAATCTCTAAATTAAAAGAATCAAAAAGAATCAGGGGGCCGGTAAGATGGCTCGGTGGGTAAAGGAATTCACTGCCAAGTCTGATGACTTGGAACTTAGTTTAGGGGAGAACTGATCATATAAGCAGGTTCTCTGACCTCCACATGTGTGCCATGACATGTATGCACCCTCCACATGCAAATACACATGACTGAAAAAGAGAATGCATTAGTAAGGAAGAATCCTACCACTTCCGTCAAATACAACATTAATAATTGGAACATGTACATAACTAGGAAATCACTGTCCTCAAACTGGACAGATTAGAAAGTGCCTCTTTGTGCAACATGTATCTAAAATGTGACAGATTAGACTTTTCATTTATTTCTATTAACTCATTTAGGAATAAATGATATAATTAGTAGAGATGAAGACAGTGTTGTAATATTAACCATTTGAGCCAAAAGATACAAACTAGATTCTGAACATGTTAACAAACACTTTGTGACTATACAGTGACACATGATGGAGAAGCCTCACTATATACTATAGACATGTAAATGACACAGATAATATAGGAACCTCGAACCTATAAAGGGCAGCATTTGCTACAGTAAATGTAATAATCCAACTTTACATCCTTTTTTGTTCTTTCTGTAAGTTAAATTCATATGGAAGAAAACCTGACTTGGAAAACACACTAACAATTGTCTCTGTAAATCTGAGCTTAACAATTAACTTTTAGAAAGATAAAGAATTCTTATGCCATCTTTCCATTATAAATTCAAATTTTCCAAATAGTAACGTAAATTTAGTGGGATAAACTACCTTTTCTACAAACAAATACAGTTAGCATTTGATCTTAACTAAAACTTGGCATTATCTGTTATGAAACACATACCACAAAGCTACTTCCATCAAAAAGCGAAGTATAAGAGCCAAGTATTCCAACACATGCCTAAGGGACCAGAAGTTCAGAGGCAGGAAACAAAAGCACGAAGACTGAGAACTGGAGGCCAGCTGAAAGCAGCACGGCTAATTCAAAGCCAACTTAGGCTACACAGTGAAACCCTGTCCGTACCGCTCATCAAATAAATTTCTCCTCTGCTCCAAATTGACACATACAATTTAAAAGAGAAGGAAAAAGATTATGCAAACACCATTTACATCACTGTTTATTATTTCTAAGGAATGAAAGTTTGAATTGAAATCTCAGTTCTGCTCACTCACCAATTCTCCAACCTCAGCAATTACATACACTTTTCATCCTTAGTTGCTCCATCTGTAACGAGCACCTACGCCCCCCATTCTTCTGCATATCTGACAACATATTTCAAACATCCAAACTAAATGTGATAATATACAAGAACTGTAACATACCTACGAACCTGTCATAGACTTATTATTTACTATCCAGTGCATAAGACTAGGAACAAATGGGTGGGAAATAGAAAAGGACAAAATACAAATACAAAAATATAAATAAAAAAGACAAGTTATGGATTCCAATCCTGACACTCATTTTCCCAAGCCCTTGTCTACTGGTCTTCTGAATCTTCACCCTGTCCTGTATCATTAAAGTAGGAGGCACATATTTATTTTGTTTTTAATTGTGTGTGTGTGTGTGTGTGTGTGTGTGTGTGTGTGTGTGTGTGTGTAGCAAAGGGTAGTCCCTGTAGAGGAACAAGGGTGACTTCAGGAATCATCCTGGATTGTTTTTACCTCCTCTTTGCTTTGCTCTGGGATTTCCCAGGCTCCATCCACCAGGGTCTGAAGGGCAGGCTGCTGCCATTTCCACCTGGCATTTTTATGTGGGACCTGAGATCCAAATTCTGAACCTTTTGCTTGCGAGACAGAGTCTTAACTCCTGAGCCATCTCTCCAGCCCAGAAGGCATGTATTTAAAGGTCTGGCAAAAAGATGGGAGAGACATGGGAACTTTCTATACTTAAAATCTGTCACACTTGGGGCTGGAGAGGTGGCTCAGGGGTTAAGCCTCTGCCTTGCAGGCGGAAGGTCTGAGTTCGGATCCTAGACCCATGTATGTACGCCAGGCGGAAGCAGGGGCGGCCTGCGTTTCTGGTCCTGGTAGGGTGGAGCCTGTGAATCCCGGGGCAGAGAAAACAAGGAGGAGGTGGAGGCGTCCATGGTGGTTCCCGAATTCATCCGTGTTCTACACACATACACACATACATACACACACACACATACATACATACACACACACACATACATACACACACAATTGAATAAATAATAAAAAATAAAAAAAATCAGTCACACTTAATACACAAAATCAAAGCTCACTTAGGAGGGTCTGAGCATCCTAATAAAGAACTTGGGGTGATTATTTTTAAATATTTTATGTATTTATTCTCAAATATAAAATTTAATAATAATATAAAATATTTTAAATTCTCAAATATAATATTCTCAAATATACTGTCCAGGGAAAAAAGGAAGGAGGGAGGGAGAGAAAGAGAAGGGGGGGGTGGGAGAATATGCATGCATGCCATGGCTAAGGTGGATGTGGGGGCTTCTGGGAGTTGAACTCAGGTCAGGGACTGAATGCAGATCACTGGACTTATGCTCAAGCAGGCATCTGACCTTAGTGAATTTCTTTTAAAAAAAAAAATCAATTTAAGAAGAAAAAGAAATTGATGTATTAACCAATTATTGATTTTATAAAGAGGTAAATAAAGTGGGTGTATGTGGAGGTCAGAAGACAACTTCAATAAGTCAGTTCATCCCTGTGGCCTCTAATAACCAGGTTTGTCCCCAGGTACTTTTACCTACTGAGTCATCTCATCGTTCAAGAACTCAAGAGAGCACGTTTTACTTTCTATTTTGTTCTGACACCGCTGGAGTTTGAACCGGAGACCCCCTCATGAACTAGGCAAGGAACCACTGAGTTACCACTCCGAATGGGAAGGAGGGTGACTGACAAGACCACAAGACACGAGCTCACCACCTCACAACCAAAGCATCTGCAGGGCAAACATTTCACATGCTTAGAGTGTAGATTTTAAAAAATAAAAATGGAAAATCAGAATACATGCTACTATCAAACCATTGCTGCACCGTCTATGAGAGGGAACAGGGAGGCAGAGCCTGGAAGGACACCTGACATGGCCCTCGGATTGCCATGTTTGTAAGGAGGTATTTATCCAGGGACCATCTCGCTGGCCCTACTGTGTATGTGGTGGGATTTTATAGGTTAGTTATAACAGATTATATACAAGTCTATCTAGTCTATTTTCACTTTCAAAAAAAAGACTGGTAAATTTTGGGAATATAATGCACTTAAAAATTTTGATGCCCATATTTGTTTTATTAAAATACTAACTATATATGCTAAAGAAAATTATCCCAAACAAGTAGTTACTCTTCATCAATTAAAAAATTAAACATGAGTGTCAATGATAATAACTATTTTTCTGATACAGTGTGGCAAAGTAAGTGGACTTCTGGGTTAAGTCTTAGCCTCACAATCAAAAAGATCTGAGTTCAGGTCCCAGATTCCACCTAAAATCATAAAAATTCAGGGTAGAAATGGTAGCAGTCTGCACTTCCGGTCCTGGAAGGCAGAGCCTGGGAGATGACAGAGCAAAGCAGTAAGGAAGTAGAGTAATCTAGAATATTCCTGAAGTCAAACCTAAGGTCTCTACAGACATACACACAACCACATGCATGTAAATATACACCCACACCTACACATGCAAACAAACAATGTAGCAAAGTACCCATCCAAACACCCATGGATGATTATTAACACCACAGTCAACTGCTTCAAAAAGACAAGAAATCAATTTCCTAATAATGTCATCTAAATATGAAGGCTTTTAAAGTAAAAAAGGCTTGGATTAGAATGTGTCTTCAAAAGAATTACAGACACTGAATATCTAAGTCAAGAGTATCTGTAATGAACTAATGCTTAGGAAATGTTGATTCTAGACTTTAAGCCTAGAGAGCACATCAGTTTACTTGAGAATAAATCTAGCTACAGCAAAGGGATGTAATGATGTTCTAGAGGTAATATCATCAAATCTAAAAGAACTGTAATGGATTATCATAATAAAAAGATCCACTATTTTACAAAATTTGTAATGTTCATTTCTACAACTGTAAATTTCCTAGAGAGCAAAATAAATACTGTAAGGATGTGTGTGTGTGTGTGTGTGTGTGTGTGTGTGTGTGTGTGTGTACCAGAGAGCACTATGTGTCCCTGTGGAGAACCAAGGGTGACTTTGGGAATCATCCTGGATTGCTTCTACCTCCTTTTCGCTTGGTTCTGGGATTTCCCAGGCTCCACTCACCAGGGCCAGAAGTACAGGCCACCACCATTTCGGCCTGGGACCTGGGATCTGAATTCAGGACCTTCTGCTTTCAAAACAGAATCTTAACCCCTGAACCATTTCTCCAGCCCACAAGCATTTTTATAATATCAAAATTAGCAAAGTTAGGTTAATATTTGTCCATTTAATGAAATAACATTATGTATTTGCTTGAGAAAGTGCTAAGTTTTCCACCATTTTCTTATTTTTTATCCATCTTTATTTGCTCACATCTAATATTACTGCAAATTATAGAGTAAAATATTTTTGTAAAATTTTCTCAGTATCGCAAAAATCTGATATATATATCATAAACTATCTGATCCAACCACCTCTTGCCTTGGAAGTTTACTGAATTGACCAAGCTGCATAGTTGTCAGAAGTGGAATCAAACCTAATACTTTGTATGCTAATTTAAAATTTAATTAATTTCTTAAAAGCTCATTTCTAGTCTCTCATTTTACCATGTTTCCTCCTCTACTTCTTTCCAAATGCCAGACTTCTATGATTTGAAAGTGTCCTTATCTGTTAAGAAGGAATCACATCAGAACAAAGGTTAGAAGACAATAAATTTCCATGAACAACTTAAAGCTTTAACTTACATATAGCCAAGAACTCTTATCACTCTACCTTCTACTTGAAAGTTCTTAAAAAAAAAAGAAAAAAAAAAAAGAAGTGACCATTCTCTGTAACCAACTAAAAATAACTTGAGTCTACACACTGCTAGGAACAAAGGCTAAAAACGACAATCTTGAAGTTTCAGTCCTCTCCGTCCAGCACTTCCTGTCCTCATCTCTATCCAATAATACAGCAGATGTGTTCCAAAGACTAAGCATTTCTACACATATTACAATAAAAGAGGACTTTTTCTTTTGTTTTATGTTAAAACAAATATAAATTATAATACTACCACTACTAACATGATACAGTATCAAATAGATTTCAGGAAAAAAATCTAGGATTCTTTTATAACCTGAACTTTTTATATTCATGAAAATAAAAGTATTTATTTAAAATAAACTTTCCTGGGGCTGGAGAGGTGGCTCAGGGGTTAAGCCTCCGCCTTGCAGGCGGAAGGTCCCGAGTTCGGATCCCAGATCCCACGTATAGACGCCAGGCGGAACCGGGGGCGACCTGCGCTTCTGGTCCTGGTAGGGCGGAGCCTGTGAATCCCAGGGCAGAAGGAGGTGGAGGTGTCCATGGTGGTTCGCGAATTCGTCCGTGGTTCTACACATACACAGACACACACATACACACACACACACACACACACACACACACACACAGACACACGCGCATGCACATACACACAGTTGAATAAATAATAATAAAATTAAAAAAAAATAAAATAAACTTTCCTAAAAGCTAGTTTAAATTCATCCAACAAAGAGGTTCTAGTTTATTTGTAATTTTTAAGATTTTTTTAAAAAACTTATTTATTGTGTATCAGAGGACACTGTGTGTCCCTATGGAGGACCAAGGCTGACTTCAGGAATCATCCTGGATTGCTTCTACCTCCTTTTTGCTTCACTTTGGGCTTTCCAAGACTTTGCCCACGGGGGCCAAAAGTGCAGGCTACCACCATTTCCGCCTGTTGTTTTTATGTGGGATCTGGGATCCAAACTCAGGACCTGCTTGCAAGGCAGAGTTTTAGCCCCTGAGACATCTCTCCAGCCCTATGTGTAATTTTTTTTTTAATTTTTAAAAAAGATTTTTTATTATTTATTCAATTGCGCGTGTGTATGTGTGCGTGTGTGTGCGTGTATGTGTGTGCAAACCACGGATGAATTCGGGAACCACCATGGACACCTCCACCTCCTCCTTGTTTACTCTGCCCCGGGATTCACAGGCTCCGCCTACCAGGACCAGAAACGCAGGCCGCCCCCGCTTCCGCCCGGCGTCTATACGTGGGATCTGGGATCCGAACTCAGGACATTCCGCCTGCAAGGCAGAGGCTTAATCCCTGAACCATCTCTCCAGCCCCCCGTATGTGTAATTTTTAATGACCTTTTAATTTCAATTTTTAAAATCTCCCAGAACAATTTATTTAACTTATCCTGTGAAAGAGTACTAAGCTAGTTTTATTCAATTTTAGTAAAAGTGTAAAATAACTTACTGTGGATTATAATGTCAGTATTATAACCACCTAACTAGACTCAGAACCACATCTCTCTGTACACAATTCTTTTTGCTTTATTGTACTGGAGCTGTTCTCAAGGATTAATATAAAACAGCTCCTTGCCACAGAACACTGTGTCAAGGATAACAGTCATGGAAAGAAATAATTACACGGTAGAGAAATGTGCTTTGTCGTGTGAGTTGTGTGGCAGCAGCGTCCTGACTGGTCATGTGCCCGAGTGCGCACGTATTCTTGATACTGCTCAAGAGACAACCTTCCTGACCAGCTTCCTTCCTTTGGGTTATACAAGTTTCGGATCTCTAACCACCATCTCAAACTGGCCAAACCCTAAACCACCAAATACTGCCGGGGTTACAAAAGGAACTGTGCCTGGACTGCCAGGAAATAGCGTGAAACAGAAGGAGATGCTGCTATTTGTCTAGCATGCTGCATTTCAGAAATCTGTCCATGGCGTCTCCAGGCTGAGGGTTGCCATACGTAGCTGATACTTTATCTTCATTTTGATTCCTTGCTTTATTTTTGAGATGAGGTATCACTAAATGTCCCAGGCAATTCAATTCTCCACTTTAGACTCCTCCCAGCAGGTGGGATTGCAGACCATCATGCTTGACTGATACCTGCATCTATTAATGCTTATCTTCTCAAACTCCAGTAATATGGAAAAAAAAAAGATTTTAGGGTTCCTACTTGCAAAAGTTAAGTATCAGGGCACTGATAAACTATAGGTTGCTATTTTAATTAAAATTCCTCAAGGGTCTTCCACTTTCTGAAAGCAGAGTTCCCCCAAATAAATGCCTATCAGCGAATTCCACCTTAAAGCAGAATGGGGTATATGGTGTGAGATTCAGGAAATCGTCAAGTCTCAAACGAGGGAAACTGACTGCTCACAGGGTTTGGGAGGCAGGGAGGAGTCGGGCACGGAGGCTTGTAATTCAGCCATGAGAACAGCATGCTATCTTCTGAAATTACAGGATTCTCCAGTCTCCAGCAGTGGGCTTCACGACCTCCAAGGAAAGCAACGGGCTCAAGATACAGCGCCATCAAGACAACTGCCGTGGAGCTGCAGCTCAGGATTCCTTGGCACAGACACGTTCAAGTGACACTGGCTGGCTCTCGCT
Source organism: Typhlomys cinereus (assembly GCA_023101885.1). Lineage (NCBI taxonomy): Eukaryota > Metazoa > Chordata > Mammalia > Rodentia > Platacanthomyidae > Typhlomys > Typhlomys cinereus. The sequence continues at coordinate 1,552,403 of JALPQD010000291.1, read as the reverse complement.
CATGCTGCTGTTACTATAGCTCCTTCGGCTAAATCTGCCTCTGAGCTTAGACAGGCGCTGGATGCCTCATAATCACCCAGCAGCTGCAGCTGAGCAATACTCAGTCTAATTGTGGCACCGGAGCAGCTGAGAGGAAAATACACGCCCTACCACAGCCCCACACAAACTGCACACGCTGCGGATAAGGCACCGAGACACGGTAACAGGAATGGGTTATTTCCTTTACAGAAAAGCAGTTGTATCTTGCTAGACAACTTGTATTTATATTATAAACCTGTTCAAATGTGAACTGAAGGTGACCTAAGTCATTCTGCCTTCTGAACAACGGAAGATCTTACCAAAACTTCCTATAAATAGTCACACAACAAAGCTAGAACCACAAAGATCTTCATAACATGACAAAGTTCCTGAGATATAAGAATCTGGCACAGACAAGATCTCTTCTTCAGGCTCCATTACAATGCAAAGCAGCAACATCCACAGCTGAACCAGCCATTACACAAACAAAGTCCACCGGGCAATGATGCCCTTTACGTCTACTCCACAAACACGCTACCATCGCTTTCCCGTGGAGCTGAGCAGTATTCCTTTTGCTTTTTATGCATCTCCGCAAAGCCTAAGTGAAAACGCATTTCACAATAAGAATTTCACAACAATATCGAAACATAGGCTGAAATTACTGACCTTTTAAAACATGTCTGCTTCAGAAAAATTAAACTGGAAAAAAGTTAAGACTTATTTACACTTTGATACCATAAAGTGAGTTTTATCATGTCATCTAATTTTCTTGGGGAAAAAAAGAATATCTGATAACAAAAATATCCATTCATTCAAAAAATATTTTGATTATTTGCTACTTACAACATCTAAAATTAGTAAAACTGGTCTCTTCTTTCAAAACACTAAAATTGAAAAAAAAAAAAAAACCTCAGAACTTCACTAAAAAAATTTCAAAATTCACCAAGTATTGTACATTTGAAAATAAGTACACAACAATTTCAAGGCAGTCATACACACTAGCTGGTATGTGACAACTATTATTTTAGTAAGGCTAATTCTATTTGCCAAGTAGAATCCAAGCAGGGTTCTAAATTCAAACACCAATGACTAAAAGTCATCAGTAAAAAAAAAAAAGAAAAAGGTAATAGGATCTAGAGAGAAAACAGTAGCCCAAACATTAAAATTTTAACATAAATCAAGCACCTTCTCTACACATTGCACTCAAGTTTCTTCTAACCTTTGTGCAAAATAAAACTCAGCTTTAGAAACACACACACACACACACACACACCAAGATGGCTTAATGATTACATTAAGACCAGCACCTGTGTCCACCCCGTGGTTAAAAGAACTTTGTCACTCACCACTTGGGAAGCCAGGTCCCCTGTTTCCTCTCACGCACCTTTGCTTTTCCTGAAATCACTTCCTTGCAGTTTCTTTTTTTAAGAAAATTTGCATTCCTAGAAATCAGCTTAGCAGTGCTTTTCACAAATTTCTTATTAGGGTTCTTCCTTAATATGATAATAAAACTAGTATGATGTCCAAACTGAACTGACTCACCAGACTGAGAGCTAAATGTTTTAAAAGAAAAATTACAGTAATAAACCACTGCCTAAAAGGATGTAAACCTGAAATATAAAAGTAAACAAGTCTTAAATCATGGGTTGATAATATTTCACTTATACTATGATGTAACTTCACTTTTGTTGGCTATTGCTATTTTTCTAGCTTATTGTTTTAGCATTACAAAGAGGGAGAATTTTGTCTGCGTAGACCCTGATTTTTTTCATAGAATTTAAATAAAAAATTGACAATGTTATTAATATATTTTAAACCATGAAACAAATTCCACCTATCTCAAGAAGGCTGGTCAAGACTGTAACTTCTCTTTTCAGTTGAACAGAAAGGAGTCAATTTTGTGGTATATTAAGTCAGCAAAAGCTAGTTGCAGATTAAAGCTAACATAACATTATGGTACAAAATACCTATTTTAAGAGCCCTTTTATCATTTATCCTGGAAACATGGATTTAAACTGTCTTGTATTTATTAGAATGAAATCAAAAGCATTTTTTTAAAAATTTAGAACCCTCTAAAATGTCAACCAGCATTTAAATTCTTCACAGGTTTAGCTAGTGTCCAACAACATCAAGGTGTGATTAAATGTGACAAGGTAAGAAAGAAAATAGCCTTTGTGAACAATTTCCCTATGGTAAATGTATGTGACATATACATGGATACATGTGATGTATTAGAAATCCTTGGCTTTTAGTTCAAAACATTTTTATTATCTGTCCATTGAAAATGTTTCCTGTCCACTGTGTCCCAAGTACAGAGCTAGATAGCAGATTTAGTATGTACTTTGCCTTAAATACAGCCATCTGTAAAAACTTGATAAATTTTCCTTAGTATGTAAGTTTGGAATTTAACAGGATGGTTTACATACTTTGAATCGCCAAGTTAGTTTGGCCCAGTAATCCTATATTGCAACGCAAGCACGGTGTACTTAGGTAAATCATCTATGTGAAAACACACGCCGTGGAACACACGCACAGCAGCACACATGTAAACTTGTTCTACTAAAGACTTTTTAGTTATTTAATAAATTAACGTTATCGGACTGCACGTTATTCCATTATTGTTTCAATTAATTATGCAAAAAACTAAAAACCGGAACTACGTTATAGCTCGCCACAAAACAAAAACTTAATGCAATCCCTACACCAGATATGACTTTCCAACTTTCTTACAACAACTCTGCTCCATGCCCAACAAAAAGCAGAAGCTGGAAGTAATTATCAAGAAGAAAAACACACTTTCAAACAAAATTTTCTTTAACACACGCGAACCGAGGAGAAGGCGGGCTGGCACAGGACCTTCGAGGTGTCGGAGATTCCGCCCCCACCCACCCAAAACAAAGGGAAACTTCAAACGCGCAGGGGTTGCAGTCACCCCAGGGACGCCGCGGCTCCCCCCGACCGCCCCGTCCGCGTCCCGCTCGTCCGGCGACACCCACCTCGGCTCCCGGACATCGGGGGCCGCGCCCCTCGCGGGGGTGACCCGAGGCCCCAGGGGCGCGCTGCGCGGGGGCTATCCCGGCGCGGGGAGAGGGAGACCCCGAGCGCGGGGTGCGCAGGTAGCGCGGGTAGACACGCCCGCCCGCGCGGGCCGGGGGAGGGGAGAAGTTTCTCCGCAACTTCCCGGCTCGGCCGGCGGGGGGGAGCCGCGGCGGCCGGGGCGCGGGGGGCGGCCGGGGGCGGGGGGCGGCCGGGGCGCGGGGCCTAGCTGGCCGGCCAGTGGGCCGCCGGCGCCGCCCGGAGCTTACCTGCCGTCCGGCCGCGCTCGCATGGGCCCGGGCGGCGGGGGGCCGAGGCGACGCCCGCGGGGTCCGCTTCCTCCTCCGCCCCCTGGTCGGCGGCTCGCCGGCCCGGGACGCGTCGCCGCAGGAGGAGGGAGTTCCCGGGCGCCGCCACCCACCGCCCGCCCGCGGCCTCCCGCGCACGGCCCGCTCCCTGGCTCGCGCTCTCGCTGTTCGCTCTCCTCCTCCTCCTCCTTCTCCTCCTCCTCCTCCTCGCGGCCCGCCCCGCCCCTCGGCTCCCCACGGGGGCGGCCGCGCGCGTGCGCGCGCCCGCGCGGAGCGTGAGGCGCGGGGGCTGCGGCTGCCTGCGCGCGCCCGCCGGTCAGAGCGCGCGCCCGCCCACCGGAACTCGCGCCGCGCCCCCCGGCTCCCGCGCTCGTACGCGCGCCGCGCGAAGCCCGCCGCAGGCTCCGGGGACGGTGGGAGGCCTCGGAGGGGTCGCGGGTCCCAGGCCGGGCCAACATGGCGGCGGGGGCCGAGGGGGCGCGCGGAGCCGAGGGCACCTCCGCCCGCGTCGCCCCTGTCCACCCGCGCGCGGCGGCGCGCCCTCCGCCTTCCCCTGCGGCTCTCCGCGGTGCCGATCTGTTTGGGGGCTCTCTGGGCGAAGGGTTTTCTGGGGGGGGGTTGCTTCTGGGTACCGCGCTTCCGCACCCTTGGTCGCTGGATGGTAACATCTCGGGCCGGGGGGCGGTGCCGGCACCCCGATCGCCGTCGGCCTCCGCGCCTGGGATCCTGCCCTGCCCGGAGCTTCCTGTTGACTGCGGTTGCGACCGGCCTGGCGCGCGGGGAGCCGCAGCCTTGGGGGGGGGTTGGCCACTTTCCCGGGGGCCGCGGCTTTCCCTTACCTTGGGACAGACCGCTCGCTCTGGATCCCACCGCGCTGGCCCCGCGACTGCTCCGCGGCGGGAAAGCAAGGCTGGTCCCGGGAAGCGGAGCAGCCCGGAGACGGGGGTCTTTCCCGGAACCCCGTGCACCTGTCCTGTCTTCTTGCAGAAGAAGGGCTTCGAGGTAGAGACGCGGCTGAGCCCCGCGTGAGGCTCTCCGCCAAAGGCACTTCTGCCTTGTCAGACTCTCGTATTTCCCTTTTGTATTTCCTGTTTGGTGGGGTTATCCGAAGTATTACTGTGGCACTCTTGGTTTCCTTTGTGGTTTTTGGTGAAGTTCAGAATCATCTACGGCAAAGGCGAGATAGCACCATCGACTACGTCAGTATTCTGATATTGTAAGAACTTAAAATAGGGAAAAAGACTTTTTTTAGGTTCTTCAAAGTAAGGTACAGAAATCCACATTAATGGAAAGGTTCACATGCTGTGGAGTGATACTTTATTTTGCCATTGGCTCCCTTGAACATTAATTTTTCCCTTTAGATTCAGCTTTTCTTTTTTAATTTATTTTTTCCCCTCATACAAACTTGATAGGTACCCCATTCCCCCCTCCCTCCACCCTTCCTGGATCCCCCTTGCTCCCTCCCTTCTTTTTCCCTCCCCCCCCATTCTCGAAGTGGGTCCCCCCATTCCTGGAGCATTCTTTAGTGTGCTTGTCAAACTTCCCTCTGGGTCCTCCTCTCTGATGAGTGTAAGGACTCTGGCATTGCCTACAGTTCTTTTTTGTGTTCCCCTTTAGTATAGGAACACTATTGTGGCTGTTAATCCCTTGCCTCTAAGGATCCTAGTGCCTGTGATCCATGCTAGACTTCGTGGGGTCAATGACATGGTCATGGCGCAGGTCATGCAAAGTCCCATTATGATTACTTCGGCCTTAACGAGTGTGGAATATCTTGCAAATCGTTGCTCTTTCCCATCTTTAGGCTCTTACAATCTTACCGCCCCCTCTTCTGCAAATTTCCCTGAGCTTTGGGATGGGGAAAGATTAGGCTGGCCTGGTTCCTGGTGATTAATGTAGGGTCTCTGATGTTCAAGATTCAGCTTTTCTTAAAACCACAAAATTAATTACTTTGAATAGTTATTTTTTTCCTTTTTTTAAACTCTCAGTCTCTAAAAAAATAAATCCTCAATACAAATTTACCCTGGTTTGAATTTTTCCAGTGTGTTTGGTTTTGAGATAAGGTCTTCCCCCAAAAAAGTCCAGGCAGGTTAAAACTCGATGCATAGCAGGGGATGACCTTAAAACTTCCTTTCCTTCCTTTCCCTCCACTCAGTGGGATTTCAGGGAGATGCTACCACACCCTAGGTTTTGTTATGGAGTTTTTAAGGTGGGGAAAAGCTCTCGAAAGCTTAACCTATCTCAAACTACAAAGCATAAGTAGGCTACATTGACTTCGAGTTTCTCTTACCCTCATTTTTATTGTCTTTACTTATGTTTTATTACTTTTAAAAGAATATTCATTGTCCAATGCCAACCTTCAGCCCATACATAACCTTGGAAGTTTTCAATCTTAGATTTTAATGGCTCACTATATAAGTATACTGAGAGCAACAAGGTCTCAATGAGTTTGGCAGAATAGAACTTACTTATAACTGAAAACTATATTTTTTAAAAAAGCTTTTTTTTTTTTTTTTTGAGATAGGGTCTCATGTATCCCAGACTGGTCTTGAGTTTGTTGTGTAGCTGTGGATTACCTCGACTTCTAATCCTTCTTCTACATTACCCCAAGTTTGAGTTTAACTGAAAATCTGTTTATTTGTGAAATGGAGAAGTGAAGATCTAAGTTTCCCTTCAGCAACCCCAAAAAACTCAGCATTAGCAGGAAAAAAAAATGAAAAGAAAAAATCCAAGGGAAAGTTTAAACTATATTTGTATTTATAAAAGTAAAAGGTTTTCCTCTGCGTGAGTTTAAAGCTACTTAGGCTGGAAGTTTGAATGATTAGAAGCTGAACTGCTGCGCATTGACAGTTACCTTAGAGCCTGTGATTCTGCCAGGAAGTGTTCTACTTCGGGATAGACTCCTGCTTGCTGTCAGGGAGAGATCTGTTGTTGCTTTCCCCCACAGAGACCCCAATGATGACTTTCTCCTGGTGGTAACATAGCAAGTGAGCGCACTGTGTGCACTGCCTTGGAGCTAATCCCAGCTACCACCTTTCCAAATGCCTTCCACCTCTCAAAAGACTCGATGTCCTCAGAATCACAGGGCTTCTGAACGTCTCCTCCCCACATTTGCTTGGCCTCCCCTCCAGCTGGCCATAGCTGTTGAAAGGGCCCAACTAGAACATGAGGACCCTTGTAGGACTTGGCAATCAGGCAATCGCAAGATGCTGGGCTCACTGTCTGGCTTGGTGAAGCGGTATGGTAATGCATGAATTTGTCGAGGCTTGCTGTCTTTGCCTGGAGGACTGTGACTTAGGGAGTTGTTTTGGCTTTCCCTCAGAAGGCAGAAACAAGTCCTTGGGTATATAAGGACACGCCCACAATGACTAGGTATCCCGCCAGGCAATTTTACAGGAAGTTCATCAAATAAATGCACCCCGTCTTCTTTCTTTTGTTTTCTCTAGCTTTTACACCATCTACAATCTTATTTAAATCTAAATCTCTATTTAGTTACAATCTGCAACCATAGCATTTCACCCTGTGCTTATTGTCTGCAGATCTGAGGCTGATTTCTCAGTGTGGTTTTTGCTTGGCATCTGTTTAGGGACAATCTATTGATTTATTCTCTGACTAGTTCTTCTCTTCAGTTGAGCCGCAGTTTTATGTCTCCTCAAATCCCTGGTTTTGATTCGAGCTTTCTGATGCTCTGTTTGCTCCTAGTAGGCAGACTTGCCTGCAGTTTCAAATTTATTCTCCAAGTCAGCTCATCATTCTGCTCTCTTTAATAGCAGATTCTGAGCTGAATGGACACTTGGCAGCTTATTACAGTGGATTCCTTTATGAAAAGGGTCTCTGTGGGGCTGGAAATATGGCCCAGTTGATAAGAGTGTTTTCCTAACATTCACAAAGCCCTGGGTTCAAGACCCAGCACTGCATGAAGAACAAGTCATAGTGCTGCACACCTGTCGTTCCAGCACATGGGAGATGGAAGCCAGAGAATTAGAAGGTCAAAGTCATTCTCTTACATAGTGAATTCCAGGTCCACCTGGGATACTCAAGACCCTCTCAAAAGAAAACAAAGTGTTTGTACATTTCTTAGAATGAATCCTCTACCAAATGCTAGGATGTAAGCCTGGGATCTGAATGCCTGGGCTGCGCATTCCAGGCTGAGCCTGAATTGTGACTTTTGAAGGAATGACACAAGGTGACCCCTCATGGCGAGATGGAGAATCCAGTGGCAGAAGGTGAGGGATAAAGAGCTGAAGCAATAAGCAGCAAGTGTCTTGAAGCAGACCACCCCACGGGAGGGGGACGGATGACTACTCACAGACTCTGCCTCAACTTCCTTGCTTCCTGAGTCTGCTTCTCCACTCTTCCTGTTGATTCTCTGAACTTCCTCAGAGAAATTCCCTTTTTTTTTTTTTTTTTTGGTCCTATGAAACAGTGACTGCTTCTGTTCTTTGCAAAGAAGACCCACAATTTAAATCCTAGCACTTGGGAGATAGAGGTAGAGGATTAGGACTTCCAGGTGCTTCTTAGCTGCATACTGAGTTCCACGCTGGCTCTGGCTGCAGGAGACCTCTTTGAAACGAACAGCTGTAATTTAGCCTCTGGACTTTGTACTGTTCATAGTCATCTCTGCTGTGAGGGCAGGAGCTTCAGCCTAACGCAGTGCGGGAGACAGGGGGCAGTTTTCATGAGATAAAGCATATGCACAACTAGAGTGGAGATGAGAGAGGGTAGGACCGCCAACTGAGATTCATGTGCTTCATGCTACTCAAGAGACACCAAACCTACAAGAGAGCTGACAAATCATTCTCTCCCACACGGGGCATTCCGGGCTTTGAGATCATGACATAACAACGCCCCCCTCCTCACCCTCATCACAGCATCAACTTCATTCTAACTCCTCCACACAGTTAGGCAGCATCTACCCCCCAAAACCAGTTCAAATATGTCAAGAAACCATGTAACATGTCAGCCCTCCAGACTGGTAATTTCCTCCGATGACCTAGATTTGCAGTTCCTATAGCCCTCATCAAGGTTTTGGGCTGTACTCTCCTGACATACGAAGCTGACGTGTAATCATAATATTGGCAGTGTCTCTGACATTGAGTTTAAACACTACTAAATTGCTGCCAGATTGCTACTTCCTGGATAGCTGTAGAAATGGGTTATGAAAAGTAGAGCATAACTTTGCTGGAAGGCAAGAAGTTAAAGTTAGAATGTTTACCTGCATTGATGGTTTAGGAAAGATGCTGTAGATCAGGCTCTTTAACTAAATCACATCATAAAGCATAAAAGATTGATACCAGGGAACTTTTACTGAATTTTTATAAGATGCTACTCCCTTGGGTTTTAAAAGTGTATTTAGAAGACAATTTTTGGAGGGGGGGAGTGGACAAGATCTGACATATCATGCAGCCCAGGCTGACTTTCAACTCACTACATAGGGGAGAACGACCTTGGACTTCTGATCTTCCTGCCTCTGCCTTCTAAGTCACCCAGCATACCTGGTGTGTGTGTGTGTGTGTGAATCAGAGGGCACTATGTGTCCCTGTGGAGGACCAAGGTGACTTTGGATTGCTTCTACCTCCTAGGGTAGGGTTTTCCAGGTTCCTCCCACCAGGGCCAGAATTGCAGGCCATTAAATCATTTCTGCCTGGTGTTTTTACCTGAGAACCTGGAATCTGAACTCAGGTCCTTCTGCTTGGGAGGCAGAGTCTTAACTCCTGAGCCATCTCTCCAGTCCTAAATTCATACTTTTAAAACTTTGTTGTTAGCTCCCTTCTAAAGCTTAACTCCACTCCCCTTCAGAGCAGACATTTGTGGCTATAAAGATCATTATTTCTCATTTGCTTGTGACCAGACTTTAAAATCTGATACACCAGATCTTATTATTTAATGTAAAACACAGGTCCCTAATCCTTCACCTGTATACAGTCACTCTTCTTTGACTTGTACATGAACAGGGCTTTTGATGACTTGAAATCATTACTTCATTTCATGAACATCTATGTTAAATATTTTTAAAAAATATTTGTGTGTGTGTGTGTGTGTGTGTGTGTGTTTCAAAAGGTACTATGTGTCCCTGTGAAAGACCAATGGTGACTTCAGAAATTATCCTGGGTTGCTTCTACCTCCTTTTTGCTTTGTTCTGGGAAATCCAGGCTCTGCCCACTAGGGCTGGAAGTGCAGGATGCTGGCATTTCTACCTGAAGCTTTTTACGTGGGACCTGGGATCCGGACTCAGGACCCTCATGCTTGGGAGACAGAGTCTTAACCCTTGAACCATCTCTCCAGCCCCATCTATGTTAAATATTTGACATAAGATACATTCTTTGTGAAATGTGTTAGGCAGTGCAAATGCTACAGTTAATAAAACAACAATGACAAGAAAGAAAAAAAAATGGGCTTCTTATTGAGCTCCTGAGCTTATGCCACAGGCCACACCTACACCGTTCATTGATTCGCCATGATAACTCTGGAGGCTACGGGATTAGCTTTGTGTTCATCTCTCAGGCTTAGAGGGAAGGATTAAGCAGATACAGTAAAAGAGACACACCAAGAACTACAGAGACAGTCGCAGTTCCTTTTTCTGCTGCTGTGAGACACCACTCACCTTCAAGCAATCTACAGGGAGAAAGGGAGATTTACTTGGTTTATGGTTCCAGAGGGGAGAAACAGTCCATTATGGCGGGAAGGCCTGGCAGGCAGCAGAAGCTGGAGGCACAAAGTACTAGAGCAGCAGGCTGAGCTTCCTCCTGGGACGTGCCTTCCCCCAGCAAGGCGCCACCCAAAGGTACCATGACCTTTCCAAACGTTAACACCAGCTAAGAATGCAAACATGTGAGACATGGGAGACAACCCACGTTCAAACCGTGACAGACATTAATTATAGAAATTATGTTTTTCCTCTTTACCCTCAAGAATTATTTAAAAAAATTTTTTTTGATGATCATATAAAAGTTAAAGTTCTTGCTCCAAATTCCTGCATAAATTGTCCTTAGAAATGTACAACTAAGGGGGCTGGAGAGGTGGCTCAGGGGTTAAGCCTCTGCCTTGCAGGCGGAAGGTCCTGAGTTCGGATCCCAGATCCCACGTATAGACGCCAGGCAGAAGTGGGGGCGGCCTGCGCTTCTGGTCCTGGTAGGGCGGAGCCTGTGAATCCCGGGGCAGAAGGAGGTGGAGGCGTCCACGGTGGTTCCCGAATTCGTCCGTGGTTCTACACATACACACACACACACACGCACACACACACACACGCACAACACATACGTGCGCGCACATACATACGCACACGCACACAGTTGAATAAATAATAATAAAAAAAATTAAAAAAAAAATGTACAACTAAGGCCAGGCACGTAGGTACACATCTAAAATTACAGTGCTTGAGAGCTGGACAGGAGGACTAGGAGGTCGAGGCCAGCCTGGGCTAATACCAGGATTCAGCCTCAAAAATGAAGAGAAGTAAAATAAATAAAATTTAAAGAGTGTGTAACAAAGAAATGCAAAGTTCCATAAACTTATTGAGACTCTTTTACAATTTTCTATCCCTAAAAAATTCAGTTGGAATGAACCTAAGTATATAAGACTAGCCTTAAAAGAATTAATTCAAATAAGTGATGACAGATTGCTCAGCCCTAAACAGGACCTCCAATGCCCTCCATGCCACCCTCCACGCCAAGGCGCAGGGAACATCTAGGGAGAGAGTGGCGAGGTTGTAAGAGCCTGAAGCAGTGTGGCCAGACATCATCTCCTGGACTTGACACGCTGTCACAGTCATTTCCACAAAGCTTCCACAGGATTTGTCCTCTGGACATTTCACCACAGAAGGGGCAAGAGCTCAAGGGATCACACGACTAGCTCCCCGAGGGACTGTGGAAGGTTAATGCTGATGGGGGAAGGGAGATGCTGTCCTCCATGACACCCCACTGCTGCCTGATTCACGCTCCAGCAGGTGCTCAGGCACACGCCATCAGATCAGCCCAGATGAAGCTCAGCGGGCTGCTCATTGGAAAAGACAAGAACATAGGAGGGAGACTGGCGGGGAAGAGAAGGGTGGTAACGGAAAGAGGAGGTGGGGACCGGATTGGGGATCCAAGTCATGAGAATTTAACTATATTCTTGTTTTAAACACTAAATTATATATATATATATATATATATATATATATATATATATATATATATATATATATATATATATATATATATAATGAAATCAACTCAGAAAAATGTATTAAATCTAGATTTCTATTTTTGTTACAGTTATTCACTCAAACTTTTTTCCTAAACCATGTTTTTTTTTTTAAACAAAGAACCAAAATAAACTTGGGAATAGTTGTATGTACAACATAATTACCAAATTAAGAACACCTATGTTAAGACTTATATTTTAATCTGCCAAGTGTAGCTAACTATAGCTTTCATGATAGCCACACGTAAGAGCCTATAACAGTGAATAATACCCACTGCGAAGTAAGGGTGCTTTTTAAAAAATATATTTCAAAGATTAACTTATTCTTTCATTCATCAAACATTTATAGAGTACCTCCTAGTAAATTACATTTTGGTTTATATAGATTGAGTGTAATCTCATGGTTTTATTAATTTAGAGAAACAAAGCAAAATTACAAGAAGATACACTGAAAATTGAAAGAGTATAACAATTAGTAGATGTTCAGAGATTATTAAGTCCCTTTTTTTCCAGAGTAAAAGCAATTAATCTCCAAAAGTTTTATATTAAAAAGTTGTCTTTTGGGAAGGTTCATTAGAACATTCCAAAAAATTGTGTTTAAAAAATTGTTTTAATTAAAAAAGCTGCCCACTATTTTTAATTGTCTTTCAGTTTTATTACTACTGTCATTTTCGTGTCTTTATCAAAAACTAACCTAAAACCATTTTAAATTATTCAAGCTCCAATGATGGATTGGCATATTTCTTATGAACACTCAAAAGCTTGTTATTTCAATAACTTCATGATTTCATTTGTGGCTACCGTGTCATAGTGACATAAAAAGTTGATGCTCATCCTCATCTAATGTAAAATTAATTCCATTGAGTCAAAACCGAAGTAGTGGAAGAAATTACAGAATTTTGAAAAACCACAGATTAGAAACTTCAGTTAATGTCATGATGAGTGATTTTTAAAATTGATTTGAATTGTTTTCCTGTTCAGGAAAACATTTGAACTCTCCTTAAACCTCTTTGAGTCTATTGTCTGGTGAATTTTATGTGAAAACCTTTTTTTAAAAAAACTCCTATTTAGGTCGCTAGAACAAACAACTTCTTTAAGCTTTTCTCTGAAGCCTCACATCTTCTCTGTTAAAAGCACCAATCTCATTTCCCTTAAAATGATGTGATGTATGTTGAAGAACAAAGCACTTCCTGAGTCTGTTAGAGTACACAGGACCAGTCCCTAAGCGTTTGCAGTGTCCTTTCAACAGTCCGGAAGATAGGCAAGAAAAACAAACAAGTAAGTACAGAAATGGACATGAACTCTTGAAGTGGTCTAAAGCACACACTCTCAAAAGCCTATGAGCTAGTTGACAAATTTGATTAAGTATATAAACACTGAACCTTATTTATCTGAGTTAGTTTGAATATCCATATAAGGCTATGACTACACAGAGATCTCTGAATTCTGAGTAAAATATAAATATTGGTCTCACTGCTAGTGGGAACAAGATTTTTTCCCTCAGGGTGGTAAAAATATTCTGAAATTAGTGGTGATAGTTGCGCAGTTTTGTAAACATACTAAAAAAAGAAAACCCTTCACCTGACTGCATTTTACTGTATATGAATTGCATCGCAAGAGCATCTGATCCTAGAATTGTATGCCCTTTTGTAGCTTTGTAATCTAATTGGAGCAAATGAATTTTTCAATTCATAGGACTTTAGTGTTTTTCACTCCAAAGTAAAGAGACTGGGTTAAACTAGTATTTTTTGAAGTATGGGTTACAATTCCTTAGTGAATAGTAAAATCAATGTAGTGAATGACAATCAAATCTTTTAAAAACAGAAGCAAATATCAGAGCAAATTACATGTAATATTTTGCAAAAATATTTGCTTCCCTTTATATGAGTGCATACTATACCACAATTAATATATACATGTGTATGTAGATATTGGCATGTGTGACATGGGAGTTGGTTCTCTCCTTCTACCACGTGGACTCTGGCATTTGAACTCAGGTTATCAGGTTTATTGGAAAGCATCTTTATCTTCAAGTTATTTTGCAAGCCCATAAAATATATATTTTTTTAACCACAGGATTCTGTCAAAATGTTAGAAACCAAGTGTATTAGTTCACAATGTATGTCCTTCTATATAATTTAGTCGATTTATGCTACCCACTTTGAAAGTAACTATTTCTCCACTGGATTTTATGAAACTTGTAAGTAACAGTGTTTTGGAACTCTTAGCTTTGTGTCAGACATTGTTTTTAACTTTCTATGTATTAACTCAATCCTTACAATAAACTAGGAATCATAAAATTGTAAGTTTTTTCTTTCTATAGACAAGGAAATGAGGGGGAAAGAAGTTAGTCATTAAAAAAATAATACAATTCAAAGTGACCAAGCTTGAAACTCACCCCAAATAGTTTAATTTTAGAGCCCGTAATTAGTGGCTATGCCGCCCTGGTTAGAATTCTTGCAATATATGTTTTCTAAATTTAAAATTGAAATGCAACCTTTTAAATCTTTCTCTACTTATAAAATATGCACTTTTTGTTTATACTATATGTTAAAAGTAAACTTTTGTCCACAGGAAATACAACATGTTAGAGAGACCTCTAAAGGGCCATAAAATCAGTTCAGTTGGTCAGCTCTCTTCCAAGTGCCATTTTCTGAGTTAAGGAGCCTACTGAGGAAGAGAAATATTAAAAAATGTGAATGAATAGCGTAAAATATCAGGTTTCTCTGTGTTACAGAATCTCCCCAAAGGAAAAGTAGAATCGTGATTCTTTTGTTTCATCCACTAATATGAATATGTCTTTGTGCTGAATGTATACCTCATGGGTTGAGCATATGCTTAGCATGGGCAAGAAAAAAGATCTAGAATCAATCCTCATTTCAAAAAGAAAAGAAAGGAAAGGAAGGGAAAGAAAGGGAAAGAGAAAAAAAGAAATAAAAAGGATGTATAAAAAAGAAAGGAAGGAAGGGAGAAAGTGAGGGAGAGAGAGAGAAAATCTGGGCTATGCAGGAAGACTCTGTCTCAATTTTTTTTCCTCTTCAACTTCAATTCAGCTGAATTTGGCCACAAACACATGCAGTGTTTATCCTCAGACTAGAATTGTTCTAATTAGCATCTAAAAAAGGCAAATGCTGATAACATGCCCAAGCAATGAAAAACAAATTTTAGATAAATGACTTGAAATCATTTTTATAAGCACAAATGCCTAATCTCTATCTTCTTTGTGATAATGTCTGTATTTAGTGTGCATACTTTTTCCCACTCTTCTAGTGATTGAACAAACAAAACATTTTTTGATGTGAGTCCTTCTCATGGAGCTTTGAATCTCTTGGCAATAAAAATTGAATTTTTATTTGATGAGTGCTCTGTAATAAGACTAGTGAATTTAAATTAGTATTTACAGCAGTCTGTGAAATTATTGCTGTTTTTTGTTTGTTTTCTTTTAATTGTGAGCATACTGAACTTTAGTTAGAATAATTGCTATTATAAAATCAGCTAAAATTAGGCCGTTTCTCTGATCTCATGACCCTGAAGTGTCATTCCCTATATGCACCCTATATCTTGTATGCTCATCTGTTTTGCATTGTTGAAATTATTTTAAGTACAATAAGAAATGTACTCAGGCACTTCCATCTTTCACTCTTGTCCATTATAGGAAGCTATCTATATTTACTATTATAGAGAGATAGCTCAGAGGTTAAGACTTTGCCTCACAACCCGAAGGTTATGAGTTCGGATCCCAAGACCCATGTAAAAAATGCAGGTGGAAAATGCAGTGGCCTACACTTCCGACCCTGGTGGGCAGAGCCTGCGAGAGCACAGAAGGAAGGAAAAAGGAGGTAGAAGCAATCCAAAGTCACCCTTGGTCCTCCATAGGGACACATAGTGCCCTCTGATTCTCACATACACACGCACACATAATAAATAAAATATTGATTTAGGGGCTGGCAAGATAGCTCACCAGTTGCCTGATCACAAAATGGGTGTTCTGTATTTGATATCCAGAAGCCCATATGCTGGAAGCAGAGAACTAACTTCTGAAAGTTGCCTCTGACCTCCACCCAGGAGCCGCAGGATGCACATGCATGCGCTTGCGCGCTCTCTCTCTAATGAATACACAATAAAATATTTAAGGTATGAATTTAGGGCTGGAGAGATGGCTCAGAAGATGAAGGACAAGTGGAGTTTGTACCCCAGATTTCACATAAAACGCCAGGAGTGTGGTGGCCATCTGTAATTGCGTCCTGGGAAGGCAAAGACTGGGAGTCTCCAGAGAGAGCAAGCTGGCCAGACCAGCCCCATCAGCTGGCTCTAAGTGCGGGTAGAGACCTAGGCTCGAAAAGGTGGAGGAGTCACTGAAGATGATTCTGGAAATCAAGCTCCATCTTCCACACAGAAGTGTGTACAGGAGCATGTGCACTACACACATATGTGCCCTCCAACGCAAGTGAACAAACATATGACATTCCTGTTGCAGTCAGCCTGCATGGTTGCTGATAAATGACCATCAAATGGCTTAAGGGAACAAGGGGTTTATTTCCTCTTAGGATGACTGGTTACAGTTCGTAGTCCAGCTTGACAGGAGAGCACGCACCAGCACGAGGGCCGAGGGAACTGACCACACCATCACCACATAATGGCTGAGAGAGGGACAATCCTTACTTGCCAGACCAGCATGTCTGGCCAAGTGTACACAAGGATGCTGACTCAACCAGCTCTCCGTGATTTCTTCCAGGGCCTAATCCCACCCACTGTAGGCTGGACCTTCCCCATCAGCTAGACAATCTCCTTCAGGTTCGCTCTGGGCTTAGCTCAACTACTAATCTCCACAAATGTGCCCAGAGCTCAAACCCTCAACTGTGAAGTTGACACCTGTGCCTAACCATGACATTTCCCAACATATATATGAAAATGGAAAAAAAAGTATAAATTTATTCTAAGGATGGAGGTATGGGTCAGTTGTACAGAACTTGCCTGCAAGCACAAAGCCTTGAGTTTGATTTCCAGCACACACACACACACACACACACACACACACACACACACACACACACACACAGAGATATGCTGGGTGACTTAGAAGGCAGAGGCGGGAAGTTCAGGAGTTTTGGGTTGTTTCTCATGCCCTGTGATCCATATGTGTTGCATCTTCAGTGATAGGGTCTTACTGGGCTAGAGAGATGGCTCAGGGGTTAAGACTTGGCCTCAAAAGTAGAAGGTTCTGAGTTCGGATCCCAGGACCCACATAAAAATGCCAGGCTGCAACAGGAGTCTGCACCTCCTGCCCCAGTGGGTAGAACCTAGGAAATCCCAGAGCGAAGCAAAAAGGAGCACTCCAGGATGATTCCCAAAGTCACTCTTGGTTTTCCACAGACCTTCTGATACACACACACACACACACACACACACACACACACATGCACGCACGCACGCATGCACATGCACATGTACACACAAGATAAATACATTTTAAAAAAAGATTAAGTCTTACTGAGGAACTTTGCTCTTTTACCTTAGTTCAGCTCAAATCTTGGTTATTTAGCTTTATGTTTACTAGTCACAAATGTTTCATGTTATTGCCTTTAAAAAACAAAACAAAACTTTTTCCCTCCTGAAATCGAATGGAGAGCATATATACCATCATTGAGCTACATCCCCAAACCCACATTGTTTCATTTTTAATGTTACACTACAGTTGGATTTAAGTTCAGCTGTGAATGCCAAGTTGGTCAGGAACAATGTAGCTATTCAGATAAAATTTTGCAAATTCATGGTGGAATTTAAAGGGAAATGGAGACTCCTGGCTGAGGTGTTTTTTTCATCTTCTTCCCATAATCCCGTCCTTGAAAGTATGTTAAAAGTATGTCAGTGATATGGTGATAAAACTTTTGTGTAGAGCATGAAGTCAGAGATGAACTTTCCATCTGCAAAATCTCCTCCGGGAAAATCAGATTATGGATTCCTTTAAGGTGCAGGAAGAAGACATTTAACCGAGATGTTGGCAGAGTGGAAACTATGCAGGACCTGCACGGGACTTGTGCGCCTGAGTCATCCTTGCTCATTCTTAACAAGGCAGGCACCTCTCGTCTCATAGCTGGCAGGTGCCAGGCAGCTTCCTGGAACCATGAATTCCTTGTAACAATCCTATGCAACTAGGTGCCAATGAGAGAAGAACCCCTGAAGACTCAGAAATATCCTGTCTGTGGCAAGAATCTTTTGTTTTCTTTGCAATTTATGCCATTCAAAGAGAGAACAGAATTCTCTTTGCAAATGTTCATGGTGAGTAATGTAGGCACAATTGCCCCAGTTTGTGCACTGTTATACATCCTGGTTTGCATCACGTTTCTCCATCACCTCTACAAAAGGTAAATTTGTTCCCAATCTTGTGCTTTTCTTGGTGCATCACTTCCTTAACCACACGTATTGAGAAATCTTAACTGTACATGGACCGGGAGTTTTTCAGAAGCTAAAATTTAATTCTTAACTGTAGATCAGAATCCTTACCGAGGACGTATCTCAGTGGTAAAGCTCTTACCTAGCACGAACCCATGGCTCTGGGCTCAGTTCTCAGCACCACAAGAAAAGAAGATTGTAATGCTCAAGGAAAAGAATACTTCGAAATATTTATCATAAAGAAATATTTTCAGCAATAGGCATTTATTATCTTATCATAACTGTTATAAAAATTAAGTTGGTAACATATCAGGTATGCTTTCCTATTTGGAAATCATAAATATTTAAATATTCTCATTGCCAATATTACCTTCATTGTGTAGCTTGTGAAAAAATAAAGACGTTGGTCTCCCATTTTCTCATGCTGAATCAGCAACAGTAATTACTTTGTTACTCAAGAAATACTAATCCCACTGGGTGAAATGATAAACTATAAGAACACCTTTCAGAAGTTCAACAATAGACTGTTACATGAAGAGAAATAGAATAGCTAATTTTTGATAATGCTAATGAAGATAATAGATTAGAAAATCTTGGTCTCCAAACAGTTCAGGGGAAGAAAGGCTTTTATTCGCGATCACGGTTCTAGGTTGTAGTTGATCAATATGGCAGGAGAGGGATAACCACTGTTGGGAGCCAAAGGAACTGGCCACACCATATCCCCAGGGAAGCCGAGAGAAGGGCATATTTTCTAGCTTGCCAACCTGGCAAAACCAACTAGTTTTCTCTGTATCTTATCCACTTGCCCATGAAATGATCTCACTCACTGTGGGGCTTCAGCATCGATTAGATGGTAATTTCCTACAGGCTTGCTCAGTGCCTTAACTAGATAGCCCTTCATAGTTGTGTCTAAAGGCTCAGTTCTCAACTGTCAGGTTGATCCCTAGAACCAGCTGGCACAGTGCCATCTGCCAGAAGCAGAGGTTGTGTGGCAGGGTCCAGAAAATGGGAGGAACATTTAGTAATTCGGCATTTCACACTCATTACTTGAGTGTGGAATTTCTTGTGGAATTTCTGCAGCTTCTACCCCATGGGAATTCTAAGGAACAGGGATTTTACATCTACTCCTATGCCTTTGCTACCTTACCCAACACCTGCCTGGCACAGGGAAGTTTCTGCTCCTATTTGTTGAATGAAAAGGCTGGATGATTGAGTCTGTGATAGAGTAAGTGAAATACCCAAATCCATACAGTTAGTAGGCAATGGAGTTATTACCAGCACAAACTGTTTGCTTCCAGTCCATTCAGACAGGAACTGTGAAGTGCCACACAGTTATTTCTGTTTTCCTAGGTTTTGTGAATATTTCTTGGATGATCTTAAGTTTGTATTAAGGTACTCGAGAGAAACAGATCTACACAATGTGTGTGGTCATAGACATATAGGGAATGGATGTGTGGGGCTATCCTGAGACACCCATCTGCATGGCACATTGTCAACTTTGCAGGACTGAGAGCAGATGGTACAGTTTCAGGTGGAAGAAGACTTGATAATAGCAGCAGCAGCAGCAGCAGCAGCAGCAGCAACAACAAAAAGACCCGACAACTAGAAGACCCAATAGTTTGCTTCAAGCTTTTAAGATAGGCGTTAGGAGCAGCCCTGTCATAGTTAGCACAGGTGTCAACTCGACAGTTGAGGGTTTGAGCTCTGGGTACATTTGTAGAGAATTAGTGGTTGAGTTAAGCCCAGAGCAAATCTGCAGGAGATTGTCAAACTGCTGGGGAAGGCCCAGCCCATGGTGGGTGGGACTAGGTCCTGGAATATATCACAGAACTGGTTGAGAGAATTGGTATCCTTCTGTTCACTTGGCTAGACATGCTGGTCTGGCAAGTAAGGATTGTCCCTCTCTCAGCCATTACGTAGAGACGGTGTGGCCAGTTCCCTCGCCCTGGTGTTGGTGCGTGCTCTCCTGTCAAGCTGGACTATAGACAGTAACCGGACTATCAGTAAGAAAATAAACCCCTTGTTCCCGTAAGCCATTTGATGGTCATTTATTAGCAACCATGCAGGTGAACTGCAACTATCCCTCCATGGTAGACAGCTTGCTTAATATGTCCAAGACGCCACATTGCACAATTTCCAGCGGGGTTCCAGGCAAGGAAAAGCCGCACTTCAAACCAAAGGCAGTTAGGTTCTTTCCTAGTCACAGCAAGGTCAGCCATTTTGTTCCAACCAGGCCTTCTTAGTATAAGATGATGCCCACCAACACTGAGGATGGCCACAGACATAAACAGAAACACCAAATATCTGGGTACCCCCTGGCCAGTCAAGTTGATACATGAAATTAGCTGTCACAGAGCTTTACCATTCACAAGGACTGCAGTCACGTGACTCAAAGCACACCCAGCATGCACGTTAGACAGAGGTTGTACACTGAGGTACACCTTTATTCCCAAAGGTTATATATTTAGTTTTGAATTGTGTGTGCATAGCAACCCTTTTGTGAGGTAATACAGTGATACTGAAGGTCACCTAGTTACCAAAACAGTGACCTTGGGCAACTTATTTTCACACCAGCTTTTTAAATCCATAACCTAGAAATAATAATTGTTCCCTCACTACCAGGTCGATATCATAACAATTAAAATAAAAAGGACTTAGCACAACATATGGAGCATAGTAAGCGTTAATAAGTGCTGGTTATTTTTAATAAAAGAAATATCAATGCAAAAAATGAATATGATGTAAAAAAACAGAAATGTTCTTTTAAAATGTGGGCTTGTGTTCTTATTGTAAACATTCTTCCATGGCAGAGACTATCCATTTGCATATCTATCTTCAATTTGTAATACAATGCATATTAATCCTATGTTGTAAAAATTCAGAACACTTAGAATTACCACGTCATAATTATAGTAATCTCATTTTGGAGTTGTGTGAAAAATTCTGTGTATTCCTATTATGCAAAGTTGAATTTTTCTTGTACAAATTTGCTAATTTAATGTAAAGTAAACATTTGGAGAAGTAAAATATTTTCATTTCCTTAATATTTAAGTATGATGTCTTATAATAACCTTTCATTTTAAAAAGTTTCCATGAGCAACTAAGTGTGAAATTAAATTTGACGGACCCAATCAAAAAAATATGTAGTTTTCAGACAGGGCTGTGGTATCCATAATTTCATGGCAGATATGTATACTTTCACAAGAATTGCACTGATAATTATCAATATCAATATCTCACCATAAAAAGGGGAAAATCTCAAGAAGCTCCACATCTCCCTGAGAGACTGAGGAAGACTAATGCTGATAGGAAAGATGCTTTCCTCAATGGTACAGCTACTGACGGAGCGTGAATGTCAGTCATATATCCTCACAAGTAAAGTAGATGAAACACAGTGGGCCACACAAGTGAAAAGCCTTGAAAACAGGAGGGAGGCAGGGCAGATGAAGGGTAGAGGAAAAGGAAAGAAGGGTGTGATTGGGAATGAAGGGGTAGGAAATACCATAAATTCACTATATTCATGTATGCAACACCAAAAATAAAATAAGTATAAATAATTTAAAAAGTGTTGTTTTCTCTATAGCTGTGGATCTCAGGGTTATAAATATAAGAATAATCTTTCTGAATTTTTTGATAATATTCCATTGTTGATCTTCACAAAAGTCTTGAAAGGTGCACAGATAGATGCTACCATTCTTTCTGACTGATTATTGAGTTAGAAATGAGGTTTTGTTTCTTTTCAGATGAGTCTCCACTTAGCCCAGGCTGGCCTTGAACCCACAATATAAGAGAAGAACTTCGGATCCTCCAGCTTCCACCTGCCCACTGTTGGGATCACAGGCCACTATGCCAGGTTCTTATGCAGTGCTGGGGATGGAAGCCAGAGGTTTCATGCTCTCTAGACAAGTTCTCTGCTAACTGTGCCACGTCCCCAGCCGGAAACTTTAAATGTAGTAATTCTCTCAGTACATCACATCTTATTAGAATAAATTCCAAATTCCCAGTGAAAAAAATATTAGAAGTCTCTTTAGCCACGAGGTGGTTTCTTTTAAGGCATGCAATTATATGGACAGTGTTTATTCCATGTTGAAAATCTCAAGATTTTATACCATTGCAAAGTGGATTCTTACATATACCACATCGATACTACAAGATTATATATAATCACAGCATCTGATTTTAGTCTTCTGCGTGGCAATAAAGTAGTTTGACTTACTATGCAACATAGTATAGTTCAGATGACAGCTTTCTTCACATTAGTCTTTGTTCTGTCATAGTTAGATATAGGTGAGGGTTTAAGGTCTGGGCACATTTGTAGATAATTAGTAGTTGAGTTAAACCTAGAGCAAACCTACAGGAGATTGGCTAGTGGATGGGAAAGGCCCAGCCCATGGTGGGTGGGATTAGTCCCTGGGCAGGTGAATAAAATGGAGGGAACTGTTTGAGAAAGGAGGCATCCTTGTGTACACTTGGCCAGACATGCTGGTTTGGCAAATGAGGATCGTCCCTCTCTCAGCCGTCATGTGGAGATGGTGTGGCCAGTTCCCTCGGCCCTGGTGTTGCAGTGGACGCTCATGCTAAGCTGGACTAAGAACTGTAACTGGACTATCATAAGAATAAACCCCTGTACCCTGAAGTCGTTTGATGGTGATTTTATCAGCAACCATGCTGGCTAACTGCTACAGCTGCCTTTTATTCTTGTTATCTATGCATTTGTTCCATGCTTTTTCTTCCGTTGCCCTGATGTACACAATCGTGCCTTGTCTTCAGATAACTAAAAAAGAAATTGCTTCTAAATAGACTTGCTGCATACAGCAGGAATAGAAGAGTTGTGATTTCCTCTTTACAGATTTAAGACTCGAACCTTTTTTTTTTTTTAAAAAACGAAGCTATAATTTGAACAAGATGATAAAAAGTCTGAATAAGATGATAAAATAATTGGAAGGACTGCAACTCTCTCAGCCCAATGGTACAGTTATATAATACATATGTAAAATCTGTATTATAAAATACATATATAATCATTGCTTACTTTCCTGGTTCATCTCTTTCTGTAAAGAGAAGTAAATTCTACCTGTTTTCCCAAATGGCTTATCTTGAATGGCTCCCTAGTAACTAATTTTTTTTTTTCTTCTCTCATGCCTCCTTGTAATTTAAGATTACATACATGCAAAAGGTACTTAATCTATATTCTTGGTCAATGAGCACATAGTTGAAATCAGTTTGGACCAGTGCCCGGCGAAGTGTGGCATGATGGGAATGGAATATGCTCTTGGCTGAGAATCAGACACTCAACATTGGGACATGGAAGACAAGCCCGGGGCGGCACATGTATTTTAGGCCTTTGGAAGCCTGGGGCAGGAGGAACCAGAGCTCTGAGGCCAGCCCCAGCCGCGCAGGGAGCTGCTGTTGGAACAGTCTCTGAAACCAGAACCAAAGCAGACGATCCTGTGTGGCAGTTGGTGAGAAGCTAAGGGTATCTTGCCACGGAGACAGACCCAAGGGGCTGCCATGGGAATAAAGGCTTTGAGCAGGGGACTAGGGAAGAGATGAGGTCATTTGGACAACAATAGAGGAAGACGGTTTGGGCCTGTGAATAGACTTAGATGAAAAAAAAAAAAATTAGAAAGAGGGGGAAAAGGAAACGGGAAAAGGAAGTCTGCTGCAGCAGGACATTGGGAGTGGGTGGGAGCTTCCTGCCGCGGCTTGATGTGTGGAACATCTGGTCTCTGCTTGCAAGGGTGAAACCGTAGAAACGGCAGGTTTCCCCACAATCCTAAAAAACATAGCGTTCAGACCCCTCCCTCCCCCGCCAAAATATCACTGATGACATTTTGCTAAAAAGGAGATAACTCTCCTTTTGCACTAGGAGCATCTTCACCAGTATTCCCAGTAACCAATCAGATTTGCAGACACAATGCTTTAATGGATGTTTGGAATGTTGTTATAATATCAGGGCTGAAGCGTAGCGTTGATTTAAACACAACTATATGAAAGGGCAAAGGTAGCCCGTCGATTTACACAGAAAACAACTGTTTTCAAAGCTGATGGTTTCACTCCCCGCTTTCCTGTTGCTTTGTTTAATGAGCACAGGGCTTCCAATCTCTCTTCACTTTCTGCATTGGCCCAAGTTTTCTGCAACTCAATTGCGCCCTCTAATGCTTCTTCGCATCTAATGACGGCCACCTTGGAATTTCAAGGGACCACAAGTCGACTAGACCCTAGAATGACTTCCGTGTCGCCATGGTTCAATTGCTCTTGTAGTCGTGAGTAGGGGCGAAGCTGTGCCGATGTAACAAACCTTCAAATATCAGGACTTTTGGAGAAATACAAGTTTAAGCTGGGGAGAGGATCCAGGGGTTTAAAGCCTTTGCCTAGAAAACAAAAGGACCTGAGTTCCCGTCTCCAGGTCCTATGTAAAAAATGCCCAGAGGCTGGAGAGGTGGCTCAGGGGTTAAGCCTCTGCCTTGCAGGCAGAAGGTCCTGAGTTCGGATCCCAGATCCCACGTATAGACGCCAGGTGGAAACGGGGGCGGCCTGCATTTCTGGTCCTGGTAGGGCGGAGCCTGTGAATCCCGGGGCAGAGTAAACAAGGAGGAGGTGGAGGCGTCCATGGTGGTTCCCGAATTTGCCGGTGGTTCTACATACACACATACATACACATGGGCGCACATGCACACACACAATTGAATAAAAAAATTAAAAAAAAATGCCCAGAGGAAATGCTGACGCCTTGAACTCTGGTCCTGGAAGGTAGAGCCTGGGAAACCCCAAAGCAAAGACATAAGGAGACAGAGCAATCCTTGGGGCTCCACAGGCATACACACTCAGGTGCCCCCTTGTACACACACACTCTTCCTTCTTATTTTAGTGCATGTGTGCGTGTCCACTTGTAAGGGTAAATTCACGTGTATGTACGCCTTGCATGCATTTGAAGGTCAGAGAACACCCTTGGGCGTGGCTCTCACCTTCCACCTTCTTTTGAGGCTGTCCACAAGCCTCCGGGGATTCTTCATCTTCCTCCTCCCATCCCCTAACAAGAGTGCTGGTGTTACAGATTCTAGTGCTACCGCATCTGGCTTTCACATATGTTTGGGGATTTGAACCCAGATCCTTATGCTTTGACAGCCAATGCTTTTTACTCACTGAACTGTGATTTGTTTTATGGTGGTTAAATACATGTGGTGCCGAGGCAACGGCTCAGTGGGTAGGAATATTTGCTCTGCTGTTTGAATGTTGGTTCCCTAGAGTTCACTGCCAGGCAGCTAAGCTCAAAAGATAAGCTTGTGGTTCAGCGAGAGATCTGGTGGCGAGGTAGTTAGATGGAGACGGATACGGGGCTCTAAGTATCCTTCTCTGCCTCTACACATGTGCTTGAGTGTGTACATTTGGACACTCATGTGCATGCAACACACACACAGCATGTGACACATTTTACCCATTTTAAGTTTCATTCAGTTCCCTGACTTTCGAGAATCTTCGCACTACTGTGTGATCTTTACTTCTTTTCTCCAAAGCTGTTCTTTTCATCTTTCTGAGCTAAAACCTGTTGCCTAGGTGGTAGAGTACCTGCCTAGCTTCATTTGCAAAGCCTTGGATCTGTTCTTCAACCCCCCCCCCCAAATCTCTGTATAATTAAATACTGATACCCCATTCTCCTCTCACCACCCTTCTTTATGCTTCCATGACTTTGGTAACTTCAGATAGAGTTAAACAATATTAAACCTTTGTGTCCTGTTTGTTTCATTTATGTGACATCTTTGAGGTTTACCCACATTGGAGCATGTACCAGATTTTCCTTTCTTTCTAAGGCCAAATAATATCCCATTGTACATGATTTCTCATATGTGTACACGATAGTTTGTTATTCATCATGGCTCATGTTTTATCATCCCTCATGTGTTTTCTTTAGTTAATCATTAACATATAGTCTGAATGTTTGTGTAAATCTATAACGCTTTTGATGTATGTCTGACTTTCACTCGGCCTTCTGACAAAGCTTGGCTTTAAAAGCAAAGTGTGTGCACCTTTAACTTGTAACAACAGTGCTCTGGTGAAAGTAAGCCACAACATTGCGCTTCTGCAACAGGCAGGTAACACATTAACCTTTGCTGATATTCAAAGAGGCTAACTTTTAAAATTTAGTTTAAAGACCGAGCTATTACGGAATGTTGGCCCTTTCAACAGAGTCTCCATTTCTGAAAGCGCTTTGAATAGTTCTATTGCTAATATTATTACTATGTTAGTTTCTTGTTTTTAAAATTTTATTTATTATTATTATTTGTGTGTGTGTGTGTGTGTGTGTGTGTGTGTGTGTATCAGAGGGCACTATGTGTCCTTGTGGAGGACCAAGTGAATCATCCTGGATTTCTTCTATCTCCTTTTTGTTTTGCTTTGGGATTTCCCAGGCTCTGCCACTGGGACCAGAAGTACAGGCCATTTCCGCCTGGTGTTTTTAACATGGAACCTGGGTTCTGAATTCAGGTCCCTCTGCTTGTGAGGCCAAGTCTTAACCCTGAGCCATCTCTCCAGCCCGTGTGTTTAGGCTTTTTGAAGGCATCTCCCCAGGTTGTCCAGGCTGGTATGGAACTTGCTATGTAGCTCAGGCTGGTCTTGGGTTC
The DNA here is from genome assembly GCA_023101885.1 of Typhlomys cinereus. NCBI lineage: Eukaryota > Metazoa > Chordata > Mammalia > Rodentia > Platacanthomyidae > Typhlomys > Typhlomys cinereus. Next base: position 1,525,846 of record JALPQD010000291.1, on the reverse strand, counting down.
TAGTTCTTCCTGCCTCAACCTCCCAAGTTCTGGCATGACTCATGCTCTGCCATACCCAGCTTCAAATGGATAAAAGCTGGACACAGAGGTAGGGAGAGGCTGTGGTGACCACGTGCTCTGCTCTTTGTCTCTGTGGATTTTGCTCTTCCAGGCACCTTGTCGAAGTGGAATGACCTGGCCTGTCTCTCTGGGGTCTGCTCACCAAGGTGAGTTATCCTTAATCTGATGAGCAAAATCGCTGCTGAGATGTGGAAAACTGCAAACTCCTGGACTCTGTGACTAGAGGCTTTTGACACACTGGTCTGAGGATGGTGTCAAACACCTGTACCCCATAAAAGCAAATTGGGACAGGTGTGTGTCTGTTTGTGTGTCAACATTGCGGGTCAAAGTCGAAGTGAGACTGGGGAGTAAATACTATCGTATCACACAGAGTTTGTTCCAGCTAACAGTGTAAAGCTGTATAAAGTATCGAGAAGAGAGGAGCTGGAATGTTTGCATCACAAAGAAATGACAAATGCTCTAATAATCTGGATACACTGAGTGGATCGTCATACGATGTGCATGCACCAAATAATCATGAAATTTCAATAAATATTCATAAATCATCTGTCAGTTGCAATATAAGCAAACCCATTGAAAAAAAGTTAAGAGTATGTTGTAAAAGTAAGGGAAGTACTGGCTGACTCAGGGTTAAGACTTTGACTCAAGGCAGAAAGACCTGAGTTTGGCTCCTGGGTCTTAGGTAAGATGCCAGGCAGAAATGGAGAGGGGCTGATGCTTCTGGCCCTGGTGGGCAGAGTCTGGGAAATCCCAGAGGGAAAACAAAAAAGAGGTAGAAACAATGACTCCCACAGTCAGCCACAAGGACACACAGTGCCCTCTGATACACACACACACAAGCAGAAAGCCAACTATATGCTATAAATTAAAGAAGTTTCTAGCAAGAAGGGAATGACCAACCACAACAAAACTCCGCAGAGGTTCATGGGTTCAAATCTTGTGTTCCTACCTGGTGCAGGTGTAGAAACTTAGGCGATGAGTGACCTTGAGCTCCTACAGTCAGCCCCACTTCCTGTCAACTCTGTGCTTCCTGTCTGCAGCCCCGAAGTGATCAGTACCTTGCACTGACACAGCTGTGCCTTGCACTGTGATGGGTGGGATCCCTTCTTAAACCCGCCTTAAGTCATGAGTCTGAATCATCCTACACATCCTTAAGTTGTTCTCACCAGGTATTTTGTTACAGTAACTGATTTGGGATGTGGATAAATCATTAGGCAGAAGGAACAAAGAGGGATAGGAATGGAGGAGCAGGATGCCTTGACCCTCTCTTTCCCTTCCTCCCTCTCTCCATCCCTCAGGGTCTGATCTGTAAAATGGGCATTTTCCCCTCGCTTCTCAGGACTGCTGTGAAAGCTGCGGTGAGTTAGCGCATGGGGTGTTTTCAGAATCATCCCTGTCAAGTGGCGGGACTCTGGCTTAGGCCAGATGAAGATAAGGACCACATGCCTTCTGGAGAGTGGACTGAAGCCCACGAGAACCGAGAAGGAGCTGATAGCCGAGTCAGGGTGGACGGAAGCTGGGGATTATTGCTTTTATAGCAGAACCTGTGGATCTGTTTGATTCCTCGGCAGATCTCATCAGCAGTAGAAACAAAGGAAAGCAGGGCGGGAGGGTAGGTGGCTGGAGGAGCCCAAGTAACCTCGGACTGTGGAGAACTGATTCAGCTTTGGGCGGAGCTGGCAGGAGACGCCCAAGAGGCCCTGGGGCAAGTCAGTGTATTCCACCTGTCAATCACTTTCAAGCTCCGCTGAGAATTCTGGTGATTCCTCAGGTTTGCCTGGAGATAACTTCAGTTGTGGGGGCTCCACTTTCATGGAGGGTGGGGGCAGGGAAAGTGGGAAAAACAGACCTTATTTTGTAAGATTTGGTTCGATATAAACATTGATATAAGACTATGTATTTCTATCTATCTATCTATCTATCTATCTATCTATCTATCTATCTATCTATCTATCTATCTATCTATCTATCTATCTATCTATCTATCTATCTATCTATCTATCTATCTATCTATCTAATCTAATCTAATTTATTTTTGAAAGCTACTCCTGCCCTTCGGTGGAATGAACTTCGGTTTGACCGTGAGCAGACTTGAAGGTCGACTCCGCCTCCTCGGAATTGGAGGTGCGGCTTGAGTGGGTCACGCACGTTTTCTGGGCCTCAGTTTTCCAGGTTGCAAAATGGATGGGGTTGGATTAGCTCGATTCTGACTTCCCTTAGTCCTGACTCGCGGAACGTCCGTGCAGCGCCCGGGAGGCTTGCGGGCGCCACCTTGAGGTCGAGACAGGCAGTGCGGTGAACAGGCTCCACCGGGTGTGCGGAGTTGGAGGCTTTTATCCATTTCAGAAAAGAAAAGAAAAAAATCTTCCAAGGACACGAAGTGTCCCGACCAGAATAAGAGTGCTCCCTTGTTAGAATAAATTGAGGATCAGTTAGATATGGCGTCGTGGCCAGAATCTCATCATGACAACGGGAATAACTCATCGATGTGTGTGAATAATTCATGGTGGGCTCAGTCCTGCGGGAGAGGGAAGGCAGGAACCGTAGCCAAAGCGCATTGGAAACAGTTTGCTTCAATTAGACTTGTGCTTTATTGGAGCAATGACCTTGAGAATGACTCTGTCTTCATATCAGAACCAGCTCACAGGCTTCCTTCCCCGTGCAGTTGTAAAATGCCCTCATGCGTGTGCTATTTATTTAACAGCTCTGGCTTAGTTGAGGTCAAGCTCACCCTTTAAAGAGCCTGGGACCGACTTCTAATTCTAGACGACCTTCAGAAGGGCCGATTAGCAGCACCAGAGGGTCAGGTGTATGACCCTGAGGGTTCTCAGAACAAAAGTGTTTTTACATGGCCTTGGATTGTGGATTTCTTACCCACCCACTCCGAGGCAGCTACAAAGCTGTTGTGAACTAGCTACTGCGAGGGAGATAAAGACGTCAGAGGCCCCTCTACAGCTGTGTTCAGGCCTACCCAGGAGACAGAGGAGCAACGCTTCCTTCCTTCCTCCCTCCCCCTCTCCCTCTTCTTCCCCCTTCCCTTCCTTCCCTTCCTTCCCTTCCCTTTCTTCCTTCCTTCTTTCCTTCCTTTTTCCTTCTTTCCTTCCTTCCTTTCTTCCTTCCCTCCGTTTCTTCCTTCCCTCCCTTCCTTCCTTCCCTCCTTCCTTCCTTCCCTCCTTCCTTCCTTCCCTCCCTTCCTTCCTTCCCTCCTTCCCTCCCTTCCCTCCCTCCCTCCCTCTCTCCCTCCTTCTCTCCCTCCCTTCCTTCCTTCCCTCCCTCCCTTCCTTCCTTCCTTCCATTCCTCCCTCCTTTCCTTCCTTCCCTCCTTTTCTTCCTTCCCTCCTTTTCTTCCTTCCCTCCCTCTCTCCCTCCTTTCCTTGCATCCCTCCCTCTCTCCTTCCCTCCCTCTCTCCCTCCTTCCTTTTTTCCTCCCTTCCTTCCTTCCTCCCTCCCTCCCTCTCTCCCTCCCTCTTTCCTTTTTTCCTTCCTTCCTCTCTCTTTCTTTCAGCAGAAAAAGTTTTAGTTTAAAAGTTTATCATTCAAAAGGAAAGCAAAGAGGAGGTCAAACCATCCAGGGTGATTCCCAAAGTCACCCCTGGGCCTCCATAAGCACATGTAGTGTTCTCTGATACACACATGCAATAAACAAATATAATGAATCTTTAAAAAACTGCCCAGAGCTCTAGTTCTAGTTAGAGGTATTTTACTTTGTGTGTGTGTGTATTTGGATTTTCAGATGTTTGTGTATATTTGGTGCGTTCATATATGTTTGCATATGGGTGGGCACTCATGGGTTTATTTGCCTAAATGCATTTGATTATGTGTGAGTGTGTGTGTGTGTGTGTGTGTGTGTGTGTGTGTGTGTGTGTAGCCTCAAAGGTGATACCAGGAAACCTGATCCCGGATTGTATAGGTTCTTGGGTTTGGGAGTGGAAGACTGCAACCAGAATGCTAGAAGAGGACTAAGGCAGATTTTATGAGAGGAGAGAAAGGATGACAGGGACATGGATTCCACTAGGGGCAAGAGAGCTTTCTGACAGCTGCTAGGGTCAGGGATATTATAGGGTTAGGCTTGCCTGGGAAAAGTGGCTTTTCCTCAGTGGTTAGCTCCAGTTTCTGCAAATCTCGTTTGGAACTTTTGGTTCCCTACATCTCACTGGTCTGTTCATATCAGGGCCCAGTCCGGTCGACCTTGAGGGGGACCTTGTGGTTGAGCTGTTTCATTTGATGAAGTTGGTTATCTACAATGGAGAGTTCATCTCCATATCGTTCATATTAAATTTATGTTAATTTATATTCATGATATAGGGTGTGATCCCTCAAGGTAATCCTAGTCATTGAGGATTGACCTTTGAAGACCTTCAAAGACCTTCATGTTAAAGAAAAGGCTGGGTGTGCTGGGGGATACTTGTAATTCCGGTGCTGGGGAGGTAGAGATAGGCAGATCTCAGGACTGCCTGGCTAACCAGCTACACTAGTTGGTGGCCCCCCGCCGTGAGAAACTCTGTCTCAAAAAATCCCAACCAACCACTACCAACAAAAGTGGAGGCTCTGGCTTCCACACATACAGGCACTGCATACAGCTGATATGCATGTACCTGGACACACACACAGGGACTGCATACACCTGACATGCATATACCTGGAGTTTCCCAGGCTCTACCTTCCAGGACCAGAAGTACAGTTGCTGCCATTTCTGCTTGGTGTTTCTATGTGGGATCCAGGATCTGAATTCAGAACCTTCTGCCTATGAAGCAGAGGCTTAACCTCTGTGCCATCTCCCCAGCCCCATCTTTGTTAATTTGTACTTGGATTCCTGTGTAAGCGGGATTTGTGTGTGACTTCTAGACTTTCTTTAACATACTTTTCATCGGTGATCTCTAACCTTTGTTCCTTAAAGACATTCCCTCTTAGATTCTTCTTCAAGAGCACCCAGTCCTTTCCTAAGGTTCCTCCTTCCATTTTACCATCATGCCTACTTCTAGATGATTCTTTATTGTGTTATTTTCCTAATACAATATACTTACCAGTTATGGTTAGATTCAAGTTCCCAATCCTTGTAACAATCATCAGTAATGCAGCCACAGTGAAATTCCATTCAGGCTCCTTGCGGACATCTTCAGGGTCAATCCCTCCTCCCCCAGCTGCTAGGGATCCAAATCAGTGGGGATCCAGGCATGCTGGGTGCTCACCCACCACTGAGCTCCAGCCTTCAGAGGCTCTGTATCTGACAGAGTAAGCAGGGGTGTTACCTGGCATGCAGAGATGGCTGTTTCTCCACACACATTATTTCTTGTCAGTCTAATCCGCCCTATTTTGACACATGTGTATCTTTTGTTGCTGTGCTTCTAGAATTTTCAGGAGGTGGGAACAAATGTTACAGCATCTCAAGTCCTTGTTTGTTTAATAGTTTTTTTCCCCTTTATTATGTGTGTGTGTGTGTGTGTGTGTGTGTGTGTGTGTGTGTGTGTGTGTATCAGAGGGCACTATGTGTCCTTGTGGAGGGCCAGTAGTGACTTTGGATTCATCCTGGATTGCTTCTACTTCCTTCTTGCTTTGTTCTGGGATTTCCCAGGCTCTGTCCACCAGGGCTGGAAGTGCAGGCAACTACGGTTTCGCCTGGTGTTTTTTACGTGGACCTGAGATCTGAACTTAGGAACTTCTGCTTGTGAGACACAGTCTTAACTCCTGAGCCATTTCTCGAGTCCATTCGCTTAAATAGTTTTAAGAAACTTGAATATCTGAATTGGCCCTGTAACACTTGTTGCTACAACCACAGGAAGACTGGTATAGAAAATTACCTGTCTATGGCTGTCCCCCACTCTCAAACATGTACCTGAACCAAATGGAAACTATCTTATGGGGGTCGTCAAGGCCTAAGGCTGCTCTCTAGAGAACTGATGCATTAGCAACTGGAATAGACAGTTATTAGGCAGATTCCTCCCTCTGGGAGTTGAGTTGCCTCCTATCTTTTTGTTTTTCTCAGAACGGGCAAGGATGAAACTTCTCCCTGCAGTTTTTTCTCTGTGCATTTGAGACCATTAGCTATGTTAATACATGTATCACAAGATTATGCACATATCACAGTAACCAGGTAACTCTGCTTTGAGACATTCATAGTCCATTCCCTTTTAGCAACTAAGTGTCATGTCTGCTTTTAACTCTACCTGGAGACATTATATCTGACCCCTCATAACAAGTAGATGTCAATTCTGCCTTTTTTTGCTAGTCTGGAATGTACATTTAACATAATCCTATAAACAATTTGGCCCTGCTATTATTTGATTTTTTTCCTATAAATACTCATATATGCTATAATAATATTGGCTTAGATGATAGAGGACATCCTAGGCTCCCTCTGACTCGATGCCTGATCAGTTCTCACATCTCCCACTTCTGTTTCCTGAATGTACATCCCGGTTTATGCTGGTTCATGGGCCTGGACACTAACTGGCCAAATACCTGTTTTCCAGAATAACCCTGGGCAACAGTTATAAAAGGCTACTCTTTGAAAGAACATAATTTATAATGTCATTCCTTTTTCTCATGTTCAGGTAGATATTTCAGGCCAAACTAAAAGCAGTTGTTTTTCTTTTTAAATGCATTCTGGCTCTCAATATTGTTGCTTTCCAAGTATGTCTGACTGTTTTGAACTGAAACAGGAAGCTCATGATGCTACAAAGGCTAAGAAAAATTAGGCATCTTCCAAACCTACAAGGAATCTTTCTACCCAAAGCGAAATGGAATTTTGTTAGTTTGATACATTTCTTTCATAACTGTTTGTGAGTTTCTTTCAGGGATAGGAAAGCAGAATTTATCCTCAGTGCCTACAGTATCACCTGACCACCTGTGGTACACACGCCATATTCTATCATATCTGCACCGATTGTGCAAGGTATTTTAGTCTTATTTAACAGATCAGGAAGCTGAATCTTTAAGATACTTTGGTGGAATCATATGCAAGTTCTGATTTGTCAGACTCTAATTCCTTTAACTGGTAGCTTGTCAGAATTGTAGAATATCAAGTGTGACCCCAGACTGGCCGAATTGGAACCTGCCTTTTAAGTTTCCCAGTCCATTATTATGAACTAAATTACAGAGAGATTTCTGAGACTATTTAAGAGTTTTCCCATGCTTTTTTTTTTTTTTTTTGGCCCAAATCTGCTTAATGTAATGTCTTGCTTAAATACTATCATTTACTGATCTTCCAAAACCACAGTCTAGGCTAAGCTTCCTAGCACATACTGAAGCTAGTCTGGATTACATGAGACCCAACTTTAAAAAAGGAGTGAGGGAAAATAATAAATAAAAGAAGGATGTTACTAGCTTCAAACTTCCCATGTCAAGGGTGGTCTTGAATTCCTGATCCTCCTACACTTACCTCTCAAGTTCTGGGATTATAGGGATATATCCCCATGCCTGGCCCAAATCCTCACTCTAGAGCTGTGACAGATGACCTCTCAGCACTCCACGCTGGCCAGGGGTGTTAGGAACCTGCTTGAATAACATTTCTTTCTGCTTCTCCTAGGAAATGGGGTGGATAATTTGACTGTGATCTTAGATGTATTTATGGGCTGGTTCTCTGCATCTCCCAGCCCTTCCTCTCTGTTGCAGTTCGCCTGCAATGGTTGCTGATAAATGACCATCAAACGGCTTAAGGGAACAAGGGATTTATTTTCTTATGACAGCCAGGTTACAGCTCTCAGTCCAGCTTGAAGGGAGAACATGCACCAATACCAGGGCCGAGGGAACTGGCCACACCATCTCTATGTAATGACTGAGAGAAGGACCATTCCTACTTGCCAGACCAGCATATCTGGCCAAGTGTACAAAAGGATGCCAACTTCTTCAACCAGTCCTCTGTCTTTATTTCAGGGCCTAATCCCACCCACCATAGGCTGGGCCCTCTCCATCAGCTAGAAAATTTCCTGCAGGTTTGCTCTGGCCCAACTCAACCACAAATTCTCCACAAATGTGCCCAGAGCTCAAACCCTCAACTGTCAAGTTGACACCTGTGCCTAACTATGACATTCTCCTACTTTAAGGCAGAGTATTCTCTTTCTACACAGCTCATAGGCTAAGTAGTTGTGGAGCCCGGCTCAGGGAAGGGTGTGTGTGTGTGTGTGTGTGTGTGTGTGTGTTCTCCTGCATGCTATTTTTGCCCTTTGCTTTAACATTAGCATGGGCCAAGCCTGGGCCTCTTCTTTTGCATCGACAGTTCCTTTGACCTATGGATTTAATATTTAATTAATTAATTTTTTTGGTGTGTGCGTGTGTATGAGAGAGAGACAGAGAAAGGAGGGGGGGGACTGTGTCTCCCTGTGGAAGACCAAGGATGACTTCCGGAATCACCCTGGATTGCTTCTGTCTCCTTCTTGCTTTGTTCTGGGATGTCCCAGGGTCTGTCCAGCAGGGCTGGAAATGCAGGCCGCCACCATTTCCCTCTGATGTTTTTTACACAGGACCTGGAATCCGAACTAAGGACCTTCTGCTTGCAAGACAAAGTCTTAACCCCAGAACCATCTCTCCATCATCCTGACCTATACATTTAGAAGCCAAAGGGGACATATTAATGAGGAAAGCTCCATCAGTGACGGAACTTAAGCCTTTTCTCAACTTATCTTCTTATGGCGTATGCTAAAGGTTAGCTCGCACTGTGGTTTGGCTAGGAAAAGTCATCCATCGGCACATATTTTGGAGCGTTTGACTCCTAGTTCACGCTGCTGACTTGAAAGGCTGTACAACTTGCAGGAGGTGGAGTCTTGGTAGAGGAAGGGGGTCGCTGGGGGCAGGGCTTAAGGTTTTATAACCAGCAAGTTCAGCTTCCTGGAGAAGTCAAAACCGCACACTTCAGCTGTAGGTGGAGGGGTGGGCCCCCATGCCTTTTCCTCCACTAGCACGGTGAGCCTGAAAACTGGGAGCAAAATACCCTCCCCCCATTTTTTTGTACGTGTTAACATGTATGTGTACAGGAGGGGACTGAGTGTGTGCGTCTGTGGAGGTTCAAGGGCGACATCTGGAATCATCCTGGATCGCTCTACTTCCTTATTCCTTTGTTCTGGGGTTTTCCAGGCTCTGCCTTCCAGAATTACAGGCCCTCGCAGTAGAGGCCAGGTGCTTTTTGCATTTTTACGTGGGATCTGGGATCCAAACTCAGGTTCTTTTGCTTGTGAGACAAAGGCTTTAACCCCTAAGCCAAATCCCTAACAATAAATCCTTCTTTAAGTTGCTTTTGTTAGGTATTATGTCACAGCAACTAGAGAAACTTGACTCCTGACACTATACTTTTTTTTCACTCCATTCACACCTGTATTTCAAGTGTGGAAATGCATATTTGCAAGCAGCAATACAAAAGTATTCATGAAAAATGCATGATCTCGAAAACTATGAAAACATCCCTGCTACTGATACATTTCTAAATACAAAACTGACTGATGTATTTGTTACTTCTGTGTACTGAGAGCAGTTCATTTTCAGGCAAATAAAATTCACTTTTTAGGTGTGAATGGTATGAATGACTGTCTTTTAAAAAACATTTCTTAGTTCTTTGGGACCCTTAAACATGCAAAAGCTTTGAACAGGAGGGTCCACAAAGGAACCAGGGTTGTATTGCATCCAGTTAGGTCAGAGCTGGAAATGCCTGTGGGTCATCTACATCTGGAGCAGAAGCATTTGACTTATCGATCCTGCTACCACTGTGAGGACCACCATGCCCGTCTTCCATGTCCTGGGTAGCCTACACCTCCAAAACTGATCTCCAGCTGAGAAGTTATGTCATTTGCTGGTTTCCAAAAATGATGGGCCATTAACAGAATCTTCAGCATGAACCTCTTTCACTTTTTGATTTATGAAGAACAAATCCCTTCTTCCATTGCCCATCAACTCCTTCTATCATAGTTAGGCACAGGTGTCAACTTGATGGTTGAGGGTTTGAGCTCTGGGCACATTTGTGGAGGATTACTGGAAGGAGATTGTCTAGCTGATGTGGAAGGCCCAGCCTATGGTGGGTGGGACTAGGCCCTGAACAGGTGAATAAAATACTGAGAGCTGGTTGAGAGAGTTGGCATCCTTCTGTTCACTTGGCCAGTAAGTGATTGGTCTGGCAAGTAAGGATTGTCCATCTCTCAGCTGTTACATGGTGATGTGTGACCAGTTTCCTTGGCCCTGGTGTTAGTGCATGCTCTCCCGTCAAGCTGGACTGAGAACTGTAACCAGGAATCATAAGAGAGAATAAACACTTGTTCCATTATGCCATATGTGGTCATTTATCAGCAACCATGCAGGTTGGTTTTCGGATATTAAATTCTACTTTTGCTCTGTTTTTGTTTTGAATAGCCTTCCATTCATCCAGAGTGACTTCTTCTGACCTTCCTCCTAAACCTCTTCAATTTTGTTCTCCTTATTTTCAGTATCTGCTACCAGAAATTCTTCTCATTCAGGTGTTTCCTCAGTCACATTTGACTGATCCAAATCACTCCAATGATAAGATATTAGTTTCTGAATGTATTTTCGGGGACTCTATTAATTCATGTTTGATAGTTCCCCACTTGTGAGATCTGCTACCTCCATGTTTGTCCTCATGCTTCAGGCCACTGACACTTCTTTTAATACTTTTTAAATATTTATTTATTTTTTGCTTGTGTGTCTGTGTGTTTCTCTGTGATTGTGTGTATCAGAGGACACTGTATAAGTCTGTGGAGGCCCAAGGGTGACTTTGGGAATCACCCTGGATTATGTTACCTCCTTTTTGCTTTGCTCTGGAGTTTCCCAGGCTCTGCCTTTCTGGGTGAGAAGTACAGGTCACTGCCATTTCTGGCTGGCATATGGAATCTGGGATCCGAATTTAGGACCTTCTGCTAGCTTAACCTCTGAGCCATCTCTCCAGCCTTTAATACTTTTTAGATAACATACTTCTATGTATTCTTTTTTATTAATTTCAGAAGTTTCAGAGAAACTCCAAAGCTACTTTTTGAGAGAGGGAAACAAAATGAATTTCTGGTAGCATCCTTCGGAAATTACAGGTGCTTTGTTTCTGGCAAGACTTATAAGCCAGGTTCTAGATTTTCCCAACAGCTTCAGATCTGCCATTTGCATGCCTGGGATCTGAAGCATATGTATTTTCCTGCTCTCAGTCACACAGCATTTTAGTCTTGCCAGAAGTTTGCTTATGACATCTGCAGATAGAGAAAGAGGAGAAAGAGAGAGAGAGAGAAAAGAGAGAGAGGAGATCTGTGGGCTGTATTTATCTAGTCTTTTATAATCTTTAAGTATCTTAACTGTTATATTAGGTAATCAAAAAATAATATTCTTCACTGTGTATGTGCCTGTGTGATTGCACGTATGGTTCCCTTAGTGACATTTTACAAGAGTATCGATAAATATTTATTAGTTTATCTCCTTGTAAAAATCTGTTATTTTATTAATAGGCTGCTTTAATTGATCCTGTAGAAATGATAGCTGTTTCTTTTGGTCAGGTGTCTGTTCAGAGTTTGCCTTACAGACCTGCGTGTTTGGGGGAAGACGACTTTCTTTTGGATGCCTAGACTGGTTTCTCAGTCAAAGTCCACAAATTCAGGTGTACCAGTTACTCTTTTGTGTTGCTGTGTGACATGACTCAAAGTCAAGCAACTTAGTGGGAAGAAGGGAGATTTATTCACTTTATGGTTCCAGAGGGTAGATATAGTCCTTCATAGCAGAAAATGCGTGGCTGGCTGGCAGAAGCCGGAGGGGGACATTCCTCATGGCGGCTGAAAGCTGCAAAACTGCCAACTGCAAGAGCAGACCTCTCCTGGAAATAGGGCGGGGCTAATCCACCTGAAGACCCACCCACCCCCTGTGACCGCCTCCTCCAGCCAGGCTCTCCCTCCTAAAGGTGCCACGAGGTTCCCAAACACCTGTGCCTATGGGGGACAATTCACCTTTCAAACCACGACACCAGGCTTTTGTGCTCATTAGAATAATTATCCAGTTCATTCTTCAATATATTTGCATAAACATAGGTGTAAGAAAGCGTGCCAAGGTCTGGCTCACTTTATGTACAAAGGAATTTCTGCGCCTTATTCCATTTGGAAGTGAGACTTCTGACTAAATATCTTTGCTTTTATGTTGCAGTTACCAGAGAACTGAGGGCCAGATGGTACTTAGATGCACCGAATAATTACTTTCCGATCTAAGTGTAAGCATTGGTCTTTTAAATACTACATAGTCATTTTCAGTTATTATAATAATTGTTTGTCATATCATCAACATCTGACAGAAACAGCTTAAAGGAGGATTTATTTTGACTCACAGTATTAAAGGTTTCAGGCCACACTTGCTGAGTGCTTTATGCCTGGGAAGGCCGTCATGGCAGTGGGAACGCAGGGCTCAAGAGAGCTGTTCACCTCATGGCTGACCAGGAGCATGGCAGGAAGAGGCGGGGCAATATGCTCTGAGGACCAGCCCCCAATGGCATACTTCCTCCAGCCTCCCAAAGTTTCCACAACTTCCCAAAGCAGTGCCACCAGCTTAGGACATGAGTGAGTCTGTGGTGACGTGACAGGGTTGATGTATCCAGACACAATGCAGCTGTGTCTCGTTCCAAGAGACCTGCACAGGGGAAAGATCTGAAGAGGCTCCATACCTCCCTGAGAGACTAATGAGGGTTAATGATTGAGGGTGAGGGGAGTCCCCAGCTGTATCCCCACTACTATATCATGTTTGCTCCATGGGGTGGCTAGAACGTGCCATCAGCAGTAACCCAGATGGAACTTAGCGGGTCACATACATAAGAACATGAGAGAAGGAGGGAGACAGGTGGGAAAGAAGAAAGTTTGTAGTGGGCAAAAACAGAGGATAGAGATTGGGTAAAAGGGTTGAAAATGATCCAAATTCATTATAGTCATGCACACATCCCTAGAAGAATATATAAAAAGTGATCATTTGGACATATAACCTGTCTCATCAAGAGAGGAGCCAAGGTGGACAAGATAGTTCATGCTTGTAATCTTAGTGCTAAGTAAACTGAGGCAGGAGGATTGCTGAGAGTTCAAGACCACCGTGTGCTGTATAGTGAGATCCTGTCTCAGAGCAAGAAAAAGAAGAATTAACTCATAGATTAATTTATAATTAATTTACAATTAAGAACTGAGCAGTCACAGAATAAAGGACTGATTATAATCATTAAAACACTTAGGCTATAAAACCAAAAGCAAATTTTATTGGATCACCAAAGAATTAAACAGGGAGGTTTGTTACATTCAAAAATAAAGAAACATAAGAGTGAGTGTGTGTGTGTGTGTTTGTGTGTGTGTGTGTGTGTGTGTGTGTGTGTGTGTGTGTGTGTATGTCCCTGTGAAGGACCAAGGGTAACTTTGGGAATCATTCTGGATTGCTTCTACCCCACTTTTGCTTTGCTCTGGGATTTCCCAGGCTCCACCCACCAGGGCCAGAAGTGCAGACCACTGCTGTTAACCTGGCATTTTAACCTGGGACCTGGCATCAGAACTCAGGACCTTCTACTTGTGAGTGAGAGTCTTTTTTTTTTTTTTTAATAAAAGCTATAAACATTCACATGCAGGCTCTGTGATAGTCATCTAGTAGCATAAATCATACACTTTGAGCTTGCTAGAAAAAAACAGCAAATTTATTTTTTTTTATTTCAGCTCATACAAACTTATTAGGTACACCAGTTCCCTCCCTCCCTCCTCCTCCCCCCGTACCCCCTGCTCCTCCTCCCCACCCTTCTCCCTCCCCATCCCCCAGTGCCTCCCACCCCAATTCCCAGAGAGTCCTTTCTTGTGCATGTCTGATTTTCCTCTGGGCCCTCCTCTACGATGACATACAAGGACCTAGTGGCCTTTCCCTGAACCCTTTCCCGTGTTCCCCTTAGGTATAGGAACACTGCTGTGGCTGCCAATCCTTTGCCTCCAAGGCTCTTGGTGCCTTTAGCAGATGCTAGACTTTGTGAGGTCAACAGTGTGTTGGACAATGCGCAGGGCATGCAAAGTCCAATTATGATTGCTTCAGCCCTAACTAGTATAGAGTATCTTACATATCATTGCTCTTCCCATCCTTTTGCTCTTACACTCTTACCGCCCCCTCTTCCGCAAATTTCCCTGAGCTTCAAGATGGGGAGAGACTAAGCTGGCCTAGTTCTAGGTGGTTGATATAGAGTCTCTGAAGTTCTGGATTGTGGTTTGTTGATTTTCTTTTGCAGTTTTGCTGCTCCTGCAATGCCCTTCACTCCATCCTGGTGGGCATTGTATGTTACCCCCTGGCCAGAGACAAAAAGCTGTTAGAGTCTTGTGATAAAAGCACGTTCAAAGGTAGATGTAATAAAAGTGGGAAACCATACTAAGGGAGGGGTCTATCACCCATTTGCAAAATGGTTACTTTTTTTTTTTTAAGTATTTTTTCCTCTATTTTATAGACAAGAATCTAAAGCCCAGAGAAGTATCTTTACATCCCTAAGTGTTATGTGATTGAATCAGGAGTCAAAACTAGGGCTGCTTGATAGCAATGGCTTTCACTATGTCTTTATCCCAAGGTGATTATTTATGGTATCACTATATCATAAATGTATTTGATCAAAGGGGAAAAGTTTGACATATTAAAATGAGGTATGTTTGGAACAAATTATTAGAATTGAACCCTCTGTGTTTATTATGCTCACACTCTGAGAGCTTATGTCTTAGAGAAGCTAAAAGTAAGCTTTATGGTGCCTCTTTAAGAATATTTCAAAATGGTTACTTTTTATCTGCCAGACTATATGCCCTCCTCTTCTGGTGAGATCACACCCCGTCAGTAGTAAATAATCAGGAACAAAAGTCTGTGAACTTAATCACATGTCTCATTACTTATTTGGGTCCTTGGTAGAAGCCTATTTTCCCTGCTGTAACATGGTCCCTTCTCTCCTTGTTTCTGGTGTGGCCCTCCTACCCCATCCCTCCTGTTCATAATCCTTGGAATTACTGTCTCTAGGTGGGCTGGTTGGGTTTGGTACTAGGAGCCACCTATTAGGGAGTACATACGGCGCTTAATTTTCTGGGTCTGGGATACTTCACTTAATATAATTCTTTCTAATGACATCCATTTCCCAGCAAATTCCAGTAATTCATCATTTTTGATGGCTGAGTAGTACTCCATTGTATAGATGTACCACTGTTTCCTTATCCACTCGTCAACTGTTGGACATTTAGGTTGATTCCATGACTTTGCTATTGTAAACAGTGCTGCTATGAACATGGTCGAGCTTGTGCTATCGAGGCGAACCTCTGCTGCATGGGGGGTTATTCCCAAAAGTGGAATAGCAGGGTCATATGGCATTTCAATCTTTAATTTCTTTAAGAATCTCCAGACGGCACGCCAGAGTGGCTGTATGAGCCTGCATTCCCACCAACAATGTAGGAGAGTTCCCCTCTCTCCACATCCTCTCCAGCATTTGTCGTTGTTTGTATTGTGGATTTTTGCCATCCTGACTGGGGTGAGATGATATCTCAGGGAAGTTTTGATTTGCATTTCCCTGATGGCGAAGGAAGTGGAGCATTTTTTAAGATATTTGTTAGATATTTTAATTTCATCCCTGGTAAAGTTTCTTTGAAGTTCCAGGGCCCATTTTTTTAATTGGGCCAGTGTTTTCCTTGGAGTTTAGTTTTCTAAGTTCTTTGTGCACTCTGGACAGTAGAGCTCTGTCAGATATGTGGTTAGTGAAGATTTTCTCCCATTCTGTGGGTTGCCTTTGAGCTCGTGTGACAATCTCTTTATCTGAACAGAAGCTCTTTAATTTCACAAGATCCCAACTGTTGAGAGTTGGTAGCAGTGACTGTGCCATTGGATGTCTGTTTAGGAAGTGTTGGCCTAGCCCAATCAGCTCGAGGGAGTTCCCTATCCTTTCAACTATGGTTTTTAAAGTCTCTGGCCTGATATCAAGGTCCTTGATCCATTTGGAATTAAGTCTTGTACATGGTGACAAGTACGGGTCCAGCTTTAATCTTCTGCATGTGGAGATCCAGTTTTGCCAGCACCATTTGTTGAAGATGCTGTTCTTTTTCCATTGGATTCTTTGGGCCCCTTTGTCAAAGACCAAATGGCTGTAACTTTGTGGGCTTATATCTGGGTCTTCAATCCTTATCCATTGATCTGTGTGTCTATTTTGGAGCCAATACCAGGCTGTCTTTATAACTATGGATTTGTAGTATAGACTTAGGTTTGGTATGGTAATACCTCCAGCTGTGTTTTTGTTACTCAGGACTGTTTTTGCTATCCTGAGTCTTTTGTGCCTCCATATGAACTTTGAGATTGCTTGGTCAACTTCTTTGAAGAATTGCTTTGGGATTTTGATTGGTATAGCATTGAATCTGTATATTGCCTTTGGTAGGATGGTCATTTTTACGATGTTGATTCTGCCAATCCAGGAACAAGGGAGGTCTTTCCACCTTCTGGTGTCTTCTGCAATTTCTTTCTTTAGGGTTTTAAAGTTTTCATTGTAAAGGTCTTTTACCTCCTTAGTTAGGTTTATACCAAGGTATTTCATTTTTTTAGGGGTTATAGTAAATGGTATGGTTTCTCTCAAGGCTTTTTCACTTCTTTCATTCTGGGCATATAGGAAGGCCTCTGATTTTTGCACATTTATTTTGTATCCTGCCACCCTGCTGAACTTCTCAATTAGTTCCAGAAGCTTCCTGGTGGAGTTTTTGGGATCACGCAGGTATAAGATCATGTCATCTGCAAATAAGGATAGCTTGACTTCTTCCTTGCTGATTTGAATCCCTCTTATGTCCCTTTCTTGTCTTATGGCTTCAGCTAAGACTTCAAGTACAATATTGAATAGAAGTGGTGAGAGTGGACAGCCTTGTCTAGTTCCTGATCGAAGTGGGAATGCTTCCAATTGTTCCCCATTGAGCATAATCCTTGCTGTGGGCTTGTTGTATATAGCTTTTATTATATTGATTAAGGTTCCTTCCATTCCCACTGTCTCTAGCGTTTTGATCATAAAAGGCTGTTGGATCTTGTCAAAAGCTTTTTCTGCATCTATCGAGAGTATCATGTGGTCTTGGACTTTGGACTGGTTTACATGATGAATTACATTTATTGATTTGCGTATGTTGAACCAACCTTGTGTGCTGGGGATGAAGCCTACTTGGTCCCCATGAATGATCTTTTTAATATGTTTTTGAATCCGATTTGCTAAGACTTTGTTGAGAATCTTTGCGTCTGTGTTCATCAGGGAGATCGGCCTATAGTTTTCTTTCTTAAGTGAATCTTTATTAGGTTTTGGGATTAAAACGATATTAGCTTCATAGAAGGACTTTGGTAGTGTTCCTTCCTTTGCTATTTGATGGAACAGTTTAAGGAGTATTGGTGTTATTAACTCCTTAAATGTCTTGTAGAACTCTGTGCTGAATCCATCTGGTCCAGGACATTTTTTGGTGGGAAGATTCGAGATTACTTCCTCAATTTCCTTATATGTTATAGGACTATTTAAATAATTCACAACTTCCTGATTCAATTTAGGTAAGTTGTGTTTACTTAGAAATTCATCCATCTCTTTTGTGTTGTCAAACTTCACAGAGTATAAGTTTTTGAAATATGATGTTATAATTCTCTGGATTTCTTGGGTATCAGTAGTGATAACTCCATGTTCATTTCTAATTTTGTTAATTTGGGTTTTCTCTCTCTTGCTTTTGGTTAGTTTAGCTAGGGGTGTATCAATCTTATTGATTTTTTCAAAGAACCAGCTTTTTGATTGGTTGATTTTTTTTATCGTTTTCTTAATCTCGATTTCAGATATTTCTCCCCTTATTTTGCTAATCTCTTCTCTTCTACTGCTTTTGGGATCAGATTGCTCTAGTTTCTCTAAAGCTTTAAGCTGCATTGTTAAGTTGTTTATTTCTGATGTTTCCATTTTTTTGACGTAGGCATTAAGAGCTATGAACTTACCTCTTAGAACAGCTTTCATTGTGTCCCAGAGATTTTGGTAGGTTGTATTTTCGTTATCATTCACTTTCAGGAAATCTTGAATTTCCTTTTTAATTTCTTCCTGAATCCAGTTCTCATTCAGCATCATAGTGTTAAGTTTCCAAGAGTTAGTGTATTTTCTCTTGTTTGATGTGTTGTGGATGTCCAGCTTTAGGCCGTGGTGGTCTGATAGGGCACAGGTTAGAATTTCAACTTTCTTGTATATGTGTAGATTCATTTTGTGGCCCAATATGTGATCTATTTTGGAGAAAGTTCCGTGTGCTGCTGAGAAAAATGTGTATTCTTTGGTGCGTGGGTGAAAAGTTCGATAGAGATCTGTGAGGTCCATTTCTTTCAGGGTTTGATTAAGTTCCAAAGTGTCTCTGTTAAGCTTTTGACCTGTTGATCTATCCCATGTTGAGAGGGCGGTGTTGAAGTCCCCAAGAATTATCGTTTGGGGGTTGATTTCTTGCTTTAGACGCTGTAGGGTTTTCTTAATGAATGTGGAGGGGCCTGTATTAGGTGCATGTATGTTCAGTATTGTGAAGTCTTCCTGGTGAATTGTACCTGTGACTAAAATGTAGTATCCATCCGTGTCTCTTATAATTTTCTTTGGTTTGAAGTCCACTTTGTCTGATAGCATAATGGCTACCCCTGCCTGTTTTCTGCTTCCATTTGCTTGTAGAATTGTTGACCAGCCTTTTATTTTTAGAGCGTGCCTATCTTTTGTAGTGAGATGGGTTTCCTGCAGGCAGCAGATTGATGGATTGTGATTTTTAATCCAAGTTTGTAATCTGTGTCTCTTGATCGGTGAATTAAGTCCATTAACATTTAGTGTTATAATGGAGAAACTATTGTTAATTCCAGACATTTATTATGTTTAGTAGCTTTTATAAGTATATTGCTTCACTTTTAATGGTGTTATATTTGCCTTCTGTTCTCCTGGATATGCCTGTTTTTTTCTTCACGCTTGAGTATCATTTCTAGCATTTTTTGAAGGCCTGGTTTGGTGGACATGTATCCCTTAAAGTTGTCTTTGTGCTGGAAAATTTTTCTTTCTCCCTCGATCATGACTGATAGTTTTGCAGAGTAAATCAGCCTGGGTTGACATTTTTGCTCAGTCAATACTTGAAATATGTCTCTCCAAGCTCTTCTTGCTTTTACTGTTTCGACTGAGAAGTCATTTGTTATTTTAATAGGTTTACCTTTAAAAGTGACTTGTTTTTTCTCCCTTGAAGCTCTCAGCACCAGTTCTTTATCTTGAATGTGGAGTGTTTTAACTATTATTTGCCATGGCATGCTTCTATTTTGGTCTTATCTTTTTTGGGGTGCGGAATGCCTCTTGTATATTAATGGGCCTCTCTTTTTTTAGATGAGGAAAGTTTTCCTTGATGATGGTTTGAAAAATTTCCTCAGGGGTGGTATTTTGAGATTCTTGCTCTGGTATTCCATGAATACGCATGTTAGGCTTCTTCAGGGTGTCCCATATCTCTTGGATATTTCTCTCAAGTATCTTTTTGGCTTTAACAACCTCTTCCATTGAGCTGGTTAGTACTCCCACTTTATCTTCAAGGTCTGAAATTCTGTTTTCTGCTTCATTAGTTCTGTTGATAAGACTCTCTGTGGCGTTTCGGGTTGAAGATAACTTGTCTTTTAGCTCAGTTTTAAACTCTGCTTGAGTTTGTTTTAACTGCTCTATGCCACTTTCTGTTTCTTGCACTGTTTTTCTCAACTCCCCCAGATGTCGGTTGTGTTCCTCTTCAAAGCGATTGATTCGATTATGTAATTCCTCCCGGATTTCCTCTTTCGTAGTATTGAACATGGTAATGATCATATTTTGAAAGTCTTTATCCTGGGTGAGGCTTTCTTGGCCTTTTTTTGCGTGTTTGTTCTGGTTGGAGTCTAATATTATGGGATTAATTTCTTCAGTGGGAAATTTGTTTACTTGAGTGTTGCTTCTCATGGATTTGCACTTTGACTTTGGCATTGTCATTTTAACTCTTAAGATCTCTCAATTTCACTAAACTGAATTATTTGGCCAGGGGTCCTGGTGGGCGATGCGCGGGGCATTGACTTACCTAGGGCGCGGGGTGAGGCCCGGCTGGACTGCGCGCGTGTCCTGGCTGGATGGCGCACGCGTCCCGACTGGCAGAGCGGGGTGGGGTAAAGGGAGGATGGGGGCTTCGGCGTGGAGCTATTTAACCCGAGGGCAGCTGGGAGGGGGCCCGGACGCAGGGGTAGGTCCTCCTCGTCCCTCGGCCCCGCGCTTGGCTCCAGCTGGATGGTGGGAGTCGGAGCCGGGTTCCTGTGGGCTGACCTGGGGTCCTGGTTGGTGGTGCGCGGGCGTTGACTTATCTAGGACGCGGGGTGAGGCGCAGCTGGACTGCGCGCGGGTCCCGACCGGAGCGGGGTGGGGTGTAAAGGGCGTGAGTGAGAGTCTTAACCCCTTAGTCACCTGTTCAGCCCCCACCTGGTGTTTTTACATGGGATCTGGGATTGGAATTTAGATCCTTTTGCTTGAGAGGCAAATGTTTTAACTCTTGAGCCATCTCTTTAGTCCAAGAAATTTTTGCTAGGTTCTGAGCTCAAGGAATCTCAAGGCTAAAACCAAGGTTCGATGTGTCATCTTACATTGTGTTGAGTCTTCATTTAAAGTTACTTATTTTTGACATTATTCAGTTTCTCATGGTCCTGGGATGGCGGCATCTCCTTTCTTTTTGTGGGTCACCATGGACCCTTCTGGTGTCCTGGAGTTTGCCAGCTTGGTGCTTTCCCTGAGAGGCCAACAGGAGAACACACTTCCACCCTGAATCTCTCCTTCAGCACCCAGTGACTCTGAGGAGCCCCTCTGAATATACAGGCCCACCCATGAGAATTCTCCTGATAAGTTCTGCTCTAGTCTGACACTTGATGGCCCATAAGAACAATGCTTCACAAGACTTTGAAAAGTCACAAATCACAGAATTTTCAACAAGAAGAATAATTTCATTATTGTTTTTTTTGGGGGAGGGGAGCTCTTTAGGGTAATAGTTACCATTTCAGAAATGTTGACATTATTTCAAATGTGAACCTGGGTTAAAAGAAGAAAGATTTTTATGTGTGAGCTTGAAATGCTTGACTGTCGTTGAACATCTTATTTACTGGAAATATCATAAATGATAGATCTGTTAATATCATAATTGATAGAGTATATTAATCTTTCAGTGGTTTGTTTTCCCATTTAGTAATTTAGTATGATTTTTCAAAGTAAGGTTTAATGTACAATGATATTAAGGATGAGCCAGGCCTGTTCATTTTGAGATAAGTGGCAATCTTTGCTTTTTTTAAATAACATTTTTGTCTCTTCATACAGAGATTAGGGTACATGCCTTGCTTCCTGTGTTTACCCAGTGTGGTTTGTTAATAGAGAAATGCTTGTGTGTGTGTGTGTGTGTGTGTGTGTGTGTGTGTGTGTTTGGGTAAAAACAGCAATTGTAGAAAAAAGTCTGAGGAAATTTTAGTACTAGGGAAATGAGTCGGTTTTATGTTTCTAAGAATTTATAAGTAGACTAACAAAAAAAGTGGAGAGACAAAAAAAGTGGTTGGGAAGATTATTTTTCAGCTTGATGGGTGGCATGTTCCTGTAGTGTCTCAGCTGCCTAGGAAGTCGAGGTAGGTGGATCGTTTGAGCTTGGGAGTTTGAGGTCTGCCTAGGCCACTCAGGGGGATTATGAGTAAAAAACTTTGATTGTCAATGAAGGAACATGTTAAGCAAGGTGCGGCAGTGCATATTTGGAAATCCCAGCACTTGGAACTTGGAGGCAGATCAGGAGGTGGAGGGACTGTAGGCGGCACAGGCACAGAAACAATCCAGAAGAGCTGACAGTCAGAACCTAACAATTGTAAATGATTAAGGCATAGCTTCAGTGGAGGACAGCCAGGCTTCCAACAGGCCTCTGATGGCCTTAGGAATGTCTGGAGTGAATGGATGCCCTGAGGACCTGCAAAGCAAGGTTGTGGTGTAGACACTGAGGATGGAGCGCTGTTGCGAGATGTGCTGAAGGAGACACTTAAGCAATATAATTAATAAAAGAACAGTTTCTCCTATGATAGCATAGGGTACTATCCAAGAGGGATCAAACAGCCTTTTAAAGTTGTTCCAGATTCTGGTTATAAACCCAGTGTCTATAGGCAGGGGAGCCACATGCGTCATGTTAATATGTTCTATCTGTTGGCTCAAAGTCAATGAGTAATTAAGGAAGGCCTGAGACCAAGGCCCCTTGATGCACTGAGAAAGTTGTTCATGAGCCTTGGAAATGTTGGAGACCCGATAAGGTGTTAAGCATGTGAGACATATGGGGGGGGGGTCACATGAGGTGAGAGCGAGCCTCGAGCAGTTGTGGTCTCCTCAGCTGATAGATCTACTTGTTGCTGTGAGGTCAAGATGGCATTATACCTGGTTGAAGAGTTAATTAAGCAAAGATCTCTATGTAGGTGCACCCAGGGTGAAATGGCTTTTCTTAAGCAAAGGGTTGGCTCACCTTGGGGCCCAACCCAGTTGATCTTGGGCCCAGATGGGGCTAGAGATCAAGCTGTTTGTTTGATATGGAGAGATCATCTCCATAATCCCTTCATAGGGAAGCTGGCCATCTCATCTCTGGGAGGAGTTGAGTCAGTTCCTCAGCAGGAGTGTTCCCTCAGGGTGATTCCAGCAGTGGGGAATGACCTGCAGGGATGTCAAAGACCTTCAAAGACCTTAGAGACTGTCCCACCACAGATTGTTCTAGACTTGCCTATTGTACCCCTTAACCTTCTGAGGACCCAGACTGCTCAAGGGATGAGGGTTGAAGACCACTCTAGCTACTTCCTGCTGAGGTGGGGTGAAGCAGTCAATGACCCTCATCTATGAAGTGCTAGGATGGTGTAGAGGTCTTTGATGGATGGCTTTACTACTTTAAGGTCCACTAAAAGAGACAAAACAGATAAATTAAGCCTAAAATATCTACCTGTTATCTTGCCTGAAATAGGCACTACCTTTGTCTGGTGTAAAAGCCAAGAGCTGTAAGTAAGTAATTTACATATTGGAGACCTTTCTCCTCAGATCTAAATGAAAAGCCAGCATCGATTTGCTAATGGAGCCACTACTCTGTTTAACATCTGGAGTTTTGCTGTTTTTCCTGGTTTAACTCCTTAAGTTTGTCATTATATTTTCTCTCTGTCAAGCACTGAGCTTAACTTTAGGCAAGCTTTTAAGATGAGGGCACAACTTTCCATCAATACATGTCTGATTTTAACTCTGCAGCACAAACTGTCTTTCTTAGGAGCTCTAAACTGCAGGCTTTTGTTACATGCTATTTGGAGTCTACCATTTTCTGTAATCTATGATTTCTTCCTTTAGCATCTTTGGTGCATCCAAAACCAGAACCACGTGGATGACTTTATAACAGCATTAGAATATTACCTAAAAACTATCACTATTAAGCACAAAGTAGTTACTTTGTGAGTGACTGGTGAACCTGTCGCTTCTCTGATCATAACTATTTTAGTTAAATCAAAGGTTGACAAAAGCCTAGGAAGGAAGTTGAGCACTAAAATTTTGTGCTCCCTAGTCTATTAACATAGAAACAAAGAGGCTTCTTATTTGCATGTTAAACCCAAGGTTTTCATGAGATGCTATTACCAGCTTGGCGTTTTTCCAGGCTTTCATCAGATATCAGCTGCAAACTCTTTTTTCCATCAGCGGGAAGCTAAGAGCCTCAGGCCTTGTCATTGGTCCCCAGCAGAGAGGCTTGACCCCTGGGCCTTGGGGTTCAGGGGGCAGTCTTTCCTCCACTTTCCCATAATCAGAACATGGGCCATGTGGAAGCTGTTTGTGCTCAGGACACATTTAAAGCATTTTTTTTTTCTTTCCCTGCAGGGAAGGGAATCTCAGGTTTGCCAGCTTGGGTGTGCCTGCTAGTATTTTATCTACCCCCTTAGGCAGATGGATCCTCAGAGAAACTCCTTAAGTAATTTAGGCCAAATCTTTCAAGGAAAAAGGAAACATGAACCTGAGTTGAACCAAATGCACCTAGAATTTCTTGAAAACAGACTATGTTCGGTCTGGCATTGATCCTGTTTTGTTTCAAGGGAATGGGGGTCTGGCTAAGGAGGAGACTTGAAATTCTTGTTCCTAATCTTAAGAGGGGCTCCTTGATTGTAGGCAAATCAAAAGAGCCACTGTGTTCTGAACCTTAAGAGCACAATGATGGACAAACAGGGAAAGGGGAAGAGGAGGGAACCACCTGCTCACCTTCAGGCGCCGTAAGCACATGGAACACAAAACTAGAGGAAGGAGCCGAACTCACTGAACTTACCAAAAAGGGTGTCTCATCTACACCAAAGGTGGCCACACATTTGGGCGCCAGATGTTGCCAAATCCCCGCCCGACCAGCCTGGGAAAGAGGGGGAAACCTCTGGAGCCTCAGAGCGAGAGGTGCGGGGTCACCACCCAGACCCCAGGAATAAGGTGAGAAGCAGGAAGAGGATGAGTTTGCTGTAGAGTCAATTTATTTAAGAACATATTTGAGCTTATATAGGGTCAGGGGTCCAATCAGGTGTTGCCATCTCTCCGTTCCAGGGGACAGCCACCAATCATTTAGCTATTTACTAGGTGACCACTGCAGAGGCAGGTTATGTGGGGAGCATATTTACTGATGACTGTTATAAATCACATGGCCGAGACATGAGTCCTGAGTGCTGATGCGTTTTGAATATGCTTGGCAAATCTTTTAGTTTCTGTGGGACATAAGGACATGTTCCCATAATTGTGGGAGCCTAAGCAACTCTATCTTGAAGACTTTTGGGCCCTGAGTAGTGAGGTCAAGAGTACAAATCTTGCTTATTAACCTTGAAAGAAGTGAATATTCTGCCAAGAATGTGTTTTGCCCATTAATTGTTTGGGCCTCAAAGAAGTGCTATCACTATTCCTTAAATTCTGTAGATAAGGAAGGGAAATAATGGAGCTGGTTTACACAGCTGCATTTTCAACTGCGTTTATTCTGTTTTTAACATATTCTCTTTCTGAATAAATACTGTATGAAATAAAGATTCGAGGCTCTCTGTTGTCTGCTTGTAAGACATTTGTGTCCAAATTTTGATCCTCACACCTCCCTTTGGGTTCGGTTCACAGTTGCTGCAGGACGGCGACAGGTTAGATGGCCGCTTCCCATTGGTTGTTCATCCCTCTGCCTGTGTGGTTCTCTATTGGGACATGTCTGGGGCATGTCTATACATGTCCAGGCTTGTCTGTAGCTGGGAGCCCGAGCTAGGGCCTCCCTGAATTGGTAGTGCCTCATGAATAACTGATGTCTTATCTTCCCTAACATTTTAAAATATTTTTTAAAATTTGCTTCTTTATTTGTGTATGTGTGTGTGTGTGTGTGTGTGTGTGTGTGTGTGTGTGTATCAGAGAGCACTGTGTGTTCCTGTGGGGGACCAAAAGTGACTTTGGGATCATCCTGGACTGCTTCTACCTCCTTTTTATTTTGTTCTGGAATTTCTCAGGCTCCATCTATCAGGGCCAGAAGTGCAGGTCATTGCCATTTCGCCTGAAGTTTTTAAGTGGGACCTAGGATCTGAATTCAGGACCTTTTGCTTGCAAGGCAGAGTCTTAACCCCAGAGTCACCTCTCTAGCCCTTATTCTAATATTCTTATTCTCATCTTTTATTCTAATATTCTAATAAGTATCTATAAGTAACTAATATCAAAATACCTATCTAAGTTGTTGGCTTGTATGGAAACCAAAATTCACCAATAAACCTTATGAGAAAGGAAAATATGTCTGTCATTAGATTTTATGATACAATAGTACCACCTAATGGATATGCTACAATACAGTGGTTTATTGAATTAGTAGTGTAACTTACATCATTGAGGAAATCAGTTTTGGAGTATTAAGATTATTGGAGCAGGTTTCACACAATAAAGCCATCACATGTAGTGAATTCTTTGAAAATTGCCTTAGCAGACAAAGGCTTGTTTTATTTTCAACAACTGACCTGTGTGACCATAGCCAAGGTCAAGTGCACAAACAAAAGGGGGAGAAACTTCATTTCTGGGTCTCTTCCTCTTGGGCAAGGTCTGCATGATCTCTTTGGCCTGGAGGGGCACCTCACGGGGCTTGCGTGAGTCCTTGGTCCTGGACCTATAGACCTTGTCTGCTTTCAGCCTGTGGATGTGGCTATGAGCATTTGCTTGCTGTGGAACACCATTCCCCTTCACCCTCGGGTACAGGCTATGGTCACTGAGATTCACAGCACTTCCAGAGCAGCTTGTGTGGGCCTGCACAGCCCCACCTGGGTCATCTTGGGTATTTGAGCCTTGGCAGTGCCCTTCTGCTTACCTGTGCCCATTTGCCTGCTCTTCTGCCAGCCAAAGTGTTTCTCTGGCATCTAGCCTGGAACTGGATGGTCTCAGGCTGCAGATGGTCAGCCCACCCTCGGTCAGCATCCGGGTACTGCTGCGAGCTGCCGTTGGTCATTTCTTCCGTCTCATCGGGGTCCAACAAGACCTAGTTTTTGCCACAGTGGGCGGTACTAGAAATAAACTTCTGAAGCCCGAGCGCACTCACGACTGTGGCCAGCAGCGACAGGAAAGACGATTCCTTGACAATTTCTAATGTCTCGGTGACTCTTTTCAGATCGCGGCTCGCTGCCACCCCATCTCATTTGAGTAAGAGCAGGCGGGCCAGGGAGAGGGTTCCATGGGGAAGAGTGCGTGCTGTGAAGTGAGAGGACCCAAGTTCAAAATCCTAGCACCCACGTGAAAGACCAGTGTGGCTATGGGTGTCTGTAACCTGATTGTGGGAGGAGTCAGAGATGGTGAGCTTCAGACTGAGAGAAGCGACCAGAAAACATGAGGTGGAGAGTGATGGAGGAAGACAAGGAAGACCCCTGACACGGTCCTCTGACCTCTGCATCTCTGCATGTGAGTGCATGGAGCACACGTGCCTGCACACTCACACACATGCACACTCACAAGCACACACCACACACAAGCATGCACACACACAAGCACATACCACACACAAGCACTTATAAGCACACACCATACACAAGCATGCACACACAGAAGCACACACTCACACAAGCACACACACGAGCACCCACCCACCCACCCACCCACAGACACACACACACACACACCTCAAGCATAGGACACTGGGCTTTGTTTAGTAAGAGATCTGATTTTTAAAGTGAGTCATTTTTATTAAAGGTGCTGTTGCTGGAAGGGAGGAAAGCTGAGTGTGCCTGTAGTCCAGCTGCTGGGAGGTCGAGGCAGGAAGATCACTAGACCCCAGAGTACCAGGCCGGCCTGCGTAGCACAGTGAAATTCAAAACAACACAAAACAAAACAAATGGGGGTGAGGGTGGGAGAGAGGGTGCACTGTGAGCCCAGCACTTGGCAGGTGAGGTAGGAGGATGGCCAGCTCCAAGGAAGGCCAGAGCACACAGTGACACACACACATGCACACACACTCACATGCACACACACTCACAAGCACACACACTCACAAGCACACACACTCACATGCACACACATGCGCACACACACACGCACACACACTCACATGGACACACACAAGCACACACCACACACATGCACACACACTCACAAGCACATACACGCATATGTACACACATGCACACTCACACTCACAAGCACACACACTCACATGCACACACATGCACACACACTCACAAGCACACACTCACAAGCACACATCACACACATGCACACACATTCACAAGCACATACACTCACACGCACACACATGCACACTCACACTCACAAGCACACCCACTCACATGCACACTCACAAGCACACACACATGCACACACATGCACACTCACACTCACAAGCACACACACTCACAAGCACACACACATGCACACACATGCACACTCACACTCACAAGCAGACACCAGCACAAGCACACAACACACACTCACAAGCTCTCACACACTCACAAGCCCAGTACACACACACTCACAAACATACACCACACGTACACACCCACACACCCTCACAAGCACACCCACTCACAAGCACACACACAAGCACACCTACATAAGCCTGCATGTGCACACACACTCACAAACATACATACAAGCTCAGACACACGTACACACACACACACACACACACACACACACACACACACACACACACACAGAGTCCCATGAGAGTTGCATAGTGAGAGATGCTGATATGAAGTAGAGGAAAGTCTGTTCATTTCATTTCCCATTGGAGTGACCAGATCCCCAGCAGGAAACAAAGTGACGGAGGAAGGGTCTCACTAGCTTACTATCCGTTTTTTGGAGAAGAGGCAGCAGCAGCAGCTCGAAGTAGATGGTCGCCTCATCATTTTATGCAGTTTGGGGTCCCAAGCTCAGGGAGTGGCATTGCCCACTTTGGATCAGGTTTTTCCATGTTAATTAATATGACATGGAAACCATCCATCAGGAACCATCCTTGATTGCTTCTATCTCCTTCTTTGTTTGCTCTGGGATTTCCCAGGCTCTGCACATCGGGGCTGGAAGTTCAGGCTGTTGTCGTTTCCACCTGGCGGTTTTTACATCAGACCTGGGATCTGAACTCAGGACTTTCTGCTTGCGAGGCAGAGTCTTAACCCCTAAGCCATCTCTCCAGTCCCTTTCCATCTTTCGAATTCCAGCTTCCTGGATCCAGTCACTGCATGAGAAGCGCCCTTCTCTGTAATTCTCTCACTTCGAAGCTATTTTGTGTCAATATGTGTCATGGTTTGAGTGTGAGTTGTTCCTCACAGGCTCATGTGTTTGAATCCTTAGTTAATATTTGCGGTCATGACACCTTTGGGAGATGGAGCCTTGCTGGAGGAAGACATGTCACAGGGGCTAGCCTTGAGGCTGGCTAGTCTTGTCCTGCTTCTGCTAGTAGTCTGCTCTAGCAGGCTGTATGTAGTTTGTTCTCTTAGCCTCCATGATGTCTGCAGGGACCTAAACTGCCTTCAGCTTCTGCCGCCTGCCATGTCTTTTCTGCCATAATGGACTCTATCCCCCCTCTGGAACCCTAAGCCAAATAAATCTCCTTTTCTCCCCTTCACTTGCTTGAGTGCTTCACAGCAGTAGAAAGAGCAACCGTGACAGGGTGTGCCATGGTTTGAAATGTGTCCCCCACAGTCTCATGTGTTTGGCAAGGTCATGGTATCTTGAGAGGTGGACCCTCGCTGGAGGAAGGCGGTCACAAGGGGTGGGCCTTGAGGTGAACTAGTCCCACCCTACCTCCAGGAGGAGTCTGCCTTTGCAGCAAGCAGTCTTGCAGCTCTCAGCTTCCAAGATGTATGCGGTGACTTAGCCTCCTCCAGCTTTGACCAACCAGCCGTGCCGCCTCCGCTTTGAAAGACCGTTTCTCCCCTCTGGAACCGTAAGCTGAATAAACCTCCCTTTCTCCCTTAAGTTGATTGACTTTGGGTGCTCTCTCACAGCAATAGTTAAGAGTAACCATTACAGGGTGTTTTCCGATACTTTTAAATTTTAATGCATAAAAGCCATGATTTCACATTTACTTTTCTCATGCCCACTGTCTCTTTGTGTGGGTGGTCTCACTGTAGCTTGTTATTCTTTCTTCTGACATTTTAGGCCTTTTAAAGGTTGATTTCTCAATCTACAGCCCAAGAAATAAAGTCCATGTAATATATATATTTGTGTGTGTATATGTGTGTGTGTGTGTGTGTGCTCTTGCGGGTGTGTGCACATGTATGTGAGTGTTTATGTGTATATGTGTGCTCACGTGGGGTGTGTGTTCTCATATGAGTGTGTGCATGTGGATGTGTGTGCTCCTGTGGTTGTGTGTGCTCATATATGTGTGTGCTCATATGATGTGTGTGTGTCTGTGTGTGTGTACATGTGAAGACCAGAGATGTCACCATTGGGTGTCTTCCCCACTTGCTTTCCACCTTATTTTTTAAAGGTTTTACAACATTTTATGAAGGTAATTTAACTTTTTATTTTATTTGTTAAATATAATTTTATTTTAATTATATTAGCAATGAATTTATGTATCTTCATTTCCCACTACCTACCCTCCCATCCCATCCCATCCCATCCATCCATCCCATCCCATCCCATCCCATCCCATCCCATCCCATCCCATCCCATCCCGCACATTCTTCCCTCAGCCAGGTTCCCTCCCTCTCCCACATCTCCTGCACGTGTGACCCGCTGGTCCCATCTAGGACACCTGCACAAGCTATGCTTGGCACCCGCCAGAGTGCAGATAACCCAGGAGTGGGTCAACCTAGGGTTGACCCCCCCATTAGCACCCCCATTAGCACTAGTCCCCTACAGTCTGTCAGGGTGGCAAAATGCGGATAGGCCAGCTACCACAGAGGTCTAAAGGAGCAGGCAGCGTTGCATTGAGTTCTTGGCAGCCCTGATAGGACAGAGCTGCTGTTTGACATCACGTCTTCCCAAACTGAGGCTTTTACATTCTTACTGCCCCCTCTTCTGCAAGCTTGAGATGGGGGCGATTTAGGGGGTAATGATTAGAGTGGAGCCACCCGTAGTCTTGGTACTTTCCTGGCACTTTGGCCCACTGTGGTTCTCTGCCTTAGTCATCTTCCGCATCTTCTGTTGCACATCTTCTTGACTGAATACTTCTTTGATCTATGGATAATATGATAAATACTTTAATAGTAGTTTACTACCACTTATCTATAGTTAACACTAAGAAGTCTGTTCCCACTTTGGGCCTGTGGGCTCCCTGTCCACAGGTATGAGGCTTGGTCTACAGCACCAGGCATGTTTTCCCTGCTGTGAAATCCACCCAACGCCAATCATAAAGCACTCGGTTGCCCTCGTACCTTTCAAACCATTGCTGTGCTACTGGACTCCTCTTGACAGAATTGCTATTCTAACTTGCAGTATTAATTGCTTGGCAAGGGTGTTGGTGGCTGCTTCTCCCTAGTAGCCTGCGCCCTATCTTCTGAGATAGGGTCTCTAGCAAGGAAAAACTAGGGTGCAAAGGTTCCTTTTAAGGGGATACCGTCCTTTATGGCAGGGGCGGTGTGGCTGCCAGTCACATTGCTTCCATGCCAGGAAGCACAGAGCTGACAGGAGCGGATCCAGCTGTAAACCCTATGCCCACTCACCGACCCCTTCCTCCAGAAGGCCCCGCCTCCTGCAGAAGGCCCCGCCTCCTGCAGAAGGCCCCGCCTCCTGCAGAAGGCCCCGCCTCCTACAGAAGGCCCCGCCTCCTGCAGAAGGCCCCGCCTCCTGCAGAAGGCCCCGCCTCCTGCAGAAGGCCCCGCCTCCTGCAGAAGGCCCCGCCTCCTGTAGTGTAACTTGTTATTGCTCCCAGTTTATCACAGAGATACTAATGTGTAAATCAGAGGATTTCCGGTGATAATTTATAAATTGGTCCAGGATTTCCTATCTTGGTTCTAGTGCTAAAGAGGAAAAAAAAAAAAAAAAGCAAAAAATAGCAAACACCCCAAACCAACCAAACAAACAAAGCACCAAAAAATCCAACCAACCAAGACAGGCAATGGTTTGTGGTTTGAGCAGTAAGAAATTTTGTCTTTTCCACATGACCACGAGGTGGCGGTGCCGCACCGCAAGTGCTTGAAGCTGCTCGTCCCTTCTGGGGAGTAATTCTAGAGAAAACTTTGATTTCTGACATTTGTCCCCACAAATAATTAGGTTGACGCAAGCAGAGGAGGTTTTTATGTATATCTTGCAACCGAGCTTCCTGTTACGCCTTCATTGGAGGCGGAAATTCGTTCAACCCACAAACTATTGTTTATCTAAAGACTGTGACTTTTTGTGTTTTGAAAAAACAGAAAATGCAAAGGAAAAAAAATCATGACGTTCGTCAAAATGATTAGTGATGTTTTATTTTTAACATTTTTTTTTCATTGTATGAGTAAAGTTTCTCTGAAACTAAGATACTGGACCATGAAGCAAAGGTGTGGTGACTGGAGGTCTCAGGTGGGCGGCTCCCTCTGCTTTGGCAGGGCGCTGGGGGGAGGGGTGGACATACATTGTCTGGGCCTTTGTCAGTTGCACTGCAGAGCGATCTGGAACGAGATTTCTCCAGTCTTTTCTGACAATGTATGCCTGTCTGAGTTTAAGCTATTGCAAATGATAAGATATGGGAGATTGTGAAAGCCCTTTAATTTGATTGGGATTTCTTAATTTTATAGTGTGTGTGTGTGTGTGTGTGTGTAATGCTTCTACTTAATGCTGGAAGCAATTTTTATTTATGAAATTTCAAGGAGGAAAATCTTAAAGTTTTAGTGACATAGTTATAACTAAATAGGCTGCTCAGTGATAGAGCATTTTTCAAGGTCCTGGATTTTATCCTCAGCCCCAGAGAAAGAAAAGAAAGATAATGGAATTATGTCTGACATCATCTCCGTGGTTTATCTTTTCTCTAAATGTTTTAGAATCACCGACCTTAAGTGATCTGATAGATACCTCTCAAAAGAAATACAAATGTCAATAAATAAGAGAAAGATTCAGTATTATTAGTCACTAGGGAAATGTTAATTAAATTTATGTACAGATTAAATTTCATTTCGGTTTAAAAAAACTGTGAGAATATGGCAGATAAGGAAACCTTATACATTGTTGGTGGCATTTAAATTAGTGAAGCCGTATAAAAATTGGTACGGATGTTTTTCAAAAAAGTTAAAAACAGAATTACCCAACTCTGTGACTCCCAGCCAGGTACCTGAAGGAATTAATAACGAAATGAAAAGTCCCATATTTATTGTGGGACTTTTCACAACAAGGTGCTTACATTGGATGAGTAGATAAAGAAGACATGGTATATATAGACACACAGCTATACACATATGTGATGAAATATTAACTGTCCATAAAGAAGAAGTTGTGCCATTTGTAAGATAAGGCATGGAGTTGCAGTCATCATGCCAAGTGAAGTCAGAGGAGAGAGATAAATAGTTCATGTTCTCTTTTATACATGGAATCTAAAAGAAAAAAGACAATATAATAGTAGTCAAGGAGTGCTGGAGAAAGTGAAGGGGCAAGGCAAAAGAGGGAAGGTTAGGAAAGTGGTTATAGCCAAACACGATATTTACATACACTGAAATGTCACAGTGGCATTTATTAAGACGGATAACCAGTGTATGCTAATCTAATGATAATAAAAATAGACCATGGGTCTTCTATTTAAATATTTCAAGTCATGTTAGTAACCAGAGGTAGTGGCACATGCCTGACACTGGAGCAATCAGGAGGTAGAGGTAGAAGCTGGAGGATCAGGCATTCAAGACAGCCTGGGTTACATGAGGTCCCACCCAGTCACATCAGTAGCTGGAGGCAGGTGTGGTGGTCCCGGAACCGGGGAGACTAAAGCTGGAGTGTCTGAGGGCAGCCTGAGCTAGTTTGAGCCATTATGTCAAGGAGACCATGTCTTTAAACAAAACAAATTTACATTGGTGTATTTGGATCATCCATCTGATTTTAAAGAATTACATAATAATTTCTGCTCAGGACAAGATATATTTTGTATTCTATATGTTTGTATTCTATATGTTTGCTTGACTTCATTTATTCATTTTGTTTCTTCTGGACAATTTACATGTGGAGAGAGCCAATGACAGACTTTGCCTTCTAGGAGTTGACTTTTTTTTCTGAAGAAACAATTGTGCAAGTAATTATAAGAATGCATGGTAAGTGATACACATGAGGAATTACAAGGGTCTCAGTGAAAACTCAGAAATGGTGATGAAAGTTACAAATGCCTGGCCCACTTCATAAGGAGAAACCCAACATCAGATTAAATTGGTACATGCAAGTTCTTAGAAAAATAATTCTTTGGCATGACACAGAAAGAAACATTGTGTTTCTCTGCTCAAAATACCTTTTCATCCTGAGAACAAGTATCATTTTTTTTTTTACATTGGCCATGGTTGCCATGAAAAGTAAAAGAAAGACAGTGAGATGCTCAGGAAGTAAAGGTGCTTTGCATACAAACTTGGTGAGCGGAATTCAATTCTCAGAAGCTTACATAGTGGAGCCGGAAGAGTTCTGACTTCTAAAGTTGTTCTCTGAGCTCCACTTTTATGCCACACACATCTCTCTCTCTTTCTCTCTAGTCAACAATTAAATAATAATAAAATAGGTTTTAAAGAGAACAGTTAAAGAAATAAATACTGGTAGTATTTTCTTTTACATTTCACGAGACATAAGCAGTTGTTCCTAAAATAAAATCCCTTTAAATCCAGTAAACATCATTTTTGTGAAAAATGTTTTGTTTTTCCTATTACCCATGTAGAATATAATTTTTCTGAAAGTATGATCCATAATTAGAACTGTACAGCTATCCTCAAAATAAAGCTTCAGTAGTTTGTGGTCTCAACCATTTCATGTTCATGATAACTCTTGGTTTATGTGAAAAACGAGTGCACTGAAACCTGTCATTGATACTAGAAGCAAACAACAGAGAAAATGTTCAAAAGACCAGTGATTCATTATTATTTTTGTTGAGTTCAGAAAAAAATCACCTCTGGAGAAGGACAAGGGTTCAGTGAACAAATGCCACAGTCATAGAATGACAAAAGCCATCTTCTGATCTGAATGGAGGAGGAAGTAAGCGTCCCCCCTTTAAACAAGGACAGTTTTGATGTAATCAGAATATTGTATTTGCAAAATCCTACTCATGGTTGTGATGAGTAATTTAGTTTTAATGATAATGCTTTGTTTGAAATACATATAGCCTGACAGCTAACTTCCCTTTCTACTCCCAAGAAAGAATGTTGAAAGTTTGATGTCGTTCTTCATTATTATTTTCTTTTCACAATTTTTTTGATTTTTGCAAGTGTGTATGTGTGTGTGTATGTGTGTGTGTGTGTGTGTGTGTGTGTGTGTGTGTGTGTGTGTGTGTGTTTGTATGTGTGCCTAGCACATATGTAGAGGTCCGAGGACAGCCTGTAGAAGTCATTCTTGTCTTTCTACCATGTGAGCTGTAGAGATCAAACTCAGCTGTCAGGCTTGGGTGCAAGTGTCTCATCTGTGGAGATTAATTCTGGAGCCATGACTTTGGATCTGAGGAGTCTGAGGAAAATGATGCATTGATGTTCATTGAAGCTGTACAATATGCATTGGCCTATGGACCTTGGGTGAACTTGGAATATCTCTGCCCTAGGAGTTACAGTAAAAGGAATGAGCATTTTGTATTCTGTTTAAATTAGTCATGATTTACCCAGTCTAATCATGTGTTGTTAATATCATTAGATTCTAGGTGAGACAACTACTATTTTCTTAGTCAACTCTAATGACTGAATCCTTATCTACAATGAAATCCAAAATCAGATCATCTTAAAATAATAGAAAAAGTCCTTTATTGTAAGTGTCAGGACAGGTTTGTAGTGCTTATTGAGGACTTATGATTTCTTTCTATAATCTTGAAGCTAAGGACTCATTTCATACCAATATTACTGTCTAAGACCTTATATCACATAAGAAAATCTCGTCCTTTTAGTTCTGAGAAAAATGGAAGAACCATGATTATCTAGAGATATTTTATCTCCCAATGATAGAAAAAAATTTCTTGAATACTTCAAAGGAGAAATAAAAATCACATAATGGAATAATAAAGCACCACTTGACATTTTTCTTAAAATTTTAATAAGAAGTAATTTGATAACTTAATGCTGGCTGACACCTGCTCTGAGACCAAGAATTAGAAGTAATTTGGCTGGTGAAATGATATATAGAGGGGATAGAACAATCTTATCACTGCATGCATTGAAAGTCTAATCTATGTGCATTGTCTTTTTTATTAAAGTTTTTAGTTGGTACACAAATAATGGGTTTCATTATTGTGCATTAGGGCTCACAAGACTATGTCAATCTGTCTGGTCTTTACACCAGGTTCCTGGGACAAATATTTGAAACCTTTGTAAGTTACTCAGTAATAAAAGTGTTCATTATCATGGTGAGCCTCTCAGGTCAAGCCTGAGTTTATGCCTATGATGTGATCACAGTGGGCTCCTGAATACTTTTGGGATGGGGGCTGGCCATGCCAGAAAGACCAAATGTGTGACAGGAAGGTTGGAAGTTTGAGTCAGATGATTTTGGTCTAACTTGCAGAGAAAAGAAGGACTTGGAGATAAAATTCATTCATGTGGCCAGTGATTCTCCCAATCATGCCAATGGAATGAAGTTGCAACAGAAATTCTGGACACAAACTCTTGTAAACACACCAATTAGTGAGCATATTGGTGAACCAGAAAGGTGATTGTCACAGTTGACCTGCATGTTGCCAATAAATTCACAACCAAACAGCTTAAGAGCTTTTATTCTGGCTTATGATTGTCTGATACATTTCTTAGTCCAGTTTGGCAGGCGAGCTCGTACCAACACCAGGGCCAAGGGAACTGGCCACATCATATCCGCTGGACTGCTGAAAGAGGGGCAAACCTCACTAGCCAGACAGCATGTATTCAATAAATGTCAACTTCCTGAATCAACTCCCCACATCTTATCCACCTCCCCAGGGAAAAGTCCGACCCACCACGGGCTGGGTTTGCCATCAGCAATTAGACAGTCTCCTGCAAGGTTAACTCAACTACTAATGCTTTCCAATTGTGCTCAGAGCCTTCAGTTGTCAAGTTGACACCTGTATCCATTTTGATTCCACTGGAAGAAGATGTGGGAGTCCTGCTTTTGTGATTCTCCCAGATTTTATCCTGTAGGTCTCTTCTTTTGAAACAGTTGTGCTTCCCTGACTTCTGTGAGTTGCTGTATCAAATTACTAAGTCAAAACTTGATAGTAGAATGCTCAGGCTTGTAGTCAGTTGGACAGAAGCATGGGGTGTGGTGTGAGGGGGTTCTAGTGGAAGACCTTGCCCTCTCTTTGTAAAGTCTGTAGAATTGCAATGTAGAAGCAGTTCAGGTGGACATAAGGCAAGCTTTGCATGCAAAGGATTTGGCAATACACCAAAGATTCCTGTCAAGTTTAAAGGTTGGCCAGATCTAAGAGATGTGGACAAAGTAAAATTTAAAAGGAAATTTAATGGGTATGTGATTTTGAGAAGATGTAAGCAGATTTTTTCTGTTAGTGCAATTGAAAAGTTGATTTTTTTTGTGGTTAGTTAAATTCTTAATAAAAATTCAGCATTTAAAATTGGCAGTAAATTGATGAAATTATGTTAAATGAATTGAATATTTTTTCTTGTTTAAAGCTTCATGTGTAGCTTTATTATAGAAAGCAATCTTTATAGCAATGGTGCAGTAGTGACTAGAAAATGATGAAGTAGTCATTACAAATACTATGTAGATAGGTAAATTCATAGTTTCTGATGTTAAATATGAAAAAATTGTCACAGATATATTATGACCTATATATTACTCCTTCAACACTTGCCAGTAGTTCTTATAATGGAAAGCTTGTTCTTTAAACATATTGACCCTTTCACAAAAATTCTAAGGAAATCTTATGGTTTTGAGTTCATGGGAATTCAAACAAGAAAAAATATTCAATTATTTTAGATCTCCCTGAAAATAACTGAAGAATAATTGTATTGAATTTATCTATAGGCAACACCTCCTCTGTTTTTTTTTTTTTTGGTTTTGAACTATTTATATATATATATATATATATATATATATATATATATATATATATATATATATTTTTTTTTTTTATTTCCACTCATAGAAACTTAACAGGTACACCGGTCCCTTCCCTCCCTCTACCCCCCCATCCCCTCTGTGGCCCCCTCCCCTCCCCTTCCCTCCCCATCCTCAGTGCCTCCCCCTCCCATCCCCGGAGCATCCTTTAATGAGCATGCCAAACTCTCCTCTGGGTCCTCCTCTCCAATGAGAACACCTCCTCTGTTTAAAAAGTAGAAATGAGAATATTACTGAAGACGTTTTCTGTCATGGTTTGATATGAGAAGCTCCCTACTTCTAAAGTCTCATGTGTAGCTCATGAAAGGTGGTTGAACCACGAAGATTTTGCCTTCTTCAATGGATTAATTCATTGATGACTTTATACTTAAATAGCATTATTGGTAAATGATGGAGATTTTGCTCCGTTTGTGTCATCTGACTTCAGCTGGCTTAGCACTGAGGGCAAATACCAAGCATTCTGTTTTCTCCACCGTTTCTGTGGTTCTTTGCTTTCTTTAAAGCATCCTAGCCACACATGCCATGCTAAATGTTACATGATTTGTTGTTGCCCAACATTAGGAGTTCAGGAGGTAGGAAATGTGTTAGTTGAACTTTTTATTGCTGTGACAAATATATGACATGAACAATGTGAAATTTGGGGGGAAATGTGAAATTAGAGGGGAGACCTGATTGCCGAAGTTGGTTACAGGGTTGCCTCTTTTAAAGAAATATTTATTTATTTATTTATCTGTCTATCTATCTATCTATCTATCTATCTATCTATCTATCTATCTATCTATCTATTTATTTATTTATTTATTTATCAGAGGGTACTGTGTATCCCTGTGGAGAATCAAGGGTAACTTTGGTAATCATCCTGGATTGCTTCTACCTCCTTTCTTAAACGTTCCGGGATTTCCCAGGTCCACCAGGGCCGGAAGTTCAGGCCGCCACCATTTTCCCTTGGCTGTTTTTACTTGGAACCTGGGATCCGAGCTCAGGACCTTCTGTTTTTGAGTCAGAATCTTAACCCCCAAGCCATCTGTCCAGCCCAGAGTTGCCTTTTAAGACTCTGTCTTGCCCCTTTTTTGTCTCTCTGCTTCCCGTTTGTCATAGTCTGCTGCTTCCCTTCACCATATGCTCCCCACTATAACACTCTGCCTTACCTCAGGTCCACAGCGATGGAGCCAGCCAATTGTGGACTGAAACCTCTCAAATCGCAAGCCCAATTTCCCCCCAAATTTCACATTGTTCATGTCATATATTTGTCACAGCAATAAAAAGTTCAATAACACATTTCCTACCTCCTGAACTCCTAATGTTGGGCGACAACAGATCATGTAACATTTAGCATGGCATGTATGGCTAGGATGCTTTAAAGAAAGCATTAAAGAACCACAGAAACGGTGGAGAAAACAGAATACTTGGTATTTGCCCTCAGTGCTAAGCCAGCTGAAGTCAGATGACACAAACGGAGCAAAATTTACCTTCAGTGCCATTTCAGCACATGGCATTCACTCCCTTGAAACATCAGCTAGAGCCAC
This sequence comes from Typhlomys cinereus, assembly GCA_023101885.1. Taxonomy (NCBI): domain Eukaryota; kingdom Metazoa; phylum Chordata; class Mammalia; order Rodentia; family Platacanthomyidae; genus Typhlomys; species Typhlomys cinereus. The sequence goes on along the minus strand of JALPQD010000291.1, from coordinate 1,486,663 downwards.
ACAGCTGACAGACCAGAGCTTCTCACCCACATTGGTTTGGAAGCTCCAGTACAAGTTCTTCCATTCAAGGTAACTTTCAACTGTTGTACTGAGAAGTTCTGATAAACGCTCTGTCCTTAGGTTATGTTCACTGATAAATGAGATATTCTTCCAGGAAGGTGTATGTCCAGTCCATTATATGATGAGAGTTTATTTCCTCAAATCTCGCCATTAACCCAATCCATAAGATATTGACCTTTAATGGACTTCTATTAGGTATAGATTAAAATGATGCCAGATAAAGCTGGTTGAAGAGGTGGAATGGAAATCAAGTGGGATGAGCAGCTGAAGGATGGGGGCTGAGTGACGTGTAGTTGTAGGTCTTGGAAGGAGTCTTAGAGAAGTAGGGAAAGTCTTCCTTGTCAAATGGAAGTATTTTATAAAACACTAAGTTTTGCAGAAGGTCTGGAGAAAAACCATCCAGATAATTGTGTGATGGCCTAATCCACCTACAGGAAGGCAGCTTGGACGAATGCCAGGTGACTGGTTTCAAAGATACCTTTATCTCTCACATTCTAGAGTATAGGCCCACCTTCTGAGAATATTGACTACTTGAATAACTCATCCCTTTATGAGGATGACACAGCGTAATCATTTTTTAGTGCTTCTGGGAAAAACTCTCATTTTGAGAAAGGTCCACCTTATATTGCTAGCCATATTTTACTTCAAGGCCCACCTCATTGTGCTCTTCTTCCTAGAGAGCAATCACGGTCACTGCTAATGAAATCTTTGAAGTCCCATTTGTGTTTTGGCTTTAGGAGTAGAGCTTCCATAGATGCGGGTCTTAGTTCCTCTTCCAAGACACAGAGGCTGTGGGCAGCAGGATACTCTGAAAACAGAGAGAGAAGGGAGACTGAACTAGCAGGGACTTAGCCTGTTAGAGAAGTAGGGGTCTCGGTGCCCTTAACAGATGCTAGACTTTATGAGGGAAAGTCTTCCTAAACAGACCAAGTGATACATTCCCATCAGAGGTGAAGAGTAACTAGCAGCTCAGAAGCAAGTATTGGGTTACAAGCTCGGGCACTCAAAGACCAAGGATCCCCATGCCAAAGAAACATTTACAAATCTCAGATGTAACAGAACCCAAAGTTTGGCTAAGCTAAAGTATAAAAGATGCTGCTGTGCAAAGATTCAAAACTATAGGTGGAGGTTTACTCAGTTTGACTTGAAACAGAATTTACAAAGCAGTGATAGAATATATGTAGAACATATATGTGTTTTTATGGAAGGGGTAGTGGGTGACCTAAGTATCCCTAAGCTAGGGATACTTAAAAGCATTCCTAGCTTTGTCATGTTGGCACATGCCTGTAATACCCGTACTTGAGAGGTGAAGACAGAAGATCAGGAGTTTACAGAAGCTCGAGCAACACACACACACACACACACACACACACACACACACACACACACATGCCTAACCAACCAACCAACCAAAATCTTCAAAACCTTTCTGAGTAAGTGATTATTTTGTAATGATTTTCTTACCACTGCTGAGTCTACAGTGAAATTTAGGTTTTTTTGTTTATGGTTTATGTTGAGAATGTAGCAAGTAGGTCCTGCAAGTTTTGTTGAAGTGGATTAAGGAACCCACACCTTGGGTAACACTGAGGGTTATCCGTTTAACTGTCACAGTAAACGAATGAGATTGGTTCAGGGATGAGGAAAATGAGCTTCAGAGATGTTTAGTAGTTTGTCCAAAAGCAACTCAAGAGAACGTGATGGAAACAAGATTTAACTGTAACCCTGTCAGAGCTTCTAAAAACTCAAAGAAATCTTTCCACTTCGTGTGTCACCACTAGCGTGGAACTTGGTGACTTCTCTGTCAGCCCAGTATAACTGTGGTGGCATGAAGAGCCGGATCACGGTCCTCTCTACTTCCATATTTTGCCAACACTTTTGTCATACCAGTGAAACTTCACTATTTCTGGCAAGGAGAGATATGGTGAAATACAATGCAAAAATTATTGAAAATATCTTTAGAGTTTTTCTTCACCTCTGAAGTACTGGTATTACAGGCATGTGCCAACATGACAAGGCTAGGATGCTTTTAAGTATGTATTCAGGGTTAAACTTAGGCCAAATTTATTGATACGATGGTTAAGAGGTTCTACTCTCCCTGTGAGGACAGCCCCCTCCACCAGTATCCTGAAGACCACTAGGTCCTATATCTTAAAGGTCTCACCATTTCCTCTAGAGTTATGGGGTGGGGGAGCAAACCTGTATTATCTGAGATTTTGGGGAACCGTTCCAGATCTAAACTATAGCAAGAACGAAAACAAAAACCATTAATAGAGAGCTGGGAATGTGGCTTATTGTAACATGCTCACCTAGCATGCTCAAGGCCTTAGATTTGATCCCAGTTCCTCTCCCCATTACTGTTAGAAATTATAGTAATTATTTTTATCTGTCAACATGGCTATACTATAATACCATGCTATAATAAATGCCAACCTCTATTTTACTGTGAGGATATTTCCTAAATTTATGCTATAGTTTGTAGCTATAATTAATTAACTAAGTACACGAAATTAGCTTTAATATTATGGATGGTCCTAAACAGTTAAAAGAACTAATAATAAAGCCACATTTTTCCCTTTAAAAGGTAAAATGCCCCCAAGACTGCAATATTTCTTAACTCAGAGTCCCTAGCCTTCCAGCCTGCCTTAGGATTTCAAACTCATTAACTCACTTAACTGTATGAGCCTGTTCCCTGAAATCCCTGTAATTCTGTTTCTATCTCTGTGTTTTTCTCCTTTTCTTTGAATGCTTCTTTTTCTCTGGAGTACTTTGATTGACATGCATTTTGGTATTGAGAATGGTTTTAGAGGATTTTTAAGGATGAGTTCTCTGTATTGGTTTTCTAACACAATTAGTTTCATCTTCTTTTCCAGTGGGAAAGAGTCACTGATAGTCTATGACCTCAAGGAGCAGAAGAGATATGCAAAAATATTAAGATTGAACACACCTAATCAATGGTTAAGAGGTCAAGTGTTGTGTGACATTATGTTTGAAACCTCATGACATTTTTGTCAGACTAATTGGTATAATGAGATTGGCAGTATGATGGCTTTTGCATGTCAGTATCACTGGTTTATAGGGAACCTAGATATTTAACCAAAATTCACTTTCGGGTGTGTCTATGAGGGTATTTATGGATGAGATTAGCGTTTAAATCAGTTGACTTGATTATAAAGCAAATACCTTTCTCAGTGTGTGTAGGCACCATGTAACCCGTCCAGTGCCTGAATAGATAGAAGGTGGAGGAGTGGAGAATGTATTCTCTCTCTGCTTGACTGCTTAGCTGAGCATCAGTATTTTTCATTCGGATGAGATTTATACCATCAGTTCTGTTCTGGAAGGGATAGAAAATTGGAGTAGGCCAAATTTATTGATACTAGCCCACTAAGTGGAGATGTTGAATTTCATGTTGTAGCTCACAATAAAGGGCTTATTTATTTGCTTGCATTACCAGGAATTTGAGTGTAGGTCGTCACCCATCTTAGGTAATGCTACACAACTGTTCTATATTCCAAGCCTGAGAAAGAGCTGTAATAGTTTGTTTGGCTGAACCATGTACGAGAAGGTAGAATACATTCAATAAACCTGAAATGACAATGTGTCATGGCATTCACAGAAGATTCTCTAAGATTGAGGGAGATTAGAATGCTTGTCACAGTGTAACCTCACAGTGTTTATAATCAAGTGGATGAGCTTGATATCCTTAGAGAGGGTCTAAGGATATGTTAGGCTCTTTCCACAGTCGCTCTGGTCCTTTTCCTAATAGACTCATAGGCAAAGAAGCCACAGTGTTAGAACTGGAAGTTACATGTGGGTTCAGCAACAATGGAATTCCATTTATCAGTGCTGGCTTGTTGCATTCACTTCTGAGGGTCTCTTCTGTCTGTGTTTTGCTCCTATCGGAACAGATACTAATCTGGATATGGTTTTCCTTCCCCTACCACCATCTGTGGATTTGAAGAATGCTCCATTGTTGTGACTTTATACACAATATTGAGTCTCATGAGGTGTGACATATGCTTATGGAATCTACTGGTCTTACCATAACCTCCACATCTTGATGCATTTTTTTGATGAAATTATGCAATGGTCTGAGAAGACTCAATTTCTGTACCAGCAAGACGGCAATACCTTCTCCTGGAGAATTGTGTTCTCCAGGAGGTTGCTCAGACTCTGAATTTGTATCCTGTATTATTTCTCTCATAATCAGAACTCAGGAATCAATATGACTTGCAGTTATCCTAAGACCTGCTAGCAAATGTTTGCTTTTTGTTCTTGTGACTATGTTCTGTCAGTTGAGTGGTCTCAATTTCAAAAGAAGGACTCTTCAATCAGGAGAAGAAAAGCCAAATAGTAATCCCAGTTAACTAGAAGTTAGAATGGCTATTAGACTACTTTAGGCTCTTTTTTTTTTGTGGGTGAGTGTGTGTGCGTGTGTGTGTGCGTGGGTATGTAAAAAAGGTCACTGTATATGCCTATGGAGGCATCCTGGATTACTCTACCTCCTTATGGCTTTGCAGTTTCTCAGGCTTTGCTTTCCAGGGTAAAAGTGCAGGCTGCCATTTCTCCCCAGTGTTTTTATGTGGAATCTGGGGTTCCAAACTCAAGTCCTTTTGCTTTTGAGGCAAAGGTTTTAGCCCCTGAGCCATCTACAGGTAAAGAAGAGCACTACCTTATTGGCTGCGATAATTGATAGCAAGGAGAGATTAGACTGCTCCACAGTGCAGGTAAGGAAGAATATATCCAGGATGCAAGGGCATCCCTTTGGTACTGCTGTGCCTTGTGACTAAAGCCAAATGCAAACAGGCCAATTCTTGCAGGCTGCTAATAGTCCAGACTATTTAAGAATGAAGACTCGAGTTACTGTGTTTATTTGCATGTTGCTGATAAACTCATGATCAAACAACTTAGGGGAACACGCAGGTTTTAAATCTTTTTGCAATTCTCCATTACAATCCACAGTCCAGGTTGGGAGGAGAGTTCATACTAACACCAAAACGGAAGAAAGTGGCCACATACTACCCACAGGAATTTCTGAGAGGGGCAAACCTCCTTACTCACAAAACTATGAGTCTTCAAAAGTATGCCAAAGTATGCCAAACTGCAGAACTAGTCCTCTCCTTATCTACCTGTGCAGGGAACGGTCCCACTTACCATGGGCTGGGTCTTCTCTCATCAATTAGGCACTCTTTTTCAGGGCTTGACTCAACTACCAGTTCTTCACAGATGTACCTAAAGCTTTGACTTCAATTGTTAGGTTGACACATATATCTAACCAGCACACTCTAGCAGCAAAGAACACAACTGGATACAATGATTGCTGCGGATAATTGGAATACGGAATCGTAGTTGAAGAAGGCAATTATAAATATCTGCGACCAGGTGTGAAAATGAGAATTGTGATTGCTGAGAACATTTTTCCCTTTAAGTAAATGTTTCCATTTAAAAATCAGTCATCTCCTTTCCCCACCCACCCGGGACAGTCCAGCCGGGACTCACGGCGACCTAGGTAAGCTCCCCCGCCCACCCCCAAACCCCAAGGAGCTCATTGGTTCCAGCTCCTCCCACCAGCCAGCTGGAGCAGGAGCTGCTCCAGGCCAAATAATTCAGTTCAGTGAAAAACGCACAGAAATTGAAAGAAGGTCTTAAAAGTTAAAATGACAATGCCCAAGTCAAAGTGCAAATCCATGAGAAACAACACCGAAGAAAACAAATCTCCCACTGAAGGAATTAATCCCGTAATGATAGACTCCAACCAGAACAAACCCACGGAAAATAGCCAAGAAAGCCTGACCCAGGATAAGGACTTTCTTTTTCTTTTTCTTTCTTTCTTTCTTTTTTTTTTTTTTTTTTTTTTTTTAAGGATAAGGACTTTCAAAACATGATCATTACCATGTTCAATTTTATGAAAGAGGAAATCCAGAAGGAATTAAATAACACATCAATCGCTTTGAAGAGGAACACAGCAGACATTTGGAGGAGTTGGGAAAAACAGTTCAAGAAACAAAAACAGGCATAGAGCAATTAAAACAGACTCAAGCAGAGTTTAAAACTGAACTAAAAGACAAGTTATCTTCAATCCAACAGAGTCTTATCAGCAGAACTAACGAAGCAGAAAATAGAATTTCAGACCTTGAAGACAAAGTGGGAGTATTAACTAGCTCAATGGAAGAGGTTGCTAAAGCCAAAAAGATACTCGAGAGAAATATTCAAGAGTTATGGGAAATCGTGAAGAAGCCGAACATGAGTATTCATGGAATACCAGAGCAAGAATCCCAAAATACCACACCTGAGGAAATTTTTCAAACTATCATCAAGGAAAAATTTCCTCATCTAAAAAAAGAGAGACCCATCCATATACAAGAGGCATTACACACCCCAAACAGATATGACCAAAATAGAAACTTGCCATGGCAAATAATAGTTAAAACACTCCACATTCAAGATAAAGAAATGGTGCTGAGAGCTTCAAGGAAAAAAAAAAAAAAAACCAAGTCATTTTTAAAGGTAAACCCATTAAAATAACAAATGACTTCTCAATGGAAACAGTAAAAGCAAGAAGAGCTTGGACAGACATACTTCAAGTATTGAATGAGCAAAAATGTCAACCCAGACTGATATACCCCACAAAACTATCTGTTATGATCGAGGGAGAAAGAAAAATTTTCCAGCACAAAGACAACTTGAAGGGATACATGTCCACCAAACCAGGCCTTCAAAAAATGCTAGAAATGATACTCAAGCTTGAAGAAAAAAACAGGTATATCCAGGAGAACAGAAGGGAAGTATAATAAAAAAAATCATAAGAGACACAGATAGATACTACATTTTAGTCACGGGTACAATTCACTAGGAAGACTTCACAATTCTGAACATATATGCACCCAATACGGGCCCCCCCCACATTCATTAAGCAAACCCTACAACATCTAAAGCGAGAAAACAATCCCAAAATGATAATTCTTGGGGATTTCAACACGCCCTCTCAACATGGGATAGATCTAGATCAACAGGTAAAAAACTTAACAGAGACACTTTGAAGCTTAATCAAACCTTTACTGAAATGGACCTTACAGATCTCTATCGAACTTTTCATCCATGCACCAAAGAATATACATTTTTCTCAGCAGCACATGGAACTTTCTCCAATATAGATCACATATTGGGCGACAAAACGAATCTTCACATATACAGGAAAGTTGAAATTCTAGCCTGTACCTTATCAGACCACCATGGCCTAAAGCTTGACATCCACAACACAACAAGCAACAGAAAATACACTAACTCTTGGAAACTTAACACTATGATGCTGAATGAGAATTGGATTCAGGAAGAAATTACAAAGGAAATTCAAGATTTCCCGAAAGTGAACGATAATGAAAATACAACTTACCAAAATCTCTGGGACACAATGAAAGCTGTCCTAAGAGGTAAGTTCACAGCTCTTAATGCCTACATCAAAAAAAGGGAAACATCAGAAATAAATAACAATGCAGCTAAAGGCTTTAGAGACACTAGAGAAATCTGATCCCAAAAGCAGTAGAAGGGAGGAGATTAGCAAAATAAGGGGAGAAATATCCGAAATGGAGATTAGGAAAACAATACAGAAAATCAACCAGTCAAAAAGCTGGTTTTTTGAAAAAATCAATAAGATCGATACACCCCTAGCTAAATTAACCAAAAGCAAGAGAGAGAAAACCCAAATTAACAAAATTAGAAATGAAAATGGAGTTATTAATACTGATATCCAAGAAATCCAGACAATTATAACATCATATTTCAAAAACTTATACTCTGTGAAATTTGACAACACAAAAGAGATGGATGAATTCCTAAGTAAACACAACTTACCTAAATTGTGAATTATTTAAATAGTCCTATAACATATGAGGAAATCGATGAAGTAATCTCGAATCTTCCCACCAAAAAATGTCCTGGACCAGATGGATTCAGCACAGAGTTCTACTAGACATTTAAGGAGCTAATAACACCAATACTCCTTAAACTGTTCCATCAAATAGCAAAGGAAGAAACACCACCAAATTCCTCCTATGAAGCTAATATTGTCTTAATCCCAAAACCTAATAAAGATACACTTAAAAAAGAAAACTATAGGCCAATCTCTCTGATGAACACAGATGCAAAGATTCTCAGCAAAGTCTTATCAAATCGAATTCAAAAACATATCAAAAAGATCATCCACAGGGATCAAGTAGGCTTTATTCCAGGCACACAAGGTTGGTTCAACATATGCAAATCAATAAATGTAATTCACCATATAAATCAATCTAAAGTTCAAGACCACATAATACTCTGGATAGATGCAGAAAAAGCCTTTGACAAAATCCAACAGCACTTTATGATCAAAACCCTAGAGAAGGTTGGAATGGAAGGAATCTTTATCAATATAATAAAAGCTGTCTACAACAAGCCAACAGCAATACTCAATGGGGAAAAACTTGAAGCATTCCCACTTCGATCAGGAACTAGACAAGGCTGTCCACTCTCACCACTTCTATTCAATATTGTACTTGAAGTCTTAGCTTAAACCATAAGACAAGAAAGGGAGATAAAAGGGATTCAAATTGGCAAGGAAGAAGCCAAGTTATCTCTATTTGCAGATGACATGATCTCTTATACTTGAGTGATCCCAAAAACTCCACCAGGAAGCTCCTGGAACTAAATGAGTTCAGCAGGGTGGCAGGATCCAAAATAAATGTACAAAAATCCGTGGCCCTTCCTATATGCCCAGAATGAAAGAAGTGAAAAAGCCCTGAGAGAAAAAATCCCATTTACTACAGCCCCTAAAAAAATGAAATACCTTGGTATAAATCTAACCAAGGAAGTAAGAAACCTTTATAATGAAAACTTTAAAACCCTAAAGAAAGAAATTGCAGAAGACACCAGAAGGTGGAAATATCTCCCATGTTCCTTGATTGGCAGAATCAATATCATAAAAATGACCATCCTACCAAAGGCAGTATACAGATTCAATTCTATACCAATTAAAATCCCAAAGCAATTCTTTAAAGAAGTTGACCAAACAATCTCAAAATTCATATGGAGGCACAAAAGACCCAGGATAGCAAAAACAATCCTGAGTAACAAAAACACGGCTGGAGGTATCACCATATCAAACCTTAGTCTATACTGCAAATCCATAGTTGTAAAAACAGCCTGGTATTGACTCCAAAATAGACACACAGATCAATGGATAAGGGTTGAAGACCCAGATATAAGCCCACACAACTACAGCCATTTGATCTTTGACAAAGGGGCCCAAAGAATCCAATGGAAAAAGAACAGCATCTTCAACAAATGGTGCTGGCAAAACTGGATCTCCACATGCAGAAGATTAAAACTGGACCCGTACTTGTCACCATGTACAAGAATTAATTCCAAATGATCAAGGACCTCGATATAAGGCCAGAGACTATAAAAACCATAGTTGAAAGGATAGGGAACTCCCTCGAGCTGATTGGGCTAGGCCAACAGTTCCTAAATGGACATCCAATGGCACAGTCACTGCTACCAACTCTCAACAGTTGGGATCTTGTGAAATTAAAGAGCTTCTGTTCAGATAAAGAGATTGTCACAGGAGCTCAAAGGCAACCCACAGAATGGGAGAAAATATTCACTAACCACATATCTGATAGAGCTCTATTATCCAGAGTGCACAAAGAACTTAGAAAACTAAACACCGGCCTGGAGAGGTGCCTCAGGGGTTAAGCCTTCGCCTTGCAGGCGGAAGGTCCTGAGTTCGGATCCCAGATCCCACGTATAGACGCCAGGCGGAAGCGGGGGCGGCCTGTGCTTCTGGTCCTGGTAGGGCGGAGCCTGTGAATCCCGGGGCAGAAGGAGGTGGAGGCGTCCATGGTGGTTCGTGAATTCGTCCGTGGTTCTACACATACACAGACACACACATGCGCGCGCGCACATACACATGCACATGTGCACAGTTGAATAAATAATAATAATAAAAAAATTAAAAAAAAGAAAGCAACACAGGATTATATCTTAAAAAAAAAAGAAATCTAAATATCAAGGAAACAAATGGGCCAATTAAAAAATGGGCCTTGGAACTTAAAATAAAATTTACCAAGGACGAAATTAAAATTTATAACAAATATCTTAAAAAATGCTCCACATCCTTACCCATCAGGGAAATGGAAATCAAAACTTCCCTGAGATATCATCTCACCCCTGTCAGGATGGCAAAATTCCACAATACAAACAACACCAAGTGTTGGAGAGGACGTGGAGAGAGGGGACCTCTCCTACATTGCTGGTGGGAGTGCAGGCTCATACAACCACTCTGGTGAGCTGTCTGGCGATTCTTAAGTTAAAGATTGAAATGCTATATGAGCCTGCTATACCACTTTTGGGAATAACTCCCCATACAGCAAAAAATCACCTTGATAGCACAAGCATGACCATGTTCATAGCAGCACTGTTTACAATAGCAAAGTCATGGAATCAGCCCAAATGTCCAACAGTTGATGAGTGGATAAGGAAAATGTGGTACATTTATACAATGGAATACAAAGATGAATTAACAAAATTTGCCGGGAAATGGATGGAATTAGAAAAAATTATATAGTGAATTATCCCAGACACAGAAAGTTAGACACCATATGTACTCCTTAATAGGTGGATCCTAGTACCAAACCCACTTAGTGACATACTCAAAGATAAATCTCTGAAATACCTACAGTAATTGTAAAGATTATAAACAGGAGGGATGGGGAAGGAGGGCCACACCAGAAACAAGGAGAGAGGGGACCATGCTACAGCAGAGAAAATAGGCCATCATCAAGGACTGCAAGTAAGTAATGAGACATCTGGTTAAGTTCACAGACTTTCCTTCCTGATCATTTGCAACTGATGGATATGATCTCACCAGAAGGGGAGGGCATATAGCCTGCCAGATAGAAAGTAACCATTTTGCAAATGAGTGATTGACCCCTTTCTCACTGCGGTCTCCTACTTTTATTCCATCTACCTTTGAATATACTCTTATAACAAGACTCTAATTTAACAGGTTTTTATCTCTGGGCAAGGGGTGACATTCAATGCCCATCAGGATGGAGCCAAAGGCATTGCAGGAGCAGCAAAACAGAAAAAAAAATTCAACAAACCATAAATCAGAACATCAGAGACTCTATATCAACCACCTGGAACTGGGCCATCTTGAAGCTCAGGGAAATTTGTGGAAGAGGGGGCAGTAAGATTGTAAGAGCACAAGGATGGGAGGAGTAATGATATGCAAGATACTTTACACAAGCAATCATAATAGGACTTTGCATGCCCTCTGCAATGTCCAACATATTATTGACTACACAAAGTCTAGCATAAACTACAGGCACTAGGAACCTTGGAGGCTAGGGACTGACAGTCACAGTAGTGTTCCTAAGCTTAAGGGGAACACAGGAAAGGATTCTGGGAAATGCCCCTGAGTTCTTGCACCTCATCGGAGAGGAGGACCCAGAGGAGAGTTTGGCATGCACATTAAAGGATGCTCCGGGGATTGGGGGGGCACTAGGGAATGGGGAGGGAAGAAGGAGGAGAAGGGGGGCAGGGGAGTCAGGGGGAGGTGGAGGGAGGGAGGGGACCGGTGTACCTGTTAGTTTTTATGAGCAGAAATAATAATAATAAAAAATCAGTCATCTATCAATCAGTTCTTATCATCTAGCTATCATCTATTTTCTGTTTATCATCTACACCTATTTATAATCTATATCATATTTTTATCTATTATCAATCTATCTCTATCATCAAATATCCATGTTATCTGTCTATATGTGTAGCAAGTGACTTTGTTTCTCCCTCTCTTATTCACTTTCTGTATAACCTAAGACATATTAAAAACAATTACCTTTATACTTTTTATTTTTTTAAAAATTCAAAAACTTTTTTAGAAATAAATGTTAAGGGAGAGAAGAGAGAGAGAGAGAGAGAGAGAGAGAGACAGAGAGAGAGACAGAGAGAGAGAAGATAGAGGCCATTCTAGTAGGCAAGGAGCTATTGGGTTATTGGAAATGACACTGGTGGAGGAGGCCAGGTTGGTTCAAAGACCCCATAGGCAAGTGGCCCCCAAAGTCCCTGGATTCATTCCTTGACTCTTATGCAGAAACCATGTGGGTTAGCATCAAGACTGTGGATAACCTGGCCTTGATCAATCATGGTTGCATATGAACTGGTTGTTGATGATAGAAAGACAGATTAAAATTCTGATTGCTATTTTTGGATTGCTAACCAAAATCATTTCTTTTTTTTTTTATTAAAAATTTAATTATGCATTTTAAAATTTTTTACCAGTTCCCTCCCTCCCCCCTCCCCTTCCCCCAGTGTCTCCCCCCCAATTCCCAGAGAGTCCTTTATTGTGTGCGCCTAACTCTCCACTGGGTCCTCCTCTCCGATGACATATAAGGACCCAGTGGCATTTCCATAAGCCCTTTCTCTTGTTCCCCTTAAGCATAAGATCACTACTATGGCTGTCAATCCCTTGCCTCCAGGGGTCTCGGTGCCCTTAACAGATGCTAGACTTTATGAGGGCAACAGTGCGCTGGACATTGCGCAGGGCATGCAAAGTTCCATTATGATTGCTTTGGCCCCAACTATTGTTGAGAATCTTGCAAATCGTTGCTCCTCCCATCCTTTTGCTCTTACAATCTTACCGCCCCCTCTTCCGCAAATGTCCCTGAGCTCCAGGATGGGGAGAGATTAGGCTGTCCTAGTTCTATGTGATTGATATAGAGTCTCTGAAGTTCTGGATTGTGGTTTGTTGATTTTCTTTTGCAGTTTTGCTGCTCCTGCAATTCCCTTCACTCCATTCTGCTGGGCACTGTATGTCACCCCCTGGCCAGAGACAAAAAGCTGTTAAACTGGAGTCTTGTTGTAATAGCACATTCAAGGGTAGATGTAATAAGAGTAGGAAACCTCAGTGAGGGAGGGGTCCATCACCCATTTGCAAAATGATTACTTTTTATCTGCTAGACTATATGCCCTCCCCTTCTGGTGAGATCAGGAAAGAACGTCTGTGAACTTAACCAGGTGTCTCATTACTTACTTGCAGACCTTGATGGAGGCCTACTTTCTCTGCTGTAACATGGTCTCCTCTCTCCTTGTTTCTGGTGTGGCCCTCCTAACCCATCTCTCTTGTTCATAATCCTTGCAATTACTGTGTTACATAGGTTTACTTTTGAGTGTCTCAATGTGGGCTGGGTGAGTTTGGTACTAGGAGCCACCTATTAGGGAGTACATACGGCGCTTAATTTTCTGGGTTTGGGATACTTCACTTAATATAATTCTTTCTAATGACATCCATTTCCCAGCAAATTCCAGTAATTCATCATTTTTGATGGCTGAGTAGTACTCCATTGTATAGATGTACCACAGTTTCCATATCCACTCGTCAACTGTTGGACATTTAGGTTGATTCCATGACTTTGCTATTGTAAACAGTGCTGCTATGAACATGGTCGAGCTTGTGCTATCGAGGAGAACCTCTGCTGCTTGGGGGGTTATTCCCAAAAGTGGGATAGCAGGGTCATATGGCATTTCAATCTTTAATTTCTTTAAGAATCTCCAGACGGCTCGCCAGAGGGGCTGTATGAGCCTGCATTCCCACCAACAATGTAGGAGAGTTCCCCTCTCTCCACATCCTCTCCAGCATTTGTCGTTGTTTGTACTGTGGATTTTTGCCATCCTGACCGGGGTGAGATGATATCTCAGGGAAGTTTTGATTTGCATTTCCCTGATGGCGAAGGAAGTGGAGCATTTTTTAAGATATTTGTTAGACATTTTAATTTCATCCCTGGTAAAGTTTCTTTGAAGTTCCAGGGCCCATTTTTTAATTGGGCCAGTGTTTTCCTTGGAGTTTAATTTTCTAAGTTCTTTGTGCACTCTGGACAGTAGAGCTCTGTCAGATATGTGGTTAGTGAAGATTTTCTCCCATTCTGTGGGTTGCCTTTGAGCTCGTGTGACAATCTCTTTATCTGAACAGAAGCTCTTTAATTTCACAAGATCCCAACTGTTGAGAGTTGGTAGCAGTGACTGTGCCATTGGATGTCTGTTTAGGAAGTGTTGGCCTAGCCCAATCAGCTCGAGGGAGTTCCCTATCCTTTCAACTATGGTTTTTAAAGTCTCTGGCCTGATATCAAGGTCCTTGATCCATTTGGAATTAAGTCTTGTACATGGTGACAAGTACGGGTCCAGCTTTAATCTTCTGCATGTGGAGATCCAGTTTTGCCAGCACCATTTGTTGAAGATGCTGTTCTTTTTCCATTGGATTCTTTGGGCCCCTTTGTCAAAGACCAAATGACTGTAACTTTGTGGGCTTATATCTGGGTCTTCAATCCTTATCCATTGATCTGTGTGTCTATTTTGGAGCCAATACCAGGCTGTCTTTATAACTATGGATTTGTAGTATAGACTTAGGTTTGGTATGGTAATACCTCCAGCTGTGTTTTTGTTACTCAGGATTGTTTTTGCTATCCTGGGTCTTTTGTGCCTCCATATGAACTTTGAGATTGTTTGGTCAACTTCTTTGAAGAATTGCTTTGGGATTTTGATTGGTATAGCATTGAATCTGTATATTGCCTTTGGTAGGATGGTCATTTTTACAATGTTGATTCTGCCAATCCAGGAACAAGGGAGGTCTTTCCACCTTCTGGTGTCTTCTGCGATTTCTTTCTTTAGGGTTTTAAAGTTTTCATTGTAAAGGTCTTTTACCTCCTTAGTTAGGTTTATACCAAGGTATTTCATTTTTTTAGGGGTTATAGTAAATGGCATGGTTTCTCTCAAGGCTTTTTCACTTCTTTCATTCTGGGCATATAGGAAGGCCTCTGATTTTTGCACATTTATTTTGTATCCTGCCACCCTGCTGAACTTCTCAATTAGTTCCAGGAGCTTCCTGGTGGAGTTTTTGGGATCACTCAGGTATAAGATCATGTCATCTGCAAATAGAGATAGCTTGACTTCTTCCTTGCCAATTTGAATCCCTCTTATGTCCCTTTCTTGTCTTATGGCTTCGGCTAAGACTTCAAGTACAATATTGAATAGAAGTGGTGAGAGTGGACAGCCTTGTCTTGTTCCTGATCGAAGTGGGAATGCTTCCAATTGTTCCCCATTGAGCATAATCCTTGCTGTGGGCTTGTTGTATACAGCTTTTATTATATTGATAAAGGTTCCTTCCATTCCTACTGTCTCTAGCGTTTTGATCATAAAAGGCTGTTGGATCTTGTCAAAAGCTTTTTCTGCATCTATCGAGAGTATCATGTGGTCTTGGACTTTGGACTGGTTTACATGATGAATTACATTTATTGATTTGCGTATGTTGAACCAACCTTGTGTGCCGGGGATGAAGCCTACTTGGTCCCCATGAATGATCTTTTTAATATGTTTTTGAATCCGATTTGCTAAGACTTTGTTGAGAATCTTTGCATCTGTGTTCATCAGGGAGATCGGCCTATAGTTTTCTTTTTTAAGTGAATCTTTATTAGGTTTTGGGATTAAAACGATATTAGCTTCACAGAAGGAATTTGGTAGTGTTCCTTCTTTTGCTATTTGATGGAACAGTTTAAGGAGTATTGGTGTTATTAACTCCTTAAATGTCTTGTAGAACTCTGTGCTGAATCCATCTGGTCCAGGACATTTTTTGGTGGGAAGATTCGAGATTACTTCCTCAATTTCCTTATATGTTATAGGACTATTTAAATAATTCACAACTTCCTGATTCAATTTAGGTAAGTTGTGTTTACTTAGAAATTCATCCATCTCTTTTGTGTTGTCAAACTTCACAGAGTATAAGTTTTTGAAATATGATGTTATAATTCTCTGGATTTCTTGGGTATCCGTAGTGATAACTCCATGTTCATTTCTAATTTTGTTAATTTGGGTTTTCTCTCTCTTGCTTTTGGTTAGTTTAGCTAGGGGTGTATCAATCTTCTTGATTTTTTCAAAGAACCAGCTTTTTGACTGGTTGATTTTTTCTATCGTTTTCTTAGTCTCGATTTCAGATATTTCTCCCCTTATTTTGCTAATCTCTTCTCTTCTACTGCTTTTGGGATCAGATTGCTCTAGTTTCTCTAAAGCTTTAAGCTGCATTGTTAAGTTGTTTATTTCTGATGTTTCCATTTTTTTGACGTGGGCATTAAGAGCTATGAACTTACCTCTTAGAACAGCTTTCATTGTGTCCCAGAGATTTTGGTAAGTTGTATTTTCGTTATCATTCACTTTCAGGAAATCTTGAATTTCCTTTTTAATTTCTTCCTGAATCCAGTTGTCATTCAGCATCATAGTGTTAAGTTTCCAGGAGTTAGTGTATTTTCTCTTGTTTGATGTGTTGTGGATGTCCAGCTTTAGGCCGTGGTGGTCTGATAGGGCACAGGTTAGAATTTCAACTTTCTTGTATATGTGTAGATTCATTTTGTGGCCCAATATGTGATCTATTTTGGAGAAAGTTCCGTGTGCTGCTGAGAAAAATGTGTATTCTTTGGTGCGTGGGTGAAAAGTTCGATAGAGATCTGTGAGGTCCATTTCTTTCAGGGTTTGATTAAGTTCCAAAGTGTCTCTGTTAAGCTTTTGACCTGTTGATCTATCCCATGTAGAGAGGGCGGTGTTGAAGTCCCCAAGAATTATCGTTTGGGGGTTGATTTCTTGCTTTAGACGCTGTAGGGTTTTCTTAATGAATGTGGAGGGGCCCGTATTGGGTGCATATATGTTCAGTATTGTGAAATCTTCCTGGTGAATTGTACCTCTGACTAAAATGTAGTATCCATCCGTGTCTCTTATAATTTTCTTTGGTTTGAAATCCACTTTGTCTGATAGCATAATGGCTACCCCTGCCTGTTTTCTGCTTCCATTTGCTTGTAGAATTGTTGACCAGCCTTTTATTTTTAGAGCGTGCCTATCTTTTGTGGTGAGATGGGTTTCCTGCAGGCAACAGATTGATGGATTGTGATTTTTAATCCAAGTTTGTAATCTGTGTCTCTTGATCGGTGAATTAAGTCCATTAACATTTAGTGTTATAATGGAGAAACTATTGTTAATTCCAGACATTTATTATGTTTAGTAGCTTTTATAAGTATATTGCTTCGCTTTTAATGGTGTTATATTTGCCTTCTGTTCTCCTGGATATGCCTGTTTTTTTCTTCACGCTTGAGTATCATTTCTAGCATTTTTTGAAGGCCTGGTTTGGTGGCCATGTATCCCTTAAAGTTGTCTTTGTGCTGGAAAATTTTTCTTTCTCCCTCGATCATGACTGATAGTTTTGCAGGGTAAATTAGCCTGGGTTGACATTTTTGCTCATTCAATACTTGAAGTATGTCTCTCCAAGCTCTTCTTGCTTTTACTGTTTCGACTGAGAAGTCATTTGTTATTTTAATAGGTTTGCCTTTAAAAGTGACTTGTTTTTTCTCCCTTGAAGCTCTCAGCACCAGTTCTTTATCTTGAATGTGGAGTGTTTTAACTATTATTTGCCGTGGTGTGCTTCTAGTTTGGTCGTATCTGTTTGGGGTGCGGAATGCCTCTTGTATATGAATGGGCCTCTCTTTTTTTAGATGAGGAAAGTTTTCCTTGATGATCGTTTGAAAAATTTCCTCAGGGGTGGTATTTTGAGATTCTTGCTCCGGTATTCCATGAATACGCATGTTAGGCTTCTTCAGGGTGTCCCATATCTCTTGGATATTTCTCTCAAGTATCTTTTTGGCTTTAACAACCTCTTCCATTGAGCTGGTTAGTACTCCCACTTTATCTTCAAGGTCTGAAATTCTGTTTTCTGCTTCATTAGTTCTGTTGATAAGACTCTCTGTGGCCTTTCGGGTTGAAGATAACTTGTCTTTTAGCTCAGTTTTAAACTCTGCTTGAGTTTGTTTTAACTGCTCTATGCCACTTTCTGTTTCTTGCACTGTTTTTCTCAACTCCTCCAGATGTCTGTTGTGTTCCTCTTCAAAGCGATTGATTCGATTATGTAATTCCTCCCGGATTTCCTCTTTCATAGTATTGAACATGGTAATGATCATATTTTGAAAGTCGTTATCCTGGGTCAGGCTTTCTTGGCCTTTTTCCGCGGGTTTGTTCTTGTTGGAGTCTAACATTATGGGATTAATTTCTTCAGTGGGAAATTTGTTTACTTGAGTGTTGCTTCTCATGGATTTGCACTTTGACTTTGGCATTGTCATTTTAACTCTTAAGATCTCTCAATTTCACTAAACTGAATTATTTGGCCTGGGGTACTGGTGGGCGGGGCCTGAACGGGGACTTACCTAGGGCGCGGGGTGAGGCCCGGGTGGACCGCGTGCGTGTCCCGACTGGCGGAGCGGGGTGGGGCGAAAAGGGAGGATGGGCGCGTCGGCGTGGAGCTATTTAACCCGAGGGCAGCTGGGGCGGGGCCCGGGCGCAGGGGGAGGTCCTCCTCGTTCCCTAGGCCCCCGCGCGGCTCCGGCTGGATGGCGGGAGTCGGAGCCGGGTCCCCGTGGGCTGACCTGGGGTCCTAGAGCGCGCGTTGAGGCCCGGCTGGATCTCGCGTACGCGTCCCGACCGGCGGAGCGGGGGTGGGGCGAAAAAGGGTAACCAAAATCATTTCTATAATGATAAAAAGAAGCTATACTTTGTCTATGTTGGTGTCTTGGTATTGACCAAAAGCAATGCACTCAGTTGGAGCCAACGTGTACAGGTGTCATGAAGAACAGCACTGTGACCCCCTTTCAGTATGTGGATGTTCTAGCAGGTGGGGGAGTAGTTCAGAAATGCTGGCGAACATGCTTTGATCATTTATATGATTTACCCAAGCAGCTGTTGGTTACTATCAGACATCTCTGTTGTTCTGCTGATGAGGCTGTGAGGTCTGCTCAGGTGCTCCATTGGCACTTATGGCTGCTGGAGAAAGCCCTTTGGTGGTGCCTCCTTGACTGCTTTTCCAGTCATAGGCATATCCAGACTGTTGATGTGTATGCTTGCATCCCAAATAATGCTGTTCCTATCACTATTAGACAGATCATCTTGCAAACAGAGCTGTTTTTTAACCATGTCCATCCTCCCTTTAAGGGACAGTGTCTATGTTCTGTGTCAGAGCTGATGCTCAAACCAGGGCTATGAAGCAGGTAGCAAGAGTCGTGAAAGTTGAGTTGGCTGAATGTCACGAGACATTTTGACTTTCTTCTTTGGAATATTACTCAACAATTGATGTGATATGATTGAGATGCTGGAGCAAGGACAGTTCTCCCAGAGCTATTGAAGAACAAGTGGCTGTTCTCCATGTAGGCACAATGAGTGTCAGATTGTGGCAAACTTCTTGCCTGGATTCGATGCACACATTCTCATGGATTTACATCAAGCATCGTTTTTTGTTTTGTCATTTGCTTTAGTGAAACCAGTCCTGATGTTTAGAAATTGAGTAAAAAGTTCTATATTGTGTTGTTAGAAAAGGAGCCAATGATATCTTTAAAGTATTGACAATGAAAGCCAGGTATCATGGTACATGGTTTTGTAATCTGAGCACTTGGGAGGTGAAGGAAGGAGGACTAATGGTTCAAGATCATTATTGGCTACATAGTGAGTTGAAGGCCGGCCTGGAATACATGAGATCATGTCTCAAAAAAAAAAAAAAGAATATTTGGTAATATTTTAAATGAAATCATTTAAAAGTTTTGTATGTTTTTATAGTTGACATGTAATTTTGTCACTTAAAAGATGAACATACATACATTTGTGTTTTCACCAAGAGAGATAGAAAAAAGAAGGAAGGAGAAAGGGAGAGAACACAACAATATATTATGAGGATACTAAGGGATACTGAAGATAGCTTGAGGTTATATCTGCCAGAAGTAGTTCTTGGTCCTTGAAAAGAACTTTTCTCTAAAAGAATCTAAGCCTAGAACGGTTACTAAACTTTACTGTAATGACAACTCTGATGGATTTCCCTGCTTGACATGGCATACTGAGAAGGGTTAGGACTGAGTTTCCGCTCACGAGGAGGAGTATTGTGATTAATCACCTATGTCTGCCGTTGGACAGTGAGGGGAAAGTGTGATATATGAATTATGACTTATTAGTGTCTGAAACTCTCTTGTTAATTAATTTATCGACTTGTTTACTTTCTGCCACTCTAACCTCTAAGATGTAAGCTCCACGAAAGCATGAGTCTTGATTCTTTTCTTTATGGACCCATCTTCAGGACCTAGGACAGTGTCGAGGTTTTAAAAAAAATCTTCAAAAATAGCTTACACCCCCTCTACCCTCAGAGAGATGCTGAAGGACCCTTTTGTGTGCCCCAAGTTCATCTCACAGCCCACTAACTTCAACCACCGGGTGGATGTGAAGTCCCACTGATGGGAAGCCCGGTGCCAGGGACAGGTCCCGAGCACAAGAACAGAAGAGTCGAGGTGCCCGCAGCTTCAGCCCGCAGTGGTCCCACAGCTTCTCAGAGGTATCACGGTGCCCATCATGGCAGTGGTGGCATGAACACAGAAGCCACATTGGAGAGGAAACCTTGGACTTCTCTGTCCCCCGAATCAGTGTCCTGTCCCCAGGATCCCTGAGCCCTGCAGAGTCCCTGATACAGGTCTGAGTGGCCCCGAAGGCTTCCCCCAGCCCCGGAGTCAGAGAGCTCCCCCTGATACTCCCTGGCAGTGCCCACCCGGTCCTAGAACGGAAGGAGTGAGGAAACCAGGCACTTTGGGTGCCATACTCTGGCTGGTCCGGGACACATGGAAATGCAGACTCAGGCAAGGCCTGGGTAGGGTACGGATGGCTCAAGTCCTCAGGCTCTCAAGTCTTGGCTTTCTGCCTGCCCTTGTCTCTCCTTTTCCCTGGCTCCCAGCTCCAGCCTGCACCGGCTGCTGGGAGTGCCGGCGCCTGGTGCCCAGGGGTGATTGTGCCAAAGCTGTGTTTTCCAGGACCAGCTCTGGGAAGCTTCGAGGAGTCAGGATGAGAGACGAAAGACAGGCCCTAGGCACATACTGGAGGTCTTGATGGTGCAGCCTGACCCCCAGCTAAGGCCAAGATGGGCCTCTTGGGGTCTCCTTTCAGAGTCAGGCTGAAAAAGGCAAACCTTCATTCAGAGGAAAGGATAGAAAAGAAGAAAGAATGTGCAGGCGAAGAAGTTGAGAGGCAAGGAGAGGAGGAGGAGGTGGAACCAGACAGTGTAGAAGCCAATCGTGGGAGGAGAGATGAGACAGAGAAGAGACGGCTGCAGGAGGACCCAGGCCCACGCCCCTTTTTTCTGGGGAGGGGCTTGCGGTGGATCAGCACAAATGCCGATTAATCTGTCCAGAGGATGACGGTTTCTGAATAGGGAGGGATGGGAGAGTATTTATAGGGGCTTTTTGGTGAGAGATGGACACCCTGCAGGTCGCTGGAGACTCTACAGGGCTACTTCCGTCCTTCTAGCAAGGGGAATCCTTTTTCTTGAAGCTTCAACCAAGTGTATTAGGGGAATATAGGGGTGTTTTATTATTGATCACAGTCTTTGTTATTGTTTTTATTACTATATTACTAAACCTCCCTCCTATGATATGGGGGGTAAAATAAATATTTATCTCTTTAAATGCCATATTCTCAGGAGACATAGACCTTGATGCTCTGGGATACAGCAAGAAACCAATAAAGACAAGCGTGTAAGCTAAAAAGTTGATAAAATATTCAAAAATATTCGATGAATATATTTTCCATTCTCAGTCTAGCTCATGCTAATTTTAACATCATTTAGGTAAGAGGCAATGCTTTGGATCGGGGTAGATGGCTAAGGGATTACAGCCTTTGTCTCACAAGCAAAAGCACCTAGCTTGGATTCCCACATCCCATGTAAAAACGCCTGGTGGATATGGAGGCATCCTGGAAGACAGAGCCTGGGAAACCACTGAGGAAAGCAATAGAGAGATAGAACAATCTAGGATGATTCCCGAAATCACCGTTGGGACTTCACAGAAATGCACACTCAAGAATCTTCTGGCATATACACCCAACCAATGCATACATGTAAGTCACACAAACACAAACATACACATACACACACACACACACACACACACACACACAATGAATAAGAGACAATAAAAGCTCTTATTTCCAATGTTAGCTATGTGAATCTTCATAAATAAATATTGATGAACTGAAATAAAATACAAAGTGCCTGATACTTTTAAAGGCACTCAATAAATAGCACTCTAATCTGAAATATGCAGTATTACTAGCATTCGCTTCATTCACTCAGAATCAGATCAGTGAACACCTATTTTATTCCAAGTCCCTTAATCAATGCTGGAGATACAGATATGAAAAAAATCTAACCATTGCCTTCAGTGGCTTAAGTTTCTTCATTGGAGAGGTAGGTGAATGCTAAAATTCAATATGCTTTTTAATAGGGTTATGTTTATTATGATCCCAGAAATGGTAAAGAAGGAATCATTATCTTTATCTATGTTATGAAGAATTGGTTCTTGAGAAGTTTTCATAGAAATGTAGATTTATGAGGAATGAGAAGAACATTCTGGTGAGGGAAATAACATTTGAAAATAGCAAGAGGAAGGCTGGAGAGATGGCTCAGGGGTTAAGACTCTGTCTTGCAAACAGAAGGTCCTGAGTTGGGATCCCAGGTCCCATGTGAAAAACACCAGGCAGAAACTATAGCAGCCTGACTTCTGGCCCTGGTAGGTGGAATTTGGGAAATCCCAGAGTGAAGCAAAGAGGAGGTAGAAGCAATCCTGGTTAATACCCAAAGTCACTCTTGGTCCTCTACGAGGACACACAGTACCCTCTGATAAACACACACACACACACACACACACACACACACACACACACACACACACACAAAACAATAAAAAAAAGGAAATAGCAAGAAGATATGACAGTAACTGCCAAGTGAATTGTAAGACTTAGAGCCATTTGGCTCACTGTGGCAGCTCCTAGCTCCAGTGTATGACACACTTTTGAATTGAAGTATGTGTAGTTAGAGTAGATCTCTGTGAGGTCCATTTGATATATGATTTCATTTAACTCTGATCCTTTTAGAATTTTCTGAACTCTTACAGTAATTCCAAGCCAAATGTTATGTCTGCATGTAAGAGAGAACATGCTGCACTTGTCTTTCTGTGTCTGAGATACCTTGTTCAGTATTAGTATCCAGATATAAGAGAGAACATACGGGCTGGAGAGGTGGCTCAGGGGTTGGGCCTCCGCCTTGCAGGCGTGAAGGTCTTGAGTTCCGATCCCAGATCCCACGTATAGACGCCAGGCGGAAGCGGGGGCAGCCTGTGCTTCTGGTCCTGGTAGGGCGGAGCCTGTGAATCCCGGGGCAGAGGGAGGTGGAGGCGTCCATGGTGGTTCGCGAATTCGTCCGTGGTTCTACACACACACACACACACACACACACACACACACGCGCGCGCGCACAGTTGAATAAATAATAAAAAAAAATAAAAAAAAGAGAACATACGTGCTTATCTTTCTGTCTCATTCAATATTAAATTTTCCAGTTCCATCCTTTTTTATTATTTATTCAATTGTGAGTGTATGCGTGTGTGCGCGTGTGTGTATGTATGTATGTATGTGTGTATGTGTGTGTGTGTAGAACCACGCACGAATTTGGGAACCACCATGGACGCCTCCACCTCCTCCTTGTTTACTCTGCCCCGGGATTCACAGGCTCCGCCCTACCAGGACCGGAAACGCAGCTTGCCCCCGCTTCTGCCTGGCGTCTATACGTGGGGTCTAGGATCCGAACTCAGGACCTTCTGCCTGCAAGGCAGAGGCTTAACCCCTGAGCCACCTCTCCAGCCCCCTCCAGTTCCATCCTTTTACCAGCAAATTCCATAATCTCATCATTCTCCGTGGCTGAATAGTATTCCATTGTGTATATGTATCACATTTTCATTACCCATTCCTCTATTGAAGGGCATGTTGACTGGTTTCATTTTCTCACTATTGTGAGTAGAGCTGCAATAAACATAGATGAACAAGTATCTGTAATAAAATGTGGAGTCTTTTGAGAATATTCCTAGAAGTGGTACAGCCGAATCATATGATAGTTCCATTTTTAACTTCTGGCCTCCAAAAAAGGCTGTACTAGTTTATATTCACACCATCTGTGAATAAGTGTACCCTTTTCTCCACATCCTTGAAAGCAGGAAGTGTTTGTGTTCTTGATCTGAGCCATTTTGACTGAGGTAAGACTGGTATCGCAGGTAGTTTTAATTTGGATTTTGCTGATGACCAGGGAAATTAAGCATCTTTTGAGATATTTGTTTGACATTTCAACTTCTTTTAGAGTGAAGTTCCTATTTAGTTCCAGTGCCCATTTTTATTGGAAAGTTTGTTTTCTTAATGTTTAGTTTTTTGAGCTCTTTGGATACTCTGGAGGTTAATCCTTCATCAGATTCACAGATAGCAAAGATTTTCTCCTATTCTGTGTGTTTTCTTTTTGCACAATTAACAGTTTCTTTTGCAGAACAGAAGCTTTTTCATTCCATGAAGCCATTTGTTGATTATTGGTCTTAGTTCCTGGGCATTTGGGTTTCTGTTTAGAAAATCTTTACCTATGCGTATAAAGAGTCATGCCCCACTCTTTCTTCTAACAGTTTCAGAGATTAGGGATTAGCATCAAGGTCTTTAATTAATTTGGAGTTGGTTTTTGTGTGAGGAGAGCAGCAACAATCAATTTTTATTCTTCTACATGTAGATGTCCAATTTTTCCCAACTTTGTTGAAGATGCGTCTTTTTCCCAGTGTGTGTGTTTGGCACCTTTGTCAAGCATCAAATGGCTTGATGGTGGGAGAGAGCTTATATCTGGGTTCTCTGTTCTAATCCATTGGTCAATATACCTGTTTTTATACCAGTACCAAGTACTGTTTTTATTACTATTCCTGCAGTATAATTTCAAATCTGGTATAGTGATATCGCTAGCAGTCTTTTTATTGCTCAAGATTGTTTTGGCTTATCAGGGTCTTTTGTTCTTCCATATGAATTTTGAGATTTTTTTCCAGTTCTGTGAAGAATTGCATTGGAATTTTAATTGAGATTTTATTGAATCTGTATATTGCCTTGGGTAGGATGGTTATTTTTCACAATATTGAGCCTATTGATCCAGGAGGAAAGAAGGTATTTCCACTTTCTGGTATCCTCTTTAATTTCTTTCAGCAGTGTTTTGTAGTTTTCATTGTATAGGTCTTTTACTTCCTTCGTTAAAATTATTCTGAGATATTTTATTTTCTTTGAAACTAGTGAATGGCATTGATTCCCTCATTTCTTTCTCAGCTTGTTTGTCTCTGGTATATAAGAAGGCTACTGATTTTTATATGTTGATTTTTGTAGCCTGCCACTTTACTGGAATTGTTCATTAATTTACATAATTTCATGGTGAAGTCAAGTGGATTTCTCGAGTATAGAGTCACATCATCAGATGTACTTTAAAGTATAAGTTTATACTAAGAATTTTGATGAATTATGGTAATTTTTTCTTTTAGAGTTTCATATATGAATATAGTGAATTCATGACATTTTCACACCTTAATCTCCAGTCCCATCCCATTTCCTCTTCCCATTACAGTCCTTCTTTTGCCCTACCAAACGTTCTCCTATTTCAAGTCTTTTCAAACATGAGGTCCACTGGGTTTCATCTGGTTTGCCTTTTATGACATGTGTCCAAGTACTTACCAAGGCATAAATCATATATCAGTGGGTATACCACTGAGGAAAACATACTCCATTTCCTACCTATCAGCATTAGTCCTCATCAGTTTCTCAGGAAGGTGTGGAGTCTCTTGCCACTTATAATTTTTTCAGGTGTATTTACATGGAAAATGAAGGCGAGAGGCTGGCTCTGTGTTGAAAGTGCCTGACATTCACAAAGGAAAGGTCAAATTCAAGGACATCCTTTCTAGGTTTCCAGTGGTTAGAATTGAAAGAGTTTGGCCCTGGAAGCCTGAGTATTTTTAGTGTCAATTATCTATGCTTTTCCTAGAACTTGTATAGAAGGGAAAGAGTGAGGGTCAGGTTGGGATTTTAGTGTATGCTGACGTCCTTATTTGGTCTCACAATAGATATTTCTTAGTGTGTTCTTTTCTGCATTCAGTGTTTGAATCCTGAGTGAGTCTAAGAAATATAAATTTGTTTTCAGCAGTTGTAGCTCAAATACTTGTTTTAACTCAAGTCTTGGGAGACAGCAGCAGGCGAGGTGTCTGCAAAAGAAAGAAACTGAAGAAGACATTATAGAATGGAAAGACCTCTCATGCCAGTTAGATACAGGTGTCATCTTGGCAGTTGAAGGCTAAACTATATGCACATCTGTGGAGAGTTAGTGATTAAGGCAAGCTTTGAGCAAGCCTGTGAGAAGTGGTCTAATTGACAAGATAAGACCCTGCCCACAGTGGTTGGACCCATTCTCCAGGCAAGGGGATAAAATGGAGGGAATTGGTTCAGTAGTTTGGCATATTTTGGCAGACTTGCAGTCTGGCAAGTGAGAAGGTTTGCCCTTCCCTCCGCAATTCTCATGTATATATTGTGCCCAGTTTCCTTGGCTCCTGATTTTGGTACTAACTTGTCTTGCTAAGCTAAACTATGAACTGTAACCAGAATCATAAGCAACAATAAAACCCCTTGTTCCATTAAGTTGTTTGGTCATGAATTGATCAGTTACATGGAGATAAACTGCAACAGAGTAAGTATGATACCAGAAGAGTGTGCATTGTTTCTGAGAAAGTAACAGACTCATAGTTTTGCAGAATCAATATTTTGACAGTGGTTATATCACAAAATGTAGTCTACACAGTCAACACAATCCCTATCAAAATTTCAATGACATTTTTTAATAGAAATTGACAAACAATCCTTAAGTTCATGTCAAAGCAAAACAAGACTCTTAATAGTCAACAAATTCTGAGTATTACAAGCAATCCTGGAGGGGCATGTTACAAAACTTGATAATGAACTATGCCTCAGAGCTACAATGATAAAGCCGACGTGTACTGGCACAATATAGACATGTGGATCATTGGAACAGAATAGAGTACCATAAATAAAGCCATGTATCAATGGCCACCTAATCTTTGACAACGATGTCAAAAACATGTATTAGAAAAAAAATCTTCAAATGGTACTGGGAAAAGTAGCTATTCTCATGTACAAATTAAGATAGCTTTCACCCTGTACAAAAATACATTCAAGGATCAGAGAGATAACTTAGTGGATAGGACATTGACTCAGAAATGTGGCAAACTCTGGGGATTGAGGGGGAGGCACTGGGGGATGGGGAGGGAGGAGGCAGAAGAGGGGGGAGCAGGGGGGTCAGGGGGGAGGTGAAGGGAGGGAGGGGACTGGTGTACCTGTTAAGTTTGTATTAGCGGGGAAAAAAAAGATTAAAAAAAAAAAGAAATATGGCAATCTGAGTTCAATTCCCAGAACCCATGATAGAAGAAAACTGGCTTCTGAAAGTTGTTCTATGACCTCCATCTGTGCTCCTTTGTTCTGTTTCTCATACATTCTCTCTCTCTCTCTCTCCATAAATAAATACGAAATAAACAAAATATCTCTTAAAAACCAATTCAAAATCCATATAAGACCTTAATATAAAATCTGAACCTTTAAAACCACAAGAAGCAAAGATTTTCCAGAAAGTGCAATGCAAACTAATAAAGAAAAGCAACCAATTGTCTCAGCGAATAATGAGAGCTACAAGCATTCCTGAGAAGAGGTGACCATTAGTGCAATAGTGGCATGAATTTTACGGGGAGTAATCAACTACTCACTGATTGGATTTAAGGCCTGAAGCAGGAAATACATTCATGATATAGGAAACACATTCATGATACTGTAAAACAGGCCAAGAATTTATGGAAGGAGATACCAAGAGCCCTAGAGAGGAAAAATCTATTAATGTTTAGCTACAAGGAATTGATACCAAACTATCTTCCAAACATTATCTACATAGATTAGGCAAGCTTTCAGCACTGGATCTAGGGCTTCCTTTTGCAATGGAAGGTGTTTGATACAGAGAATCACAACTGACCAAAGTGCAGAGAATATCAACTGCTCAGTCTTTGCAAGATATCCAAGTCAACCTTCCAACCGAGGACTCAAGGAGCATGACTGAAATGGGGTGTTGAGAATGTAAGAGTCTCAAGAGAAGTGTGGTCAGATCATAGCTTCTAGACATGTCAGTGCTAGTGCATCCATGAGCTCACTACAGCAATGTTTACTTTCATGAGACCTGCACAAGACTTGGCCTATCAACACTTCACCATGGAAGGGGAAAGAGCATGAGAGGTACCATAACTCTCTGGGAGATTATGAGGGTTAATGTTGGATGAGGGAAAGGAGGTACTTTCCCCTGTGGTATATCCAGTGACATATCATCCGTGCTCCAGAAAGTGCCCTGGCAACCCAGGAGAAACTGGCCCCCAACTAAAAGTCACATGAAGGCAAGAGAGAGAGATGGGTGAGAATGAAGGTTTGTAGTGGGAAAAAGAAGGGGATTGAATAATAAGGGGTACAAATGACAAATATTTTATATCTATGTATAAAACCCCTAAAAGAATATAAATAAATAAATTGAACTTTAAAATATAGGCATAGACTTTGGAAATCAGAGAGCTAAAAATGGAACTATGATATGATCTAGTTGTACCACTTCTGAGAATATCCCCAAAGGACTCCACATCTTATTACAAAGACAATTGCTCATCCATGCTCTTTATAACTCAATTCACAATAGCAAGAAAATGTAATTAGGCAACGTGCCCATCAACAGAGGAATGGGAGGTGAAAATGTGGTACATATACACAATGGAGTACTATTCAGCCATTAGGAAGGATAAAATTGTGGAATTTGCTGTTAAATGGATGGATCTGAGAAATACAATATTAAAAAAGGTATCTCAGATACAGAAAGACAAATGCCCAAAGTTCTTTCTTATTTTTTATTTATTTTTTATTATATATTCAATTGTGCATGTATGCGTGTGTGCGTGTGTGTATGTGTGTGTGTGTGTGTGTGTGTAGAACCACATGCAAATTCGGGAACCACCATGGACGCCTCCACCTCCTCCTTGTTTACTCTGCCCCCGGATTCACAGGTTCCGCCCTACCAGGACCAGAAACGCAGGCCGCCCCCGCTTCCGCCCGGTGTCTATACGTGGGGTCTAGGATCCAAACTTAGGACCTTCTGCCTGCAAGGCAGAGGCTTAACCCCTGAGCCACCTCTCCAGCCCCCCAATGTTCTTTCTTATATGTGGATGCTACGACTAAACTCCTGACTGAGTATTTGGCTCAGGATTCCTTGAAAGGGACCAATGACAAGAAAGAGGAAAGGGAAAGTTAGGGTGAAGACTTTAGAGGAGGAGACATAGGATGGCAGGGGTATAGGGAATAATGTGAGAAAATACTTAGGAAAGATGAGGAGATAGGGTATAGGAGGGGTTCAGGACTAATAGAAAAACCCTAAGAATGTGGGATGCAACCAGATTTCGTTTTTTTTTTTTTTTTAAAGAATAAGAATGGACAGTCCCTGTTCATCGGAGAACAAAGAGAGGAAGATAGGGAAAATCAATAAGTGCTCTAGGATCCTCCACCTTGAGCCCAGAGACAATTAAGCAACACTAGAAGTAACAGGTATGTGATGCTTCCTAATAAGTTGCTGACCAGAGAGGTCTCAAAGGCTCCCCAAACAGCACAGGCTTTTGCCACCATTCTTGGTTGCCTTCCAGAAACTGACAATAAAACCCTATTACTGAAGATACAACATACGTGGATTACAGGACATGGACAAAAAAGCATCAGCTGGAACTTCTCTGAAAGCTTCCTCCTTGCTTACATAATACCCAGAGTACTGTGGAAGATAATAGAGAGAAAAACAATCAAAGGTCCCATCAATATATGAAATCTGCAAACTGCAATAAATATCACCATGGAAACAGGTGAAAATCAGTGTAACAGTAGCATGAATATTAAGGAGGCAACTGACAGCTTTCTGATGGGATTTAAGGTCCTCTTGTCAGAAAGGAACACATTCCTACTACTGTAAAGTAGAACGAGAACCTATGAAAAGGAAGGACATAGGTCCCAGGGGAAGAGCAGGCTATGAATGTTTAGCTAAGAAGGCAATGCATCAAACTGCCTGTTAAACACCTGTTACTATACCCATAGATTGGAGCACTTAGCACTCAACCTTGAAGTCTCTTTCTACAACAGAAGGTGTTCACTATAGAAAAGCACAACTGACTGAAATGAAGAAAATAAGAGATGGCTGACTTCTTGGCTCTAAATACATCACCTAAGCCCCACCTGCCCCTACCCCAAGGCTCAGGGAACATGGTGGAAGAGAAAGTAGTCACACTGTAAGAGCCTGAAGTGGGACAATGGTAGGTCAGACATTGTCTCCTGGACATGATATGACTATGGTATCCAAAATTTCATGGTAGATATGTATACTTTCACAAAATCTGCAAAGGGACTACCTTATCACTATGAAAGGGGAAAGATCTCAAGAAGCACCATGCATCCTTGAGAGACTGATGAGAACTAATGCTGATACAGAAGAAAAGTAAGATCCATCCTTAATCGTATATTCACCGATCTAGAATATTTGTTGGAGCATGAATCATGTCAGGCATATGTCATCAAAGATAAAGTAGATGAAGTACAGTGGGCCACACAAGTAAAAGGTTTTGAAAATAGGAGGGAGTCTGGCAGGGGAGTTGAGGGGTTGTGAGAGGAATGGGAATGGGATTTTGGGTTAAGGAGCAAAAGTATCATAAATTCACTATATTCAAGTATCCAATACTAAAAAAAGTTTCAATAAAAAAGACTTAGCCAAAAAAATCCACTACAAACAACAGCAAATGCTGGAGAGGATGTGGAGAGAGGGGAACTCTCCTACACTGCTGGTGGGAATGCAGGCTCATACAGCCACTCTGGTGAGCTGTCTGGAGATTCTTAAAGAAATTAAAGATTGAAATGCCATATGACCCTGCGATTCCACTTTTGGGAATAACCCTACATACAGCAAAAATCCACCTCGATAGCACAAGCACGACCATGTTCATAGCAGCACTGTTTACAATAGCAAAGTCATGGAATCAACCCAAATGTCCAACAGTTGACGAGTGGATAAGGAAACACTGGTACATCTATACAATGGAGTACTACTCAGCCATCAAAAATGATGAATTACTGGAATTTGCTGGGAAATGGATGTCATTAGAAACAATTACATTGAGTGAAGTATCCCAGACACAGAGAATTAAGCGCCACACATACTCCCTAATAGGTGGCTCCTAGTACAAAACCCACTTAGAGACACTCAAAGATAAATCTCTGTAATAACTAAAGTGATTTGCTAAGATTATGAACAGGAGGGATGGGGAAGGAGGGCCACACCAGTAACGAGAGGGGGGACCATGTTACAGCAGAGAAAATAGGCCACCATCAAGGACTGCAAATAAATAATGAGACATCTGGTTAAGTTCACAGACTTTCCTTCCTGATTATTTACAGCTGATGGGGTATGATCTTACCAGAAGGGGAGGGCATATAGTCTGGCAGATAGAAAGTAACCATTTTGCAGATGGGTGATTGACCCCTCTCTCACCGCGGTTTTCCTACTTTTATTACATCTACCTTTGAATATACTCTTATAATGAGACTCTAATTTAACAGGTTTTTAATCTCTGGCCAGGGGGTGACATCCAATACCCATCAGGGTGGAGCCAAGGGCATTGCAGGAACAGCAAAACCAAAAAAATTTAACAAACCATAATCCAGAACATCAGAGACTCTATATCAATCACCTGGAACTAGGCCAGCCTAATCTCTCCCCATCCTGAAGCTCAGGGACATTTGCAGAAGAGGGGGCGGTAAGATTGTAAGAGCACAAGGATGGGAGGAGCAATGATAAGCAAGATACTCCACACAAGTTAGGGCTGAAGCAATCATATTTGGACTTTACATGCCCTGCGCAATGTCCAACACACTATTGACCTCACGAAGTCTAGCATTTGCTAAAGGTACTAACATCCTGGGAGGCAAGGGATTGACAGCCACAGTAGTGTTCCTATGCTTAATGAGAACACAGGAAAGGGTTCTGGGAAATGCCACTGGGTCCTTCCACCTCATCGGAGAGGAGAACTCAGAGGAGAGTTTGGCATGCACATTAAAGGATGCTCCAGGGATGGGAGGGGGAGACACTAGGGGATGGGGAGGAAAGGTGGAGGGGAGGGGGCACAGGGGGATAGGGAGTTGGAGGGAGGGGGGACTGCTGTATCTGTTAAGTTTGTATGAGTGGAAATTAAAAAAAAAAAGACTTAGCCAAGACCTTTTTGAAAAGGGCTCTAATGGCACAAGAAGTGAATACGTGAAGTTAAGTGGGAACACATGAAATTAAAAAGCTTTGCACAGTGAAGGAAACAACTGTAGAGTGAAGAGTCAATCTTTGAAATGGGAGAAAATATTTGTCAATACATCAGACAGGGGTTAGTATCTAGACTATACAAAGATCTGCAAATATTCAACACTAAACCCCAAATAGTTCAATTACCAAATGGTCTATTGATTAAATGGACAGTTCTCAAAAGAAGAAATGCAAATGCCAATTAATATTTTATAGAGTACTCAGAATCTGTAGCCACTTTAGCCTTTGTCTTTTATATTTCCTAATGATGTAACTGTGGTTGCAAAGACACATTTTGTCCTTACATTGTTTTGAAATTTTCAGATGAGTAAAACTGAGGATGAATTTAAAAAGGTGAGGTGTCTCCCATGAACTCACTGCAGCTGTGTTCACCTCCACAAGAACTGCAGAAGATTTGGCCTGTCAGTTCACTGCAATGAAGTCTACCTCCACCAGACCTACACAGCAGTGGGCTTATCAACATTCTTCCACAGGCAAGCAAGGATCTTAGGAAATACAGCATCATCCGAGATAGTAGCTGGAATTGGTGCAAAACAGGACAAGGGGAGAAGTTCTCTACTCTTTGGTTTTCCCATTGGTGGGCTGTTCAAACTACAGTGCTTGTTGGGCTCTTGCCACATAGGTGATACAGATGGGGCCAAAGGGACCACACACATACAGGGGGATATGGGAGCGGGAGGGAGACAGTGGCTGGAATGGAGAATGGGAATGAGGGAGAATGGAAGAGGAGTCGGGGGGGGGCACTGGGTGGGGAGGGTGAAGGCACATGAAAACGTCCTATTTTTTGTATGAAGTTTCAAAGAATATTAAATAAATTTAATAAAAAAACTAAAAAAGATTTGCCCTGTCAACATTTCATCATGGAAGGGGGAAGGACTACTGAGGACTAGTGCTGGCTGTGGGAACGGGCGCTACTTTCCTCAGTGGTATATCATATTGATACATTAATAACTAGAAAACTTGCTAATGCAGGCATCCATACAATCAACATTACTAAATAAAAGAAGTTATGCTAAATATAGGAATATATCAAGAAGGAATTCATTTGCCTTTTTGTAAATAAGAATTGATGAAACATATTTAAATTAATTAAAATTCCAATGTACTTTAAAATATTAAAACCAAATAGAAGGCATTTGAGAATAACACAAGTATTCGTTAAAAAGGGAAACATAATGGTTCATTTCCAATTAAAAAAACACTTTGAGTAGACTTACAGAGCTACAAGAGGCATTAGGCCCTTTGCCCTACAACTGGTTCCCATATTTCTTTAGCTTGTCTCAAATCAAAGGCTCAACAAGCAGCTTTGCTACATGACTCAGTATATCCAAAAAGGGGGGAGGGGAAGGAAGGCTGTCTGGGAAGGTTGTGCCTTCCTGAATATTCAGCCAGTTGGAGAAAAGGGGTAGGGGTCTGTGTCTAGGAATATAAATTCACTGTTTCATATTTTGAGAAATGCAGCCCTCTACTCTGTTTTCATGGACTTATGATCTTGCAAGGTTGTAATAAATTCTCTTGTATTTGCCAGAACAAAGAGAGGTGTTTTGTGTGCAGCCAAACTTGGCTTTCTTCCTCTGTGCTCACTGTGTTCTAAAATCCATGTTTTTCCATCCTGATTGTTCTTCTGATTCAATTCCCGCCAACAAATAATCAGGCTTGGTTTTACAATAATCCATATTCATGGCCATGTGGACTACATTCAAATATTACACAGAGATTTCAAGTGGTGGTATGATTTTTAAAATACAACCATTTGATTAATTCTTACTAATCTTCTGAAATATATATCATTCCTCTATAACAATGTAGTCTTGCTCTAATCATTTTAGAGTAGGATGTGAATACCCTTAGCAATCAGAAATACATTTTATTGAGGTATATCTAGTAGCAAAGTGGAAAAATATTAAGCTTATGGCTTGATAACTTTTTACTTAAGTGTATATTCATGCTGCTTGTTACCATAGATCATTAACAACACAGTTTTAACAGCTTTTTAAACTTTGTAGATTTTTCTGAATGTAGCCACTTCTGTGTCTTTGTTTCAAAATGGTATGACTTTGGGGAAAAAATTGATAGTAGTCATAAAGTTCTTGTTCTACAAGGTCTTAATGTAGATACAAGGGAAACTAAAATGCAAGTAGACTGACATTTAATTTCTGTCTTGTATACATATTTGAATCCAAGTGTCTACCTACTAGGCAGAATTTGCTATATGCTGCGAAAGTAAATGTGTGTGTGTGTGTGTGTGTGTGTGTGTGTCTGTATACCATTTGCTACAGAAAGATTCATCTGTTCCATAGTGTCTACTGTGGGATGAAAAAAAAAGTCTTTGTAAAATCCATGTTAGCAGAGTAGGTCAGTTACACTGTTTGTAAGCACAGTGATTTATAGGAGCAATTTCTGGAGATGTCACACCTCCCATTCATGCCTTTTGCCTTAGGTAATATTGTAGTTTTAGCTTGTCTGTTGCACCTGTGTTCTTTAACAGATACTTATTAGCATTTGCAACAAATAAACAAACAACAAAGGACATATGTCTGAGGCAACTGTGAGCATCTGTAGATATTTTCTGAATAAACACAATAGTGGATTAGCAGACAGGATTTGACTTAAGGCACTCCGTAGACAACATGTGAGAATGCACTTTGATTTCAGTTATTTTGATTGTACATTATTGATGAAAGAGCTTTTATAATCCTTATGCTTCTCTCTAGCCTCTTAAAATATGTGGCGCTTTTAACTGGCAACTACTTGCTGATATTTTTATTTTGATTTGGCTCCTGATATAGCAGAGCTTTGCTGATTACAGCTGTGAGTACAGAGCTCAAACATTGATCGTCAAGTGTTGGTTACTTTGTGTGCCTTTCCATATTGTATTGCTATGTTCAGATTTTCACATAATTCTGGGTTCAGCTCCAGCAATGGTTATATCTAGAAAAGGGGTATCTAGAAGGATCCTGCCTTCAGGATGAGGCTGATGTTTTTGGAGTGGTATCTTCCTTTGAATCAAGAACTTGCATGTCTTCCCCCCCCATCATACAAGCTCAATAGGTACCCCAGTCCTCTCCCTCCCTCCACCCTTCCCCAGTCCCCCTTGCATCCTCCCCCCTTTCCCCCCTTCCTTTCACTCCCCTCCCTTCCCTTCTCCCAGTGCCTCCCCCATCCTGCTTTTATCCCCTGGAGCATCCTTTTGTGTGAATGCCAAACTTCCCTGAGTCCTCCACTCTAGTGAGGTGTAAGGACTCAGTGGCATAGCCCAGAGCCCTTTCTTGGGCTCCCCTTTAGTATGGGAACACTATTATGACCGTTAATCCCTTGCCTCTAAGGATCCTAGTGCCTGTGATCCATGCTAGACTTTGAGGGGTCATTGACTTGTCAGTCACTGTGCAGGTCATGCAAAGTCCGATTATGTCTACTGCGGCCCTAATTTGTGTGGAGTATCTTGCATATCGTTGGTCCTCCCCATCTTTAGACTCTTACAATGTTACTGCCCCCTCTTCTGTAAATTTCCCTGAGCTTTATGATGGGGAGAGATTTGGCTGGTCTGGTTCCAGGTGATTAATGTAGGATCTTTGGTTAGAACTTGCATGTCTTGAGACATTCTT
The DNA here is from genome assembly GCA_023101885.1 of Typhlomys cinereus. NCBI lineage: Eukaryota > Metazoa > Chordata > Mammalia > Rodentia > Platacanthomyidae > Typhlomys > Typhlomys cinereus. The sequence continues at coordinate 1,450,600 of JALPQD010000291.1, read as the reverse complement.
AATTTGTCCCATCTGAATGGCATTGTGGTCTCCTTTTGCTCTTTATTACTTGGACTCACACAGTTTTCTTAAAGAGAATTTGTTTATGGGAGCAAAACATTTGCATTTGGGGAGGGTTAGACTTGTTTACTAGGTGTCTTCAAGGAATTGTCACACTGTCGCCCTGGAGTATGTAAACTACCAATGGATCCTACCCATCCTTTAGTCTGCACCCCTGAGAATGAACTGGTACATTGGCTTGTTGTTTTAACACACCAGGAAAACATCACAAGACTGCAGACCATTTAAAAAGCATTAGTGTTAACAACTGCCCTAATTCACACCACCCAATAGCCACTTCTGTCCAGCAAACCTACTTTGCTGCTATCTTATTGGCTCTGTTTTATTTATATTCTCTCTTCCTTTCCAAAGTGTTTCCCAATGTATTGTAATGAATTAACTCTGTGATGCAATGCTGTGAGCAGCGGTAGCTTCTCTTTTTTCTGTTTAAAGATTAAAAGTGATGGCAAAATTCATATCTAAATCAGAAGTCTTGCTGATACGTGATAGAAGCTCTTCTTTTTTTATTTATTTATTAAAAATGTAATTATACATTTTAAAATTTTTTTACCAGTTCCCTCCCTCCCCCCTCCTCCCCCCGAACCCCCTCCTCCCCCTCCTCTCCCTCCCCATCCCCCAGTGCCTCCCGCCCCAATTCCCAGAGAGTCCTTTCTTGTGCATGCCTGACTCTCCACTGGGTCCTCCTCTCCAATGACATATAAGGACCCAGTGGCATTTCCATAAGCCCTTTCTCTTGTTCCCCTTAAGCATAGGAGCACTACTATGGCTGTCAATCCCTTGCCTCCAGGGATCTCGGTGCCCTTAACAGATGCTAGACTTTATGAGGGCAACAGTGCGCTGGACATTGTGCAGGGCATGCGAAGTCCCATTATGATTGCTTTGGCCCCAACTATTGTTGAGAATCTTGCAAATCGTTGTTCCTCCCATCCTTTTGCTCTTACAATCTTACCGCCCCCTCTTCTGCAAATGTCCCTGAGCTCCAGGATGGGGAGAGATTAGGCTGGCCGAGTTCTATGTGATTGATATAGAGTCTCTGAAATTCTGGATTGTGGTTTGTTGATTTTCTTTTGCAGTTTTGCTGCTCCTGCAATGCCCTTCACTCCATCCTGCTGGGCACTGTATGTCACCCCCTGGCCAGAGACAAAAAGCTGTTAAACTGGAGTCTTGTTATAATAGCACATTCAAGGGTAGATGTAATGAAAGTAGGAAACCTCAGTGAGGGAGGGGTCCATCACCCATTTGCAAAATGATTACTTTTTATCTGCTAGACTATATGCCCTCCCCTTCTGGTGAGATCAGGAACGAAAGTCTGTGAACTTAACCAGGTTTCTCATTACTTACTTGCAGACCTTGATGGAGGCCTATTTTCTCTGCTGTAACATGGTCCCCTCTCTCCTGGTTTCTGGTGTGGCCCTCCTACCCCATCTCTCTTGTTCATAATCCTTGCAATTAATGTGTTACATAGGTTTACTTTTGAGTGTCTCAATGTGGGCTGGGTGAGCTTGGTACTAGGAGCCATCTATTAGGGAGTATATACGGCACTTAATTTTCTGGGTTTGGGATACTTCACTTAATATAATTGTTTCTAATGACATCCATTTCCCAGCAAATTCCAGTAATTCATCATTTTTGATGGCTGAGTAGTACTCCATTGTATAGATGTACCACATTTTCCTCATCCACTCGTCAACTGTTGGACAGTTAGGTTGATTCCATGACTTAGCTATTGTAAACAGTGAACCTCTGCTGCATGGGGAGTTATTCCCAAAAGTGGGATAGCAGGGTCATATGGCATTTCAATCTTTAATTTCTTTAAGAATCTCCAGACGACTCGTCAGAGTGGCTGTATGAGCCTGCATTCCCACCAGCAACGTAGGAGAGTTCCCCTCTCTCCACATCCTCTCCAGCATTTGTTGTTGTTTGTATTGTGGATTTTTGCCATCCTGACCGGGGTGAGATGATATCTCAGGGAAGTTTTGATTTGCATTTCCCTGATGGCTAAGGAAGTGGAGCATTTTTTAAGATATTTGTTAGACATTTTAATTTCATCCCTGGTAAAGTTTCTCTTAAGTTCCAGGGCCCATTTTTTTAATTGGGTCATTGTTTTCCTTGGAGTTTAGTTTTATAAGTTCTTTGTGCACTCTGGACAGTAGAGCTCTGTCAGATATGTGGTTAGTGAATATTTTCTCCCATTCTGTGGGTTGCCTTTGAGCTCGTGTTACAATCTCTTTATCTGAACAGAAGCTCTTTAATTTCACAAGATCCCAACTGTTGAGAGTTGGTAGCAGTGACTGTGCCATTGGATGTCTGTTTAGGAAATGTTGGCCTAGCCCAATCAGCTCGAGGGAGTTCCCTATCCTTTCAACTATGGTTTTTAAAGTCTCTGGCCTTAAATCAGGGTCCTTGATCCATTTGGAATTAAGTCTTGTACATGGTGACAAGTATGGGTCCAGCTTTAATCTTCTGCATGTGGAGATCCAGTTTTGCCAGCACCATTTGTTGAAGATGCTGTTCTTTTTCCATTGGATTCTTTGGGCCCCTTTGTCAAAGATCAAATGGCTGTAGTTGTGTGGGCTTATATCTGGGTCTTCAACCCTTATCCATTGATCTGTGTGTCTATTTTGGAGCCAGTACCAGGCAGTTTTTATAACTATGGATTTGTAGTATAGACTTAGGTTTGGTATGGTAATACCTCCAGCAGTGTTTTTGTTACTCAGGATTGTCTTTGCTATCCTGGGTCTTTTGTGCCGCCATATGAATTTTGAGATTATTTGGTCAACTTCTTTAAAGAATTGCTTTGGGATTTTAATTGGTATAGCATTGAATTTGTATATTGCCTTTGGTAGGATGGTCATTTTTACAATGTTGATTCTGCCAATCCAGGAACAAGGGAGGTCTTTCCACCTTCTGGTGTCTTTTGCAATTTCTTTCTTTAGGGTTTTAAAGTTTTCATTGTAAAGGTATTTTACCTCCTTGGTTAGGTTTATACCAAGGTATTTCATTTTTTTAGGGGCTATAGTAAATGGGATTGTTTCTCTCAAGGCTTTTTCAGTTCTTTCATTCTGGGTATATAGGAAGGCCTCTGATTTTTGCACATTTATTTTTTATCCTGCCACCCTGCTGAACTTCTCAATTAGTTCCAGGAGCTTCCTGGTGGAGTTTTTGGGATCACTCAGGTATAAGATCATGTCATCTGCAAATAAGGATAGCTTGACTTCTTCCTTGCCGATTTGAATCCCTCTTATGTCCCTTTCTTGTCTTATGGCTTCAGCTAAGACTTCAAGTACAATATTGAATAGAAGTGGTGAGAGTGGACAGCCTTGTCTAGTTCCTGATCGAAGTGGGAATGCTTCCAATTGTTCCCCATTGAGCATAATCCTTGCTGTGGGCTTGTTGTATACAGCTTTTATTATATTGATAAAGGTTCCTTTCATTCCTACAGTCTCTAGCATTTTGATCATAAAAGGCTGTTGGATTTTGTCAAAGGCTTTTTCTGCATCTATCGAGAGTATCATGTGGTCTTGGACTTTGGACTGGTTTACATGATGAATTAAATTTATTGATTTGCGTATGTTGAACCAACCTTGTGTGCCAGGGATGAAGCCTACTTGGTCCCCGTGAATGATCTTTTTGATATGTTTTTGAATCCGATTTGCTAAGACTTTGTTGAGAATCTTTGCATCTGTGTTCATCAGAGAGATAGGCCTATAGTTTTCTTTTTTAAGTGAATCTTTATTAGGTTTTGGGATTAAGACGATATTAGCTTCATAGAAGGAATTTGGTAGTGTTCCTTCCTTTGCTATTTGATGGAACAGTTTAAGGAGTATTGGTGTTATTAACTCCTTAAATGTCTGGTAGAATTCTGTGCTGAATCCATCTGGCCCAGGACAGTTTTTGGTGGGAAGATTCGAGATTACCTCTTCAATTTCCTTGTATGTTATAGAACTATTTAAATAATTCACAACTTCCTGATTCAATTTAGGTAAGTTGTGTTTACTTAGAAATTCATCCATCTCTTTTGTGTTGTCAAACTTCACAGAGTATAAGTTTTTGAAATATGATGTTATAATTCTCTGGATTTCTTGGGTATCAGTAGTGATAACTCCATGTTCATTTCTAATTTTGTTAATTTGGGTTTTCTCTCTCTTGCTTTTGGTTAGTTTAGCTAGGGGTGTATCAATCTTATTGATTTTTTCAAAGAACCAGCTTTTTGACTGGTTGATTTTTTCTATCGTTTTCTTAATCTCGATTTCAGATATTTCTCCCCTTATTTTGCTAATCTCCTCTCTTCTACTACTTTTGGGATCAGATTGCTCTAGTTTCTCTAAAGCTTTAAGCTGCATTGTTAAGTTGTTTATTTCTGATGTTTCCATTTTTTTGATGTAGGCATGAAGAGCTATGAACTTACCTCTTAGAACAGCTTTCATTGTGTCCCAGAGATTTTGGTAGGTTGTATTTTCGTTATCATTCACTTTCAGGAAATCTTGAATTTCCTTTTTAATTTCTTCCTGAATCCAGTTCTCATTCAGCATCATAGTGTTAAGTTTCCAGGAGTTAGTGTATTTTCTCTTGTTTGTTGTGTTGTGGATGTCCAGCTTTAGGCCGTGGTGGTCTGATAGGGCACAGGTTAGAATTTCAACTTTTTTGTATATGTGTAGATTCGTTTTGTGGCCCAATATGTGATCTATTTTGGAGAAAGTTCCATGTGCTGCTGAGAAAAATGTGTATTCTTTGGTGCGTGGGTGAAAAGTTCGATAGAGATCTGTAAGGTCCATTTCTTTCAGGGTTTGATTAAGTTCCAAAGTGTCTCTGTTAAGCTTTTGACCTGTTGATCTATCCCATGTAGAGAGGGCGGTGTTGAAGTCCCCAAGAATTATCGTTTGGGGGTTGATTTCTTGCTTTAGACGCTGTAGGGTTTTTTTAATGAATGTGGAGCGGCCCGTATTGGGTGCATAGATGTTCAGTATTGTGAAGTCTTCCTGGTGAATTGTACCTGTGACTAAAATGTAGTATCCATCCGTGTCTCTTATAATTTTCTTTGGTTTGAAGTCCACTTTGTCTGATAACGTAATGGCTACCCCTGCCTGTTTTTTGCTTCCATTAACTTGTAGAATTGTTGACCAGCCTTTTATTTTTAGAGCGTGCCTATCTTTTGTGGTGAGATGGGTTTCCTGCAGGGAGCAGATTGATGGATTGTGATTTTTAATCCAAGTTTGTAATCTGTGTCTCTTGATCGGTGAATTAATTCCATTAACATTTAGTGTTATAATGGAGAAACTATTTTTAATTCCAGACATTTATTATGTTTAGTAGTTTTTATAAGTATATTGCTTCGCTTTTAATGGTGTAGAAGCTCTTCTTGATGGGCTTCCTAGAAGCCAGGGTGATTGTCAGATTCTTGAGTATATCCCAGTGTCCTTTCAGAATTTCTTCACTTTTTTTTAAAGGGGTTTTATATATCATCTGTATTAGTTTCCTGGTGTGGCTGTAACGACATGACTCTGAGAATGAGAAATTTACTGGATGTAAGAATTCTGAAATCAAGGTGTTGGGTCATGTTCTGTCTGAGTCCTGCATAGGAGGGATCTTCTGTTTGCCCTTTTCAGGTTATGTAGTCCCAGATCTTCTCTTGTTTATGGAGGAAAAATTCCAACTTTCATGTAATCTTTGTGTGTGTGTGTGTTTGTGTATTCATGTATGTGTGCATTCATGTGAGTATGAGGTATGTGTGCATGTGAATGTGCAGGTCAGAATTTAATGTTGGATGCCTTCCATCATTTTTATTGAGACAGGGTCTCTGACTAAACTTGGAGCTCACTGATTTGGCTTATCTGGCTACACAGCAAACCCCAGAGATCTGTCTTCACCCTAGTGCTGGAATCACAAGGATTCCCCATTGTGCCCTTTTTAAAATTATTTATTATTTATTCAATTGTGCATGTATGCGTGTGTGCGCGTGTGTGTGTGTGTGCGTGTGTAGAACCACGGATGAATTCTGGAACCACCATGGACCACCTCCACCTCGTTCTTGTTTACTCTGCCCTGGGATTCACAGGCTCCGCCCCACCAGGACCAGAAATGCAGGCCGCCCCCGCTTCCACTAGCATGTATACGTGGGATCTAGGATCTGAACTCAGGACCTTCCGCCTGCAAGGCAGAGGCTTAACCCCTGAGCCACCTCTCCAGTCCCATGTGCCCATTTTTTAAAGATGTGGATTCTAGGGAAATTGAACTTGGTCCTCAGGCCTGCAGAGCAAGTACATCATCAACTAAGCCACATGTTCCTGGGCAAAATCTTCTTTTTGTACGTACAGATTAGAACTCATCACTTCATCTAACTTGACTCTATCTGCAAAGCTTCATTTTTAACAAGGTTGCATTCTGATGTACTGGTTTATAGATTACTTGTCTGTCTTCTTTGGGGGACACAATTCTACCCACAACATCACCCCTTGAAACTTCAGACTTAAATGTCTCAAACGCAGCACCTGTCCAAGACTGCTCACCATTGTTCAGCTTTGATATCGACCATCCTTGAAACCTGATGTGGAAAGGTATGTGTTATGGAGGTGATGTGGGCTCAGAAGCCACAGACAAGCTATCTGGACCTCCATAGTTCCACAAAACGTGACAACAGAACCAGATCATGAAGAAGTGAAATCTTGAATAAAGCACAAACTAGATGCCCCATCTCTGAATAACATGGGATGAAATACATGTCCAAGGTAAAGCTCAACTTCATTCAGCACAAATTTGATTGGACACATTCAATTAATCTCATCAGCAATGACTTATACACAGGATGATTCAATATGTGCGGTACGAACTGCTGGTGGGTGTTGCTTGGCTTGGTTTGCTCCCTTTACAGACTGGGTGGCTCTCTTCCTTTCAATTCTATCCTGGTTTACTGTTAGCTTTCCTTCCAATGGGAGTCAAAGGTAACAAGATGAAAGAACCAACTATCTCAGTTCAATATGAACAAAGAGATTTTCACCCAAAGTACATACTCTTTGGTTGAAAATGTAATATGGAAGAGCCATGTGTCAAACACATACTTAGAAATGGATGGCAGAACTGTCTTCCATATTATGAATATATCCATTTAAGAATTTTAAGAAAAAGCAAGTAAATGTAAAAGAAAACACAAATTAGGTTCTTTTCCATAACTGCTATAAGTAGTAATGCACATTTTATTGTTTTGGTATATAAATGTTGTTTTTACGACACTGGTATTGTATTGTACATTTGGGTTTGTATTCTGTTTTATCTCATTTGATTGATAGTATCTTCTTTTTTTTTTTATTAAAAATTTAATTATACATTTTAAAATTTTTTACCAGTTCCCTCCCTCCCCCCTCCCCTTCCCCCAGTGTCTCCCCCCCAATTCCCAGAGAGTCCTTTATTGTGTGCGCCTAACTCTCCACTGGGTCCTCCTCTCCGATGACATATAAGGACCCAGTGGCATTTCCATAAGCCCTTTCTCTTGTTCCCCTTAAGCATAAGATTACTACTATGGCTGTCAATCCCTTGCCTCCAGGGGTCTCGGTGCCCTTAACAGATGCTAGACTTTATGAGGGCAACAGTGCGCTGGACATTGCGCAGGGCATGCAAAGTTCCATTATGATTGCTTTGGCCCCAACTATTGTTGAGAATCTTGCAAATCGTTGCTCCTCCCATCCTTTTGCTCTTACAATCTTACCGCCCCCTCTTCCGCAAATGTCCCTGAGCTCCAGGATGGGGAGAGATTAGGCTGTCCTAGTTCTATGTGATTGATATAGAGTCTCTGAAGTTCTGGATTGTGGTTTGTTGATTTTCTTTTGCAGTTTTTCTGCTCCTGCAATTCCCTTCACTCCATTCTGCTGGGCACTGTATGTCACCCCCTGGCCAGAGACAAAAAGCTGTTAAACTGGAGTCTTGTTATAATAGCACATTCAAGGGTAGATGTAATAAGAGTAGGAAACCTCACTGAGGGCGGGGTCCATTACCCATTTGCAAAATGATTACTTTTTATCTGCTAGACTATATGCCCTCCCCTTCTGGTGAGATCAGGAAAGAACGTCTGTGAACTTAACCAGGTTTCTCATTACTTACTTACAGACCTTGATGGAGGCCTATTTTCTCTGCTGTAACATGGTCTCCTCTCTCCTTGTTTCTGGTGTGGCCCTCCTAACCCATCTCTCTTGTTCATAATCCTTGCAATTACTGTGTTACATAGGTTTACTTTTGAGTGTCCCAATGTGGGCTGGGCGAGTTTGGTACTAGGAGCCACCTATTAGGGAGTACATACGGCGCTTAATTTTCTGGGTTTGGGATACTTCACTTAATATAATTCTTTCTAATGACATCCATTTCCCAGCAAATTCCAGTAATTCATCATTTTTGATGGCTGAGTAGTACTCCATTGTATAGATGTACCACAGTTTCCTTATCCACTCGTCAACTGTTGGACATTTAGGTTGATTCCATGACTTTGCTATTGTAAACAGTGCTGCTATGAACATGGTCGAGCTTGTGCTATCGAGGAGAACCTCTGCTGCTTGGGGGGTTATTCCCAAAAGTGGGATAGCAGGGTCATATGGCATTTCAATCTTTAATTTCTTCAAGAATCTCCAGACGGCTCGCCAGAGTGGCTGTATGAGCCTGCATTCCCACCAACAATGTAGGAGAGTTCCCCTCTCCCCACATCCTCTCCAGCATTTGTCGTTGTTTGTACTGTGGATTTTTGCCATCCTGACCGGGGTGAGATGATATCTCAGGGAAGTTTTGATTTGCATTTCCCTGATGGCGAAGGAAGTGGAGCATTTTTTAAGATAATTGTTAGACATTTTAATTTCATCCCTGGTAAAGTTTCTTTGAAGTTCCAGGGCCCATTTTTTAATTGGGCCAGTGTTTTCCTTGGAGTTTAATTTTCTAAGTTCTTTGTGCACTCTGGACAGTAGAGCTCTGTCAGATATGTGGTTAGTGAAGATTTTCTCCCATTCTGTGGGTTGCCTTTGAGCTCGTGCTGACAATCTCTTTATCTGAACAGAAGCTCTTTAATTTCACAAGATCCCAACTGTTGAGAGTTGGTAGCAGTGACTGTGCCATTGGATGTCTGTTTAGGAAGTGTTGGCCTAGCCCAATCAGCTCGAGGGAGTTCCCTATCCTTTCAACTATGGCTTTTAAAGTCTCTGGTCTGATATCAAGGTCCTTGATCCATTTGGAATTAAGTCTTGTACATGGTGACAAGTATGGGTCCAGCTTTAATCTTCTGCATGTGGAGATCCAGTTTTGCCAGCACCATTTGTTGAAGATGCTGTTCTTTTTCCATTGGATTCTTTGGGCCCCTTTGTCAAAGACCAAATGGCTGTAACTTTGTGGGCTTATATCTGGGTCTTCAATCCTTATCCATTGATCTGTGTGTCTATTTTGGAGCCAGTACCAGGCTGTCTTTATAACTATGGATTTGTAGTATAGACTTAGGTTTGGTATGGTAATACCTCCAGCTGTGTTTTTGTTACTCAGGATTGTTTTTGCTATCCTGGGTCTTTTGTGCCTCCATATGAACTTTGAGATTGTTTGGTCAACTTCTTTGAAGAATTGCTTTGGGATTTTGATTGGTATGGCATTGAATCTGTATATTGCCTTTGGTAGGATGGTCATTTTTACAATGTTGATTCTGCCAATCCAGGAACAAGGGAGGTCTTTCCACCTTCTGGTGTCTTCTGCAATTTCTTTCTTTAGGGTTTTAAAGTTTTCATTGTAAAGGTCTTTTACCTCCTTAGTTAGGTTTATACCAAGGTATTTCATTTTTTTAGGGGTTATAGTAAATGGCATGGTTTCTCTCAAGGCTTTTTCACTTCTTTCATTCTGGGCATATAGGAAGGCCTCTGATTTTTGCACATTTATTTTGTATCCTGCCACCCTGCTGAACTTCTCAATTAGTTCCAGGAGCTTCCTGGTGGAGTTTTTGGGATCACTCAGGTATAAGATCATGTCATCTGCAAATAGAGATAGCTTGACTTCTTCCTTGCCAATTTGAATCCCTCTTATGTCCCTTTCTTGTCTTATGGCTTCGGCTAAGACTTCAAGTACAATATTGAATAGAAGTGGTGAGAGTGGACAGCCTTGTCTTGTTCCTGATCGAAGTGGGAATGCTTCCAATTGTTCCCCATTGAGCATAATCCTTGCTGTGGGCTTGTTGTATACAGCTTTTATTATATTGATAAAAGTTCCTTCCATTCCTACTGTCTCTAGCGTTTTGATCATAAAAGGCTGTTGGATCTTGTCAAAAGCTTTTTCTGCATCTATCGAGAGTATCATGTGGTCTTGGACTTTGGACTGGTTTACATGATGAATTACATTTATTGATTTGCGTATGTTGAACCAACCTTGTGTGCCGGGGATGAAGCCTACTTGGTCCCCATGAATGATCTTTTTAATATGTTTTTGAATCCGATTTGCTAAGACTTTGTTGAGAATCTTTGCATCTGTGTTCATCAGGGAGATCGGCCTATAGTTTTCTTTTTTAAGTGAATCTTTATTAGGTTTTGGGATTAAAATGATATTAGCTTCATAGAAGGAATTTGGTAGTGTTCCTTCCTTTGCTATTTGATGGAACAGTTTAAGGAGTATTGGTGTTATTAACTCCTTAAATGTCTTGTAGAACTCTGTGCTGAATCCATCTGGTCCAGGACATTTTTTGGTGGGAAGATTCGAGATTACTTCCTCAATTTCCTTATATGTTATAGGACTATTTAAGTAATTCACAACTTCCTGATTCAATTTAGGTAAGTTGTGTTTACTTAGAAATTCATCCATCTCTTTTGTGTTGTCAAACTTCACAGAGTATAAGTTTTTGAAATATGATGTTATAATTCTCTGGATTTCTTGGGTATCCGTAGTGATAACTCCATGTTCATTTCTAATTTTGTTAATTTGGGTTTTCTCTCTCTTGCTTTTGGTTAGTTTAGCTAGGGGTGTATCAATCTTGTTGATTTTTTCAAAGAACCAGCTTTTCGATTTGTTGATTTTTTCTATCGTTTTCTTAGTCTCGATTTCAGATATTTCTCCCCTTATTTTGCTAATCTCTTCTCTTCTACTGCTTTTGGGATCAGATTGCTCTAGTTTCTCTAAAGCTTTAAGCTGCATTGTTGTTTATTTCTGATGTTTCCATTTTTTTGACGTGGGCATGAAGAGCTATGAACTTACCTCTTAGAACAGCTTTCATTGTGTCCCAGAGATTTTGGTAAGTTGTATTTTCGTTATCATTCACTTTCAGGAAATCTTGAATTTCCTTTTTAATTTCTTCCTGAATCCAGTTCTCATTCAGCATCATAGTGTTAAGTTTCCAGGAGTTAGTGTATTTTCTCTTGTTTGATGTGTTGTGGATGTCCAGCTTTAGGCCGTGGTGGTCTGATAGGGCACAGGTTAGAATTTCAACTTTCTTGTACATGTGTAGATTCATTTTGTGGCCCAATATGTGATCTATTTTGGAGAAAGTTCCGTGTGCTGCTGAGAAAAATGTGTATTCTTTGGTGCGTGGGTGAAAAGTTCGATAGAGGTCTGTAAGGTCCATTTCTTTCAGGGTTTGATTAAGTTCCAAAGTGTCTCTGTTAAGCTTTTGACCTGTTGATCTATCCCATGTAGAGAGGGCGGTGTTGAAGTCCCCAAGAATTATCGTTTGGGGGTTGATTTCTTGCTTTAGACGCTGTAGGGTTTTCTTAATGAATGTGGAGGGGCCCGTATTGGGTGCATATATGTTCAGTATTGTGAAGTCTTCCTGGTGAATTGTACCTCTGACTAAAATGTAGTATCCATCCGTGTCTCTTATAATTTTTTTTTGGTTTGAAATCCACTTTGTCTGATAGCATAATGGCTACCCCTGCCTGTTTTCTGCTTCCATTTGCTTGTAGAATTGTTGACCAGCCTTTTATTTTTAGAGCGTGCCTATCTTTTGTGGTGAGATGGGTTTCCTGCAGGCAACAGATTGATGGATTGTGATTTTTAATCCAAGTTTGTAATCTGTGTCTCTTGATTGGTGAATTAAGTCCATTAACATTTAGTGTTATAATGGAGAAACTATTGTTAATTCCAGACATTTATTATGTTTAGTAGCTTTTATAAGTATATTGCTTCGCTTTTAATGGTGTTATATTTGCCTTCTGTTCTCCTGGATATGCCTGTTTTTTTCTTCACGCTTGAGTATCATTTCTAGCATTTTTTGAAGGCCTGGTTTGGTGGCCATGTATCCCTTAAAGTTGTCTTTGTGCTGGAAAATTTTTCTTTCTCCCTCGATCATGACTGATAGTTTTGCAGGGTAAATCAGCCTGGGTTGACATTTTTTCTCATTCAATACTTGAAGTATGTCTCTCCAAGCTCTTCTTGCTTTTACTGTTTCGACTGAGAAGTCATTTGTTATTTTAATAGGTTTGCCTTTAAAAGTGACTTGTTTTTTCTCCCTTGAAGCTCTCAGCACCAGTTCTTTATCTTGAATGTGGAGTGTTTTAACTATTATTTGCCGCGGTGTGCTTCTATTTTGGTCGTATCTGTTTGGGGTGCGGAATGCCTCTTGTATATGAATGGGCCTCTCTTTCTTTAGATGAGGAAAGTTTTCCTTGATGATCGTTTGAAAAATTTCCTCAGGGGTGGTATTTTGAGATTCTTGCTCCGGTATTCCATGAATACGCATGTTAGGCTTCTTCAGGGTGTCCCATATCTCTTGGATATTTCTCTCAAGTATCTTTTTGGCTTTAACAACCTCTTCCATTGAGCTGGCTAGTACTCCCACTTTATCTTCAAGGTCTGAAATTCTGTTTTCTGCTTCATTAGTTCTGTTGATAAGACTCTCTGTGGCGTTCTGGGTTGAAGATAACTTGTCTTTTAGCTCAGTTTTAAACTCTGCTTGAGTTTGTTTTAACTGTTCTATGCCACTTTTTGTTTCTTGCACTGTTTTTCTCAACTCCTCCAGATGTCTGTTGTGTTCCTCTTCAAAGCGATTGATTCGATTATGTAATTCCTCCCGGATTTCCTCTTTCATAGTATTGAACATGGTAATGATCATATTTTGAAAGTCGTTATCCTGGGTCAGGCTTTCTTGGCCTTTTTCCGTGGGTTTGTTCTTGTTGGAGTCTAACATTATGGGATTAATTTCTTCAGTCGGAGATTTGTTTACTTGAGTGTTGCTTCTCATGGATTTGCACTTTGACTTTGGCATTGTCATTTTAACTCTTAAGATCTCTCAATTTCACTAAACTGAATTATTTGGCCTGGGGTACTGGTGGGCGGGGCCTGAACAGGGACTTACCTAGGGCGCGGGGTGAGGCCCGGGTGGACCGCGTGCGTGTCCCGACTGGAGGAGCGGGGTGGGGCGAAAAGGGAGGATGGGCGCGTCGGTGTGGAGCTATTTAACCCGAGGGCAGCTGGGGTGGGGCCCGGGCGCAGGGGGAGGTCCTCCTCGTCCCTCGGCCCCCGCGCGGCTCCGGCTGGATGGCGGGAGTCGGAGCCGGGTCCCCGTGGGCTGACCTGGGGTCCTAGAGCGCGCGCGTTGAGGCCCGGCTGGATCTCGCCTACGCGTCCCGACAGGCGGAGCGGGGGTGGGGCGAAAGAGGGAGGATGGGCGCGTCGGCGTGGAGCTATCTAACCCGAGGGCAGCTGGGGCGGGGCCCGGGCGCAGGGGGAGGTCCTCCTCGTTCCCTCGGCCCCCGCGCGGCTCCGGCTGGATGGCGGGAGTCGGAGCCGGGTCCCCGTGGGCTGACCTGGGGTCCTAGAGCGCGCGTTGAGGCCCGGCTGGATCTCGCCTACGCGTCCCGACAGGCGGAGCGGGGGTGGGGCGAAAGAGGGAGGATGGGCGCGTCGGCGTGGAGCTATCTAACCCGAGGGCAGCTGGGGCGGGGCCCGGGCGCAGGGGGAGGTCCTCCTCGTTCCCTCGGCCCCCGCGCGGCTCCGGCTGGATGGCGGGAGTTGGAGCCGGGTCCCCGTGGGCTGACCTGGGGTCCTAGAGCGCGCGTTGAGGCCCGGCTGGATCTCGCCTACGCGTCCCGACCGGCGGAGCGGGGGTGGGGCGAAAGGATAGTATCTTCTTATCACTATGGATTTAAAAATATTTTAACTGTCTTGTCATACTAAGGAAGCATTGTCACGCTTGTTCATTGTGTGTATTGGATGTCTGGGAATTTTCATTGTCCTATAAATGTGTGAACTAGATTCAACAGGGTTTTCACAATTGCTCTGCAGATACAAAACCAAAATCTGCAGCCAGTGGTCATTCAGAATCTTTTTATGTTCAGATACTGAGCCTTCGTAAGGGTTGACTACTTCAGATTTGCTTTACTCGACTGTGGTTGATATGTGGGCCACATCTTCTGGATAAGAAGGTTATAGCTATTGTTAGTGGGAATCTTGAAAAAAATCCTTGAAAGGATTTCTCAGAAATCCTGCTAAAGTCAACCATCTGAGTTCTCATATTCTGTAAAAATGAAGATTTAAGTGACCTTAATTAACTTATTCTGTGCCCCATCCCAAGGAATACTGTGTGAAGGCTGTGTCTGTATTAGACTTCCCAGAACAGCTGTTGTCAAAAAAGTCGATGTGTTTGGATCGTCTGTAGGGCTGTGGTTTATCATTTAGATTTTTAGTTTTAGCCAAGGTAACTACAAATTAAATCCAACCAAACAAGGGTCCACCAAAGGGGAGAGGGTTGGGAGGCAATCTTATTTATTTGAGTATTTTTTGGGGGGGGGTTAATGCTTTTTCTGTGTTCCACATTAAGGCCTTGCTCTGACTTGGAATAAGTTCCCTGACAGCATATTGCTTGGTTGAGCATCCTAAAATATGTATTGGGATCACGAAACGTCCTATGAATTGCCAATCCCAAATAACCTTTGACATAAAACTGGAGGTGCTGCTAAAGTCTCCTCTAATCAGGTCTTGACTCTGACTGGATTGCTGTGGAAGGAGCACGGCATCTGCTTGGTGGATGGATTCACTGCCCTGTCCTGATTCAAAGCCACATGAGCAAAACCTCACAGTAGATCTTTGTTAAGAGTTCTTACTGCCCTATGTTAAGGTATTGGACATTGGACATTCTGTAGATGCAGTGATTATCCCAGCCAACTCCAGAAACATTGGCGTGCTTTATAGTGTTTTTTTTTTTTTTTGATGGACAAGGCAAAGAATTCTGTTTTAGTAATTACAGTTTTACTCCCCAGTAGAATATACTGCTTAAAAGACTTGAAGTTTCCCAGGGTTACTGATATCTCTCCATCTAATCAGATAGTTTGGCAGTTGTCTGGTTTTGTATTTTTCATTCAGTAGAGATAATCCATAGTGGGATGTAACTATGGGGTACACAGTCTGAGTTTCTCTGTAATGAACCCTTTTGTCAAAATGGGGTTCAGACAAGCCTCCTATATCAGTATTGGTAGCATGTCTGAGCCAGCCAGGGTGGTGGGTGGGGGAAGCTGGTTGACTGAAGAAGAGCTGATTGGTTAAACTCAAGCATTTGAGCACCAGAAATCTTATACCCTGGGCCACATACATCCCTTGATAATCATGCTTTTTTTTTTCCTCTCAAAATTTTGTTCAGGATTCTCAAGGTGAGAACTGAGATAAATATGAAAGGTCTGCTTGGTGGTATACTGTACTGGAAATCAGAAGGCTTACAGCACACACACACACAGACTTGAGTGGAGGTCCACCAAGTGTGCTTCTGGGGATTGACCACCGAGTTGGTGAGCAGGCATCTTTACCCACTCAGCTATCTCATTGCCTCATTATGAACTTTCTACAGTGTTATCTCATTTCATAGTAGAAATTATTATGCTCTTTTGTAGGAAAATATTAAGAGAAATGTAATGAATTCTCTCTTAAAGGACATTTTGTGGTTGTTTTCCAGTGTTTTGTATTATGTTGTATGTGTCGATATTGTTATGACCAGGTTCTAGTTAATCTTTAAACAGATTTGTGCCTGTTTATTTCCTCAGCATAAATTCATAGAAGTAAATTAGTGTGCTTAATTTATGCATGGTTGATAACCTGCTGTCTGGACAAACTGAATCAATACTGACTCAGGAGTGCTTAAGGGCATTTTTTAAAAGCATGTTTGACAATATAACATAGCAGATGAAAATAAATCATTTCAATTTGCTAAACTTAAAAAGTTTGGTATGCTACTGTGTTCACAGTAATGGGCTCAACTTGCAGCACTGCAGGAAAGATACTTTTATATATGTGTAATACTGTGTTACCGTCAATAGATTGAAGGACTAATAAAAAGTATGTAGCTATCAAGGAATAAACAGTAACATGCAACTTCTTTTTAAAAATATTTTATTTATTTATTTTATTTTTATTTATATTATATTTATTAGTGTGTGTGTGTGTGTGTGTGTGTGTGTGTGTGTGTGTGTATGTGTGTGCATGTGTGTCTGCCTGCCCGTGTGTATCAGAGGGCACTGTGTGTCCTTGTGGAGGACCAAGGGTAACTTTGAGAATCATCCTGAATTGCCTCTATATCCTTCCTGTTTCCCTCTGGGGTTTCCCAGTCTCTGCCCACTAGGGCTGGAAGTGCAGGCCACCACCATTTTTGCCTGGCATTTTTTTATGTGGGACCTGAGATCTGAAGTCAGGACCTTCTGCTTTCAAGACAGAGTCTTAGCCCTTGAGCCATCTTTCCAGCAATTTCTAATGAAGAAATAGGATACTAGTGCAACTGCTTACATATTTGGAAAAAGACGATTTCCTTTTGAAATATTTATATAAATTATATACATTTCTGATTTCATAAAACTGTTCGCCTTTCCCTCCTCAGTTTCAAATTTACTTGTGATTATATTTTTTTTCCTAACTGTTCTTCATGTATTGAAGTTTTGAATCCCTTCTATTTTTATAAATGACAGCAATACTCTCTCTAGGTTCATTTAAAGGCTTTTTCCCACCCCTCTTGAGGTGGAGTCTGTGTTTGCAGGCTCACTTCCAACTTCCGCTCAAGATTCTTCTGCCTCTTTCCTCTCCCACAGCTGGGGCTTTAGATCATCATTCTTGGTTCATGGATTTTGTTTTAGCACAGAGAATAATTAAACAAAATATTCTAGCCAATTTATCAATTGCTTCCTGTGGTTATACTTTGAAATTACTGGTCTTAACATGTCTTTATATTTCTAAAATTACTATATCTACTTCTAATATTTTTTCTCACACATTTATTTCCTTAATTATTTTGAATATGCTTTATATTGCTATAGAACATAAAATCTCAAGTTGATTTTTCTTTGTTGTTGTCAATGGATAGCCAGTTCTCCCGGTATTTACCTTTTAATTTATATACTTTGATGTGCTTATTTCTATTATTTATTATTTTGGCAGCACCATCATGTCTTAATTCCTACAACTTTGTCACATTTAGAAATACTTGTGAGTGCAATCACAGGTTTTGGAAATGATATATAAAGCTTCATTCAGCTTAAAATATCATAGAAAAAGCAAAAACGAGTCAAGTATGGTGGCTCATGCTTCTAATTCCAGCACTCAGAAGGCTGAAAAAGGAGGATTGCCACAAATTTGAGGCCACATAAGTAGTGGATTATAGGCCAGCCTTGGCTACCTAGGAAGCTCCTGTCTCAAAAACAAGCAAATAAATGAGCAAACACCAAAACCAAAAACAGCCAACAAACAAAGTAACCCTAAGTATAATTTGTTCAAATTACTGCCTTGAAACTGATGTTCTATTAAATTATCATATGCTATTTTGGAAAACTATGCGTCTTCATGTATATAGAATGGTCATTTTGCAGAAACAAGTAGGAGATCAAATGGTAGGAGAAAACATACTGAAGCTCAATAGTATCCCGTTCTGTTTCTGTTATTTGTTAGTTGTGAGCGGTGATCCATTAGCTATTCCTAAAGATGAGATAATAATGCCATACTAACCTCCCAGGGCAGCAAAAAGGATTGCATGGAAAGAAGTTTATTACCATAGATGTGCAAAAGAGTTTTTTTTTTTTAAACTTTTCAATGATGATTCATTACTTTATTTTCTTTCTTTTTTTAAAAAGAGTTTTAAAAAGTGAACTTACCTTCATTTCTGCTGGTCTAGGACTTATTGTTGTAAATGATTCTGTATACATCATCTCATTGACTCACACATGTCTTGAGTCATCAACAATTATATGGTCTTGGTGGTATCGAATTAGATGATGATTTAATAAGATATGATGATACAATAGATATTAAATGATGAACTTAAACAACATTGATTTTTTCCTAAACACATCACTGTAACTGTTGTTTAAGTACAAAATCATTTTCAGTAATGGCTTGGGGGCAGCAATGTTTTAATCTTTTTAATCTTTACTCTTGGTATCTGTAAAGGGGATTATGTATTGTACTATGATACACGAACTTTTAGTAGCATACCTCATTATATATTTGTATTGTAACTTAACCAATTTTAACTGTGTCAAAAGAATTTGATTTCTATTATATTAAACAAGATTTTCAATTAATTAGAAACTCATTTTCTTGTTGCTTATTTTCCTGTTTGTTGAATCAAGTCTCAGCTTAAAGCTGCTACTCAAGTAGTAACTTGTACCCACAATAACTTTAGAGAAAATAAGTTTGTAAGTCTGAATAAAATAGTGTGGCCAATAAGATTCTTTGGAATTATGGAGACTTGTATTTGAAGTTGGGAAGTTTTTTTAATCTCAGCTTTTCAACTGTAAAATGGAGGAAACATTAGCATCTACAAAGAAAATTTTTATGAGGGGAAAAAAGATAGTCAAGTGTTTAGTATAGTAAATATTCACAAATAATTTTTGTTATTAACTAGAAAGCAATTATCGCACAGCTGCATTGGAAGGAAGGATTTAGAATAACCTAAAACTCATAATAAACTCAAACAAGAAACTCATAATAAACTTAATTGTATTTCAAGCAGATGATAGTTTTTTAAAAAATAAAATCATGCAAGTATATATTTGGGTAGAAAGAGAAGATTACTTGAAAAGTATTTGCTTGATTTAGAGATGTAACTCAGTGGTAGAGCACTTGCCTTACATACTTACTTGATTCCCATCATTTGAAAAAAAAGAGATGGCACATCACAGTGCTGATGGGGATTATGAAAAACAACTTAAAAATCATTACAAATATACATATATTCATTGATAGATAAGAATTTGTCTAGTCCAGAGTGAAAAGATTTGATATGTTATGAGTTCATAGGGCAAGATCTTCTTTTGATTTATACATAAAGTCTTTATGTTGTATACAAATTCCTCTTTAGATGGTTTCAAAAGCTGTCTCAAAAGGTCCTTTAGGATATTTGGCTCCCTGATATTCTTCAAGCTTTTGCTCCGTATTCAAATCTTTTATGAGCAGAGGATTTAGAGTGAAGTTAGAAGGCATTTCTTCTTGGTTTTCCCTTCTCTCTTTCTTGTGGCGGTACTGGGGATTGAACTTAAAACCCCATGCTTACTAAGCAAATGCTTTATTATTTAGCCATGGCCCCAGTTTTCTTCTTGATTTTAAAGAGGAGATGATTTGGAAATTTCAGGAGAATTTGGCAGATGTTGTATAATGAAGTCTGGGGCATTTTTTAAAAAGTGCCCAGTCAGTTCCTGTTCAGAGAATTTGGCATTTGAAGAGGCATATCTGTGAACTACTGGAACTAATCCAACCCTATAACAAAGGTTACATTATGTTTTTTGTTTCTTGTGAAATTTGCCTTGTGTTTCAAAAAAATATGTTTTGTTTCTCCAAACGGGTTAGCAAATTTTTTGGCCCTGTAAATATGCAATCCTGTTTTTGGAAGGGAGGGAGGGACGGAGGGAGGGAGGGAGAGAGAGAGAGAAAGGGGGAGAGAGAGAGAGAGAGAGAGAGAGAGAGAGAGAGAGAGAGAGAGAGAAGAGAGAGAGAGAGAGAAAGAGAGAGAGAGAGAGGTTTTGCTCCTGTGGTTTGGAAAGGCTTCTCTTTTCTGGTTATTCTCAGTGTGTGAGACACTACATTCTGAAGGTCAGAGAAGTCGTGACACATTATGGGTAAGCACATCAACTCCTTACTTCACAGTGAGTACAGAAAAGCATGATGCAGACAGTCCAGTCAGCGATGGTCATGATGTTCTTCGGCAGAACATTTGGGTTTCCCTACAGGTGGACTCGATATGAAGTGAGCCATTAGTCATCACATTTTCTGTAAGAGTCAGAAGAAAGTTTAGAGTGAAATTGAATGCTGGGTTATAATTCACTTTTGTCACTCACAGGGGAGGATGGAATTCTACATCAAGGTTGTTCACCATAAAAGGATCACAATAGTCTGGCTAAGTGATGGCTAGAAACAAACAGAAAGAGAATGTGTGCATTTTCCCAGCTTTAGTAGTATTTATGCTAGGAATGTGTAAGGGTGCTTTGTGCAATGATGTCCTATATGGTAAAAAAAAAATCAGAAGGTGAAAGGCAATGAATGCATAGTTAAGGAAAAATGCCACATGGAAGTTATGAGTGTTGTAAGTGACAGCCAAAGGGGAAATCTCCTTACCTGGGTAAATGAACTCTATACCACTGGTCTTTAAAATGGCCCAAATGATTTATCTTATCATGGATTTGCAGGGTGGAGACCCCCCCATTTGACAGATTTATAGGCAAGATGGTTTGAAGAACAGAAACCTGAGAGACAAAATGGTGCAAATAGTACTGCATTTGTTGATGTGAAACCATCTGCAAATTCAAACTCACTGTAATTATTCTAAATGAATACCTTCTATTTCAATAAAAAAATCTACTTTGAAGGCTGAAGAATTTTTTGAGTAGAACGTTAACTCTAGATTCAATGCTGCAACATCAGCAAGGCAGCCATGTCAGGAAAAAACAAACTAGTCTTCACCATTTTGGATCAACACTTATTTTTGTATCTGAAGGATTAACTGGATAAAAAAGAATTTGACACAGTATAGATGTGAAATACAGGGCCCTTCATCATTTCCAACAGGTATTTCCAAAGAGTGTCTCAAGGAATTTAGCTCCATATATCTTCAGTCACTCAGCCCCTGCCGGCGGGACTGTCAGTTTGCCATCTTAAGATTTCTTGGTGGCCCTTCCGCCTTTCCTGTGGGAATATGATTCTGGTTAATAACACTCCTGGACTTCACAGTTTGGAGAGAAATTTTGCCAACCTGAGAAGTCTCTTCAAGTTGGCAGGAAAGAATGGGGGTGTTGGAAAGAAGGCTTGGGCTACCTTTGTGTTATCTGTCAAGACAAAGTTCAACTTCTCTTGCCTCCCTGCATAG
Source organism: Typhlomys cinereus (assembly GCA_023101885.1). Lineage (NCBI taxonomy): Eukaryota > Metazoa > Chordata > Mammalia > Rodentia > Platacanthomyidae > Typhlomys > Typhlomys cinereus. Next base: position 1,429,281 of record JALPQD010000291.1, on the reverse strand, counting down.
GAGCCGCAGAACTTTCTTTCAAGCTGTTAACTTCAGTCACTGGTAGGATATAAAAATGCCTTTGTGAGATAAACTGGGTAAAATAAACAAATGAACTTAGAAGACTCTTCCTTATTTTGACCCTCCTCATTTTCCTTTCATTCTTTTTCTCCCCCCACCTCCCATACTGCTTAGTTGAGGTGGTGGGGTCCCTTGGTGCGCTCAGGCTCCACCTACCACTTGAGTGGAGTAGCCACGTGGGGGCTTCAGGAGGCTCTTAACCAGAACCGAGATTCCCTGCTCAAACCTACCCAGGACACCTGTAGTTGGGTTTGTTCTGTGCGTCCAGGTGGCTCCCGGCTTTGCAGTCTGGAGTTTCTGGCTGACTGTTGCCCTTTTCTGCGGCTCTCCGGTGCAAGGTTTCATACACCCAAGTCCCCCAGTTCTGGACCGGAGCCTCTTTGAGACTGGGAGAGCATTCCCTCTCTCTGGAGAGGGGACTTTGGGAATCAGTTTGGTTCCAGCCCCCTCTCCAAAGCAGGAAGGGTTCCTGTGGACGGTTTTGACCTGGCGGGGAGCACACGGGCTTCTAGCTCCTTGTCTTCTTTCGTCTTCTCCGCCTCTCTCCGACCAGGGTCTGGGGTCAGAACTTTCAGGGATGAGGAGCGCTACTGCGCTGTGTAACAAGAGATGCCACGCTCGCCTAACAAGAGACAGTCACTGACAACGGAAAAATAACTTGCATGAATGAGTCTGCGCAGGCGAAGGGGTTCGATCCCGCTGGCGGCTGTGTGGCATGTCTGGGTGGGCATCGGGTCGTGCCCAGCAGCAGACAGACGATCTCCAGAGTTCAGCGAACAAGAAGCTCTAACTCTTTGCTTAGTTCTTCACCCAGTGAATGGGTTCCAGCCTAGAGGCTTTTGATTTTTGGGTTGGTGGACCTCGAGATCCACGCTGAGGGTACCCAAACCTGGTAAGCGAGTGGCACAGGTATTAGAAACAGGGGGCACCGTAGAGAGCTCGCTCTTTCCTGCCCTCTGAAGCTCATCAACGTCCCAGTTAACGCCTGGTTTATTTTTTCCCCCTTTTTTAGCAGGCCGTGAAGTCAACAATCTCCCCACACGGTGGCTCCCTTGACCAAAGTTGAGCGGCGGATTCTGTACAAGGAGTCTTTGAGGTTTTCAGCTACTTCTCCAGATTGAGCTCATTTCGGAATTCGCGTGGGAGGCACCACTAAGGCTTTTAATAGGGTGCATTTTTGACGTGGGATTCAGGAAAGCCACAGTAGGCAGCAATCTTGGGTAGCTCTGCTCCATTATCTGCTTCGTTGCTGTTCACCCAGATTCTTTGTGTGGGAGCCCCCTCCCCGGCAGAGCTGGAAAGGGAGCACACGCACCCAGACTCCAGCCTAACTCGGCAGGACATGAGAGTTCCAAACTGAGACGTTTTACCCATATGGATGTGGTTTGACGCATGTTTGAAGGCAGGCAATCTAGAGCTAGGAGGATACAAAGAGGAAGCAGGTGGTATTGGATTATCCATGACCAGGAATACGCAAAACTTGGATTCTCAGAGGAAATATAAAATCTGAAACAAGAGCGGGAATGGCCCTGGCAACGAGAAACATTATGTCCTGGTAAAAGCATGCAGAACTAATGTAGCTTATTTAAATGCTTGTTCCAAATCGTAGTAACAGGAAACACTCCCACTTAATTGTAATTTCCTCTGTTTTTGTGTGTGTGTAAGATACAAATAATTAAAATACACATTAATGGTTATCTAATGGTTATCGATGGTGTTTCTCTTATTTGAAAAGAAATACACTCGAGATTTTTTTTTTTACTGGAGTAGAGATTATGATTCTTCAGAAATATTCAGGGGACTCAGAAGACTTATTCCTTTCTTCTTCCTATTTCATTTTCAGTTTTAAAAATCTAGCCATTCCCAGTAGTGACCTTCAGCAGGGAACTTGTGCTGAGAATCCCCCTGCTTTCCCAGCCTGCTTGTACTTCCTCAAACAGAATCGAACTTGTAAAAGAAGTGTGAGAATCACATTTCTCACCCTCAAATTCTTAAAATTTCCATTCTCCTGAAAAATGCAACGTCACAGTTTCAATTTTTAAAATCAGTAAGAGCCATGGAAAGTGTGAAGGTGTACAAACAGGAAATGAAGGGTCTAAGGGGGGAGGGGGAGAGGCAGAATACTCTTTACTGAAATCTAAGGAAAGGATTCAGCAGGACCTTAGCGCTGGGGCATATGTGGACAACACCTGCAAGAGGGTAGGGGGGAATAGCTCTGAACAGAGGGTGATTTAGTTAATAAACTTCCACCGTAAAAGCACCACTACCAAATCTTCATATTTAGAGGCTCTGGTGAAAATTAAACCAGTGGCAATTTTCAACGTTTGCAGCATCTGCGCCCAAACAATTCAGCACTCAGAGTGTGGACAGATCCAAGGCCCAATCTTTGTCCCCCAAAGTAGCCTTAGCTCTTGCCCATCAATCTACTCAAAGACAGATTGTGAACACGGCCAAACTCATTAGAGATTTACTAAAAATCCTCCAAGACTTCCCTCTAAACACAAAACGACTTCCACATTTAATTGCCTATCTGGAAGAACATACGCAAGAAATTAGGAGATCTAAATTCAATTTATTAATAGGAGAGCTTGATGGTGCTTAATTCCAGAGCTTCCATTGGTAAGGCTTCATGGGAAAGTAAAGAGAAACGGTTAAAACCATGATTCTGCCATCTCCCAAACTCGGTGAATTCTTTACCTGTCCTTGAGAAATGGGTGAAACTGAAAGGCCATAAAAAAAAATAATTGGACTTCTAAAAAATTGGATTGTATGAGTGAAAGGTGTTTATGAGAAGTCGATGACTCCGGATCTTATCATCCTAGAGGACAGCACAGAATAGTTAATATGTTCCTTGAGGGACTAAGATGCTGACGTCTTTTACTGATACCCGATCATTACGTGACTGAAAAAAAAAAAAAGAGGAAGTCATTTCATGAATAAAAGTCGGAGCGCAACAGTGCGACCAAAATATTCGGTACTTAAAGGCAAGAGGCAGGCAGATGTTGACAAAGAGGGCTCTCCTGAAACCATATTCGGACAGATTTTTTGGCTAACTGCAGATATAAATACGAGCAGAAGGCCACCTCCGTAACCAGCGGCAGCAGCAGCAGCAACAGCCGCATCTTCAGACGCAGCCCGAGAAGCTCAACAAAGAAGGCGCCGCCTGTTCTCCAGCTGCCTGTCGGCGCGGCGCCCACCCAGACGGGCTGCGGGGCCAGTCCTCTCCTTCTTCTTCCTCCCGCTCTTCTTTGACTTTCCCTCTTTTTCTTAAGCATTCACTTCTTTCCCCCTGCGGACTTCTGACCACATCTGGCTCCCCCTCCCTTCGGCTCCTCGCCTCCTCTTTTCTTCTCTCTGCGCCCCCTTCTCTCCGAGTCACGCTCCCTCCTAGTTTCGTGCGTCTGCAAACTTTTGAGCAGAACACTAGCCCGGGCGGCGAAGTCCAGAGTCTCCTGCTGACTCCTGCGGATTTTCCTCAGACACTCACGCCAGGGTGGGATGCCGCTCGGATTGTGATTCCGGCGCAGAAACTCCAAGGAGCCCTTTGCCCGCCGTCCTACTTGGCAGCGAACCCTCTCCTCACAGGGGTAAGAGGGGAACACTAAGGGGAAATAGCTGGCCAAACTAAACGACTCTCGAGCCACGCATTTACCCCCGCGCTGGCACGGGCATCAGGACTGGACTTGGGTTCCTCTCCTACCAGGTCTGACTAGGAATTGGCTGCAGGGAATACATGCACGCCTGTTTTAAAAAAAAAATTCTTTTCTTTTCTCCTAACTATAGCTACCCAGAAGTGGCGGGGTGCTCGGGTGGTAGTGGCTAAGTGCTGTTTAACATAGGGAGCCTCCGGAGCTTCGTTCCCTCCCCCAGCTCCGGGCAGTTTCTTGGGGGGTCGGGAGGTTGGAAGGGCAGGGGCGTCCTTTCTCACGGTAGTGTGCCCTGGTTGCCCTCTTGCGCAGAATGACCATGTGTAGCGGAGCGAGGTTGACCCTGCTGGTCTACGGAATAATAATGTATCGCAGCGTCTACTGCTCACCTGTGGTTGCCGGACTTCGCTTCCCAGGGATCAGGTAGGTGGATTCCCAGACTGATCCGATCTTTCCCTTCGCGGGACACCTCCTCCTGGTCGCCCTCCGGCAGTACAGGCGGCTTCGTACCGCTGCATGGCGCCCCCAGCGCGTCTGCGTGCCTTGGCTGGAAACCGGGTCCGGCCCAAGCTAAGCTGGGGGTATCTGGCCGGGTCTAGGCTTTTCTTCTTTGCCCCTGCGAAGCTTAGGGACCAGAGCAGAGAAAGTGCCATCCTGACTTCTACAGAAACCTCCCCTCCCCCAACGTGGTCTGATGAAAACAGGGCAGCCCCTCTCCTCCTCCAGCTTGGGGTCGTTTAACCTATTCTTGGGATGAGTTAGGAGAACTTGGGTCCCCAAAGCAAAGCCCGGGGCTGAGCGCAAAGCTCGCTCCGCTTTGCTTTGTTCCAGCTGGTTCTGGGTTATTGGGGCGGGGTCTCTCTCTCCGCCCTTCCAGTTCATCTCGTTCCCCCCACCAGAGCTTTCTTTCAAGAGATCCGAGTTCCATCGAACTAGAGTTTGAGACCCAGGCTGTGTTGGAGCGGGTGTGTGTGTGTGGGGGGTGGGGTCGTCCGACTGTGGCTAAAGAAAGCGGCTCGAAAGAAAGAATAAGGAGAAAGAGATGGATGCGGACAAGAAGAGAAAGCAGACATGCGGGGCTGCGAGGACAGCCTCGCCCACTGGCTTTTGTCTTAACCCTTGGTTCTAAACACGCGACCCTTTTCGGGTTACCGGAGGCGGATCCAAATCACCCCCACCCCTTGTGCGGGTCAGTGAAAGTGTCTGGCAGCGCTGTGCCAGCGCCGGGCGGGTGGCAATGTGAGAAGCGGAGGACAGCGCCGTGCCCTAGAACATTCGCCTTCCGGGGCTTCTGACCCTGGACAAGCGCGCAGAGAGTTTGGAGCTTCTCGTAATAGGAATCCTGCTTGTGGGGTCTGGGCGGAGAAGGCAAGATCCGGGGTACAGAGGCCAGGGCTGGGGATGAGTAGTAGCTCAGGAACGACTGGGAGTGGACTGTGAGGAGGGGTGCGCTCGCCTGACCCCGGGCTTTCCGGGGTGGACACCAGGCAAGCCGAGAGACTTGGTCTAGCTTAGAGAATGTCACTTACTCCCGCGGCATTGCGAGTCTCCCTCGGGGCCCGCGGCGACCGGGCTTTGTGTTTTGATCCTCCTCTTTCCGCCCCACGTCAAGGGTGGAGGTAGTGGGACAGGACGACTGCGAGATCGATAGACACCCACGGAATTCAGTCCCCCGTGGGCCCTTTCCTTGCGCTCCGGAGTCCAGACAGATCCTGCTACCTCACCGGCACTGGCAGATTAGCACGAAGTCTTCATTTAACAGACCCGAAAGCTCTGTTTTCACTTCCAGCTATTTTCAAAGTTCCGTGTGCCTCGCACTTCTCCCGGGTGCCAGGCACCGAGCGCGCGGACACGCAACAGAACGAGCCGCCGCCAAACCGGCTAAGTTTAGGGGCATCTATTATTCATGTTCCTAGCAGATTCTCTCCGATCCAAAATAGAAACTGGAGGTTCTCCATGACCTACATCTGCGCGGGGAAGAGCTCCCCTGGGGTCGGAGGCTCGGGTGGGGGTGGCTGCCGGAGTTTTGGCCGCCTGCACCCTACCCAGACACCTTCCCATCTTTTCCATCCCATCTTCCGAGTCTTTGCTTTAGTCAGTATCTATCTCAGGATTTTTCTCATCCCCGCGCGAAGCTATCTGAAAGAGGCTGGGGCGCCAGGTGTGCATGTGAATAAGGGGAAGGGGGTCCTTCAAAGTGGTCAGAGTTCAGTATCAGCAGATTTCTCGGTTCCCCAGTGCTTCCTATAGTGCAAACTTAGTTTCTAGAAGGGAGTCATCCCAAAGGTGAGAAATTGCCACTGGGAAGTAGTTCTTTCCTCCTTACCTCGGTCCCCACCCGGGTTCTGGAAGGCAGCACAATTCTCTGTGGGAGACTGTTATGAAGAAGGAAAATCAATAGCATTCCCTTGGGGGGGGGGAACTGTTAACGACCCCCTTTCTGACCCCGCAGGCCAGAGGAAGAAGCCTACAGCGAGGACGGAAACCCCCTGCAGGACTTCTACGACTGGGACCCGCCAGGCGCCGGGAGCCCCGCCTCCGCGCGGCGTGACGCCTACGCCCTCTACTATCCTGCGGAGAGGAGGTAGGAGCCGCGCGGCCTTGCGGCAGGCCAGCTCTAGAAGAGTGGCTAAAGGGTCTCGGAGGTGGCTTTTAACAGTGGCTCCTCCATCTCCTTGTAAGCTCTCGGGCCTCCCTTCTCTCTGGGTGAGTTCTAGAAGAGCCCCCCAAATTAGCAGGAGCATCCTTGTGACCCTGAGTCGTGCTGGGATGGGGGTGGGGAACAGAAAACACTGTGACCTGGGGTGTCGGTGAGGGTGTGACTCTAGCTCGCAAATTCAGATGCCCCCTCCCATCCCCCCACCTCTTGATTTTAGACTCCCTCCCCGAACTTTCAGGAGAGTCCCATCCAAGTTCTGCGCCTCCGGCGTTTTGCCCCGTCATCTCCCTTAAAGAGCGCGGGGACCTTAAAGCAGGGGCACCTTGGTTCGTGCCTTAGGGGTCCAGGCAGTGACCCGGGGGTCCTACTTTGCCTTTCCATAGAGTGGTCGCGCATCAGATCCTTAACAAGGCCTATCGCAAAGTCTTGGACCAACTGTCGGTCAGGAAGTTCCTGCAGTCCCTCATGGCCAAGGGCGTGGGGTAAGAGTCTGGGAAAGAGTTAACTAACGTGTGACCCTGCGCGCTGGGGTGGGTGGGCGGCCGTGTGGGGTGCGGGCGGGCGGGCGGTGCTCTGCGCTAGCGGGCCAAGGGTGGGCCGCGCCCTCAGCTGGGGTTGGGTGGCACAGACCGTGCCCAGGTCTGAAAGTTGCGTGTAAAATTTGACCAAAGAGCATGAGAGGGAGATGGGGCAGGAAACCCCGGGATTTGGTTTATTCGGAATAAAAAGAATCAAACCAAATAATCCCCTCCCCCGCCTTGAAAACCTTGGAGGTTCGCGGGAGGGTCTGTTACAATTTCCTCTGCGTGTGGAATCTTCGGGCGAGGGGAGTTGCGTGGACACTAAATGCAAATCGAAGGAAACAACTCGCTACATTTGGACACTTAGGGAAACAGCTTTTGCTCCCGCCACATAAACCCAGAGCCGAGGTCTTGCGTGAAGCCTGTGTCAGCATAAGGCAGGGTTTTTAATAAAGCCCACGGGAGCACAGATTACATTTTCGCAATGAATAATGCATGCGGCGAAAAAATATTGCCTACAGTCTGTCGACTTATCACGTTTTTCAACTTAGCGTGCGCGGGGAGGGAGGTGCTGGCGTTGAGCTGGGAATTGCGGGAGCCAAAGTGGCACTTGGGGCCTTCGGATCGTTTTCTTTTGTAGTTCAGTGGCGGGATGGGGTGGTATAGTCGGGAGAGTTTAAGCGCAAATGCGCGGATGGCAGAAACTTACAACGCAGCGTGTGCAGAAGGGCTGGAATCGCGTGGTTCTTCCAGGCCTCCTGGAGGACTTGGTGTCAGGAAATTGTGGGTGGGGGAGGGCGGGGAACCAAAGGGTCTCCATCCCTGCGCTCCCTCAGGCTGCTTCCCGGAGGTGGGCGGTGGCTGCAGAGGCTCCCTGTAGGCTCCCGCGTGGGGTGGGGCCCGCCTGTTCCCCGCAGCTATTCAGTCTGTTTTCCTGTCCCTAACCGCTCCCTGATCCCTGTCCCTGGCAGTGGGAACCCGGGCGACGGCGCTGAGGACGAGGTGGATTTCGAGGACCTGGACGAGAACGACGCCGAGTCCCTCTCCAAACGCCACTCGGACGGTATCTTCACGGATAGCTACAGCCGCTACCGGAAACAAATGGCTGTCAAGAAATACTTGGCCGCTGTGCTAGGGAAAAGGTATAAACAGAGGGTTAAAAACAAAGGACGTCGAATAGCGTACTTGTAGCGATGAGCTCCCAGCTACCCTGTGTATACAATGAAAAGTCGTTTTCCAAACTGACTGACCAGTCATCGCTCATGTGTTCTATCCAAACATGTATTTATGTATGAAGTAAAGCCATTAAATGAATATTTTGATAATAATATTGTTTTTTTTTCTTTTTACAAAGCACTAGAGAATGCACAGATATACTTTGTGGACCAATTATTGATATATTATAAATATATATATTAAGAATATATATAAATATAATAGAGAGCAATTCTAATGAAGTGCGCACAAGGATTGAAAATTCGCCTGAGCTGTTTATGTTTTTATATAAAGTAAATAGAAAAAATAGACAATCATTGTTTTGAATATCACTCCTATTTTTGTAAAACTGGAATTAAAAGGATAGTATTTTTATCCACAACAGACCTGAAGATATTAATATTGACCATTTATTACTGTACATAAACTATGACGCCCTGCTCCAGGGGGTTCTGAGTAATGAGTTAGAGAATTGCTGGAGGGCATTCTTTCCCAGTAAATCTCTGGGGCAGGCTGCTTGAATCCCAGCCTTAACTAACTCGAGTGGGCATTGTCCCACTGGCTGGGTGGTAATTCCAATCCTTTGGCTTTCTTTAATTCTACTTTGATGTGTATTTGTCTCTCTTTAGACTCTCGACCCAGAAGGAAATTCTAATTAAACAACAGCTCGATCCAAATTGTGCTTCTCTCCCCAGAATTGATGACATTCCCTGGGAAAAAGAGTTAAGGGATAGACCGGAGTCTCTCTTGTCTATACTTCCTGATTTTCCCAGGGAATCTAATATCCCAAAGCTAGGGCAATTGGAACAAAGTGAAGGAAATGAAGGCAGAGCGAGGGGCAGCCAAGGGGACCCTGCAAAGGGACTGGTTTGAGGATTGCCCCAGGTCTGGGAAGCTGAGGGCGAGTCAGTCCCTCTGCAGGTCCAGCTGCCTGACTGATCTTGGGCGCTGGGTATTGGGAATGGATACAAAGTACAATGTGTTTTTCTCCAGTGCTGTCCACGCCTCTCATCTTGTGAAGTGGCCAGGTTTCTTCCCTTTTGAACCTTGCTCTGTAGAAGCCACCCCTGTTCCTTTGTGGTTTTCCTGGACACCCCTCTTTCCTGCCTTCCTGCACTGTTTAAGTATCATTAATCATTTTTCATTCACCTATCTTAACTTTGTGAATGCTTCTCATTAGTTTTGTTTGTGTTTGATGCAAGCAGTTACTGTAAAGTTTAGGAATCCCTGTGTAGCAACCATGAAGTAATTATGCACTAAATATGAACCTATTGTTTCTTGAGTTTGTAGGTAAAATGTATTTTTCTACATTATGGCTTATTGCTTAGTAAAATTTATTTCATAAAACCAATCTTTGTCATATTAGAATGTGTAGTGTTCACATGTTGCTCAGTTTGACTGATAAATCATTTTAACCTCATCCTCTTATGTATGAGTACTATCTTATATCTGTGGTCCAGAGTGAGGTAAGCAAGCTGCTACCCACTCTTGTACCCTTTCTCTGCTGAAGAAAGCATGTCTGTTTCCTGTCAATTTCTTGAACTATATAGAGTAATCTTTAGAAACAAAAGAACCTTCATCCAGCAATCGGATCAAGCAGCAACAAACCAGCCAGTATCTCAAATTTTAGGCACAAATTTTTGAAAAAAAAAAAAAACAAGGAAAAAATGTAAGCATTAGTCTGTAAAGTTGAAGGACTTTTCCTTTGTGGATTTGGTTAGTATGAAGTCATACATCAAAGAAAACAGAATTGTATTTGCATTCCCAGAGGGGTGGATGCTCCCAGAAGATCACATTGCAACAGAGAGGAAAAGGCATTCGATCCATGTCTGTGTCCTGCTAAGGATCAATCTTCAGTTTTGCAGTCTCCTCAGGCAATGTGACAGGGGATGGAGTTCGCAGCTTTAGTGCCTTTCCTCGCCTTTTAAATTGCCACGACTCACAGATGGCTATTCAGTGGCCCTACAATGCTGCAACACATCAGCTTGCATTTTAGTCTTAATTATTTGTTTCTTGGATCATGGGCAGTTTTCTGTGTTTGTGTCAGTTGTTAGTGGTGAAATAGGACTCTAGTTAACCTTTTTGTTTCTGAAGTCAAATTTAGTGTTCCCGTGGCTAGTTGCAAGCATTCTACAGTAATCACCCAATTTAACCTTTTGTATATTTTTTAGACATGCCAAGAGCCTTACTAAACTGGAGCAAATTTATGATGTAGTGATAATTTAGGTAGCTGTTAGTCTTGAAGCTCTTATTTTGTGTGCAACTGATTATAAAAAAACATCTTAACCAAGTATGATTACACACATGATATCTATAACTAGGACTTTGATAACTGTTATATAAAGTGTGTAAAATTTGTATGAATAAATTTTTGTAAACAATGCACCTTGGTCTAATGTTTGGAGAGAAAAAAGACATTCAGGAAATAACTACTTTAAAATCTTTTAAAGTATTATTATTTCTTTAGCAACCATAAGATTTTTCATGTTTGGAATATATCTATCTATCTAACTATTCATGTCTTTCATAAACTGTAGTCTAATATCTGCTCATTGGGTTACTGGATTGAACTTAAAATCTAAAGTAGCTAAGATGGAGATGTCTAAGAAGACATGAAGCTCACAAATAGACTTGGGCATTGGACCTTTATAAAACACATTTTTGTTTAATTTCCATCCCCTAGAATGCACATACATTGCTCAGTATTCAGAAAGTTACAGTTGGTGGTGTTAGTTACACTTATAAAGTAGCCATCTGTCTTTTTAATAATTAACTACATCTTGATTAAATTTTCTTTAAAAATGATTAAAATACTCAATTTGGGAAGTTGTAGGATGTGCTTAGAGTATATAAAGTTATCTCCAGCTAAAATATTTTAGGTAGAAGTATCAAGAACAAGATTATGCAAAGGTTAATTAGATACTCTAGAAAAGAAACATTCTTTGAAACCTAAAACAAAATGTGGAAAGTATTTGATAACTTACTAATTTATATTAGTAAACTTTAAAGGGAAGTCTTCATGTGAAATTCCCATAAATTCACCAGTGTTTTTATTTTTTTGGTTGTTTCTTGTCTAATTGTGGGTTAAAAACACACCAAAAGTCACTTATAATAGCTTATATAATTTAATTTAAAATGGCAGCTTTATATTCCTAAAAAAAGAATGGGCTCAATCATAATCAATAAATACACCACAATTGGTATTTAGAGGACTAGCAAAAATAAAAAAAAATTTTAGATCTTAGCTTAGCATTTTAGATCTAGAATTATATACAGAAGAGCCCCAAATCTAGAAATCTCATACATGGAAAATAAAATCAATATATTACCAATCATATTTACAACAAATTTTGGATAAAAGTTTATTTTCTTTATTTTTAACTTGCTTTTCTATATTAATTCACAGTGTGGTATATAGAAAAATGAAGAATGACTTGTTAAGGAAATAAAGATAAGCTGATGCGAAATGAATAGGTAGGCTAACTTAAATCATGGGGTTTCTTAAGAATGCTTAAGATAGTTGGGTATTCACAGACCTTAATGTGTGACTTTTTGCTGTTAGGACTGGAAACAGGGAATGATTCAATATAATGCATATTCTTTGAACACCTGAAAGGGTTGGCCATGCTGGTTCAAAGAGCTTGACTAATAATTCTTGAGAGGAAAGTTGTAGTTTTCTGTAACAGAATCCCTTGGGGGGACTTAGTAATACATGTTCTAGAGCTATGTCCAACCAGTGAACCTGTGTTTTAAATAAAAATCCTACATTAATATGCACTAAACTTTCAGACTACTTAGATTGGATGACACATGCAGGCAACATATGTATGTTTAAGTTAAATATTTTTCATATTGAATAGGAAACACAGATCAAGCTCTATGCACAAGTCATAAATGAAATGCCATATTTTCCTAGGATGGACTTTAGGTTCTTGGACAATCACAGTATTTCCTTTAAGTCATTTAAGGTCACTAGTCAGTATTATTTCACTTTAATGTTTGTGTTGGTCTTGTCTGTGGAAGGCAATTCTGGAGAGTGATTTTCTAAGCAGAGAGTGATCGCACAAGTAGGAAATCAATACTATACTTGAGAGAGTCGGTGTAGCTATCCAATATCAATTTTGAAGATGTTGAAGTCACTTCAGTTGTTTCATATCCATGTCTAGCTTGAATGGACTATTCCCCTTGAATGTTTGCATGATAACTTCACCTGGATGCCTCAGGAAGGCTTCTAACTCAGACTTGCTGTTGATCCCAGATGAGATTAGAAGCCAAGCTCAAGTGACCCTGTTCTCTTCATTGTCCTCCAAGATGTGTTTCCTTTTCAACTAACCCTTTGCCTTCTCAGTGGAATCTTCCATTGGTTTGTAGTTCATCATGACCTTTCTGATTCTCTTTTAGCCAGGGAGATTTAGCTCCCTAGTATCATATCCATCTGATGAGATGGGTTTGAGGTTGTGCAGTTGTCAATCTTACCTTTCTGTCCTTTAACTTTTCTCACTGGTGACTCCTTTCTTGCCTGAGAAATTTTGACATGATCCCAGATATATAAAATTGGTCTATAAATCATTTACTGGAAACAAATCATAAAGAAACATTTTAAATCGATTCTTTGGTATCCATGTAATTTCACTATTTATTACAGGTGAGAGCAAATTTTGGATGCTACTAAGGTGGATGAATTTGTTTTTAATTTTATCAAGAGTTGGCTGAATATTTGATACTGCAGAACACAGAACATCTCCAACATTTTTCAGGGTTGACTGGTAACCTCTAGTAATGCTAAGAATGCTACTGAGCATAATAAATGCATAATTCAAAATGGCAGAGGTATGTTTAAGGTCATTTTAAAAATTGTTGGAAATTATGTACTAATCCCAAGGGAAGATTCATTTAAAGTTTATTTTTTCATGAAATTCAAGTCAACCACTCAAATGGCAATTTTTAAAGTTAAGCATTCTAAAACAATACAATCCTAAATATGCTAATTTGGGGCTCACATGCTGAGGAATGACAGTAGGAAAGTAATTAACGTCTTGATTTTCATAATTAGACCATTATGGTCTATAAGAACAGAAACCTTTTTATACATAGTAACAGTACTGCAATTCATAACAAATAGTAGTCTTCAATCTGAGATGAAGGTTTTTGCATTCATTGGGGTTGTGTGGTTGGGACAACAGTATTGTATATTCACAATCAAGGCTGTTGTGAAGTCACGTGATCCAATGATGACAAGTTCTTCCAGAGAAACACCTTAGATTCATTAGGTACTTGTTTTTGAATTAAGTTTTGGTTGTTGTATGTTGAGAACCTTTTTTTACTATTGCCAACAATTTTTGTGACACATTCAGTTTATTCAGCTACCTGTCTCAATGTGGGGTTATGACCCATGGTTTGAGCTATTCTCTAACACAGTCTTTTTAGAACAGGCTCATAGTCTTTGAAATGAGAATGTACTTTACATACTTTTCTCTATTCCAACAATCTCTCTGCTTTAGGTACTCAATATCAAATATCTATGAGGTTATTCTCTCTCTCTCTCTCTCTCTCTCTCTCTCTCTCTCTCTTTCTCTTTCTCTCTCTCTCTCTTGCTCTCTCTCATTCAGAGGTGTGTCTCAAACTCAGAATCCCTCTGCTTTATCTCTTGGATGCTAGGATTATAGGTGTGTGCCATTAGTTCAGTTCCAAAATCTCTTCCCCTCCTTCCCCATCAGCATCCGAGGTTCCCTATCATCTTTACATCCATACCATCTATTCCTGCATTGCTTTCCTGTAGTACTGTCTTTCTGTACTGGTCCCGCTATTTTTTTTTCTACAGGGTTCTGCTCTATTCAGTGTTTCATAACTGCATGGCTTGTCTGTAGTTGCATAACCTCTTGGAAGGTACAGATGTGGCATTGCACCTTGCTGCCCTCTGAGAAGCTATCTGACATACTTTTGGGAATGTAAGAAACACTTTTTGTTTTCGTCAGTGGTCTACCCACTGATATATGTTTCATGCCATCAAAATAACTCAGATGACACTTAGTGGGTCACACATGGGAAAAAACATGAGATTGGCAGGGAAGAAAAAGTAATGGCTAGAGGAAGGGGTGGTATTAGGATATGAAAAATGTCATAAATTCACTATATTAATGTGTGAAACACCAAATAAAATGAATAATAAAATAAAAAAAATACCTTTTTTGAGTGGACAATTTAACCTGAAGAGTCTTTAAAATTCTCCATGGCATTTCTCACATATTCTAATAGGATAGGTGTACAACATATATAGGAAATGAAATTAACTTATTAATTTGGTAGTCATAAAATATGACTCAATCTACCTTTAGGAAAGTCTGCATAGAAGAGAAGGGCAAATTAATTAGTAAGTGTCTGCTATAAAATGAACTTTAAATTCATATGTAGGCAAAATTCTTCAATAGACTCAAGCCACAGCCGCCTTTATTTTTTTCATTCTGATAAAGGAAAAAAGAGATTTCTGTTTTTAAGCCAAAGATAGTTCACCTTGTGCCTCAAGACAATGATATTCTTTCCCAGAACAAGGAGAAAGCCTATCTTGAGACATGCCTGGGATCTAAACTGCCCTCAAAGGGAAGATAAAACAAAACATTTACTTATAGCTGCCTGAGAAATGGTCTCCATCAACTGGCATGTAATTTGAAACATGAGTTTCTAAAGAGGAAAAGGACATTATGGTACAACCTATTTTTTACCAACAGTATAGCATTTGGTAGGTGACATCATCTGTTTTAAATTTTATAGAACTGGCATATTCTATAGAATTCTAATTCGGAGAGGGATATTCCATATAAACCACCCAAAATAATATATTTGTGTGTGTAGTTCCATTTTTCTTTCTTTTTAAAACATTTTTAATTTATTTTTTCCCCATCATACAAGCTCAATAGATACCCCATACTCTTCCTTCCTCCACCCTTCCCCAGTCCTCCTTGCACCCTCACCCTCTTTTTCTCTTCCTTTCACCTCCTCCCTCTGCCTTCCCCTTCCCTCCTCCCGTCCCCTGGAACATCCTTTTGTGTGAATGCCAAACTTCCCTCTGAGTCCTTCACTCTATCTAGTGAGGTGTAAGGACTCAGTGGCACCCCTTTCGTTTGGGAACCCTATTATGATTGTTAATCCCTTGGCTCTAAGGATCCTAGTACCTGTGATTCATGCTAGACTTTGGGGGGTCGTTGGCATATCAGTCATTGTTCAAGTCATGCAAAGTCCGATTATGGCTACTGCGGCCCTAACTTGTGTGGAGTATCTTGGATATTGTTGGTCCTCCCCATCTTTAGGCTCTTACAATCTTGCTGCCCCCTCTTCTGCAAGTTTCCCTGAGCTTTAGGATGGGAAGAGATTTGGCTGGTCTGGTTCCAAGTGATTAATGTAGGGTCTTTGGTGTTCTGAATTATGGTTTGTTGTCATTTTTCTTAGATACCATGATTAATAATTTCTTCTTCAGCCTGGGAAGATGACTCAGTGATTAAAGCTTTTGCCTGGAAAACAAAGGGTTCAAATCCTTGGATCCCACATAAAATATCAGGCAGGTGTGGCAGCTTACCTGTAATTCTAGCGCTGAAAGGTGGAGCTTGGGAATCCCCAGAGCAAGTCGGCTAACCAGACTAGCCCTAATAGTGTGTTCTGTGCTTGATTAGAGACCCGGGCTTACAACAATAAGGTGGAAGAGTGATGGAAGATTATTCACAATATCATACTTAGGCTTCCAAGGGACTCATGCATTCAAGTGCACTCATGCATATACCCCTACACACATCTACATTCATCCACATGCAAACATATGCACATGGACCACATACACACATATATGAAAGAAATCCTTTCTTCATGTAGTGCATGGATTCATAGAACGTTAACATTACTTCTAGATGTAACTGTTTGGGGAGATTTTATCCCCTGACAATATGTGTGTGGGATTAGAAATAACTTTTTTTTGTGGAAGCTTCTAAGAAAATGGTCTTTCCTTCTGAATAATGGGGTATGTTATACAATGGCACACACTCTGATTATTAATTTCAATGCCAACTTGGCACTTCGGAGACAGTAATCTGGGTACAGGGAAGGGTTATATTGATTACAAACATATGCCAGCTCCTCCCTTTTATTTATTAATTAGTCTCTGTCCCCCCTTTGTTGGTTGAGGTCTCACTCGCTGTGTAGTCAAAGCCTCATACTCATGATCTTCCTATCTGTAGCTTTGCTGGGTAAAGGGATACAGGTGTGTATTACTATGCCTGTCTGAAAGGTTTTTTTATTGTATTATATTTCTGTTCTGAGTATAAATTACTATCCTGTTTCTTCACTCCTACAAAACTTGCATTGACAATGTTGCAGTTACTCTGCATTGTTACTGATAAATTTATGACCACACGGCTTAGAGAGGAACAATGGGTTATATTTTCTCTAATGATTGATGGTCTGATTAAAGTTTTTACTCCAGCTTAGCAAAAGAGTCCATTCCAACACCAGGGGCTAAGGGAACTGGCCACATATACCCACAGGAGTTGACAAGAGAGGGACAATCCTTACTTGCCAGACTATATCAAAGTATACCAAGTATACAAAATATACAAAAGGATACCAACTTCCCTGACCAGTTTCCTCCATCTTATTCCCCTTCCCAGGGATTGGCCCCACACATTATGGGCTGGGTCTCTCTATCAATCAATTTCCTGTAGGTTTGCTTGGAAGCTTAATGCAACCACCAGTTCTTTACAAATATGCTCAGAGTGGTCAGGTTGACCCTGTATCGTAGAGAGTCCAGTCTTGTGAGTCCTGCACTTCATTTGCCCAGGATTCCGCTTTGTACCTTCTCTGTTTTCCTCACTCACCTCTGATGAGGTGAATGACATTCCCTTCCCCTGACCATTTTTTCACCATCCTCACTTCAACATTCCTCTAGCTTTGTGCAGTCAACATGTGTTTCCCTCCTGGTTGCTGAGGATTATTGGGAAATGGAAGTGCTTGTGATACTGCCTTATTATTCATTCATGATTTCCTATTTCTCTAGTAGAATATTCTCTTTTTCAGCTGTGTTCCCTTTTTCTCTACTTGAGTGTTTCAGTCTCTTCAGGATCTTCAGCCCATCCTGCCTCTCAGAGGTCATCTTCCATTTTCTGAAAACAAACAAAAATGAAACAGAACTCCCTTGGTTTTCTTTCTCTCATTCTCAATGTTTTTTTTTTTTCATTTTAATCTCCCATCTCAATTTCCTGCTGTCTCTGTTTCCTCTAACACTTTCTTGAAATATCTTTGTATTCACTAGTACCATACTTGCCAGTTCCAATAACTGCAAATCCATCCTGTGTTATCTTTTTGTAATATCTCCTTATTCTTAGAACTGTCTTGTCATTTTGTTCCAGGACTTGACTTTCCTTGTTGTTTTTCTTCTCTTGCTTCTTCCCACCTCTTTTCCTGGTCCTTTCCTTTGTCTTTCTTCCTTTTTCAGTATGCTTGGCCTCAAATTGTTTTCTTCCTCCCCTTTGCTACCTTTCCACATTGGAATGACTCATCAGCTGCTTGAAAGGTTTCCAATTCTGCAGCCTTTCTGAGAGAGTTCAGATGCTCAACTGATTCATTCACTTGTATGCCCACTGAACCCTTTCAGTACTGTATATTCCCAAGTAAAATCATCATTCACATCTACTCCTTCTTTCTCCTATTGTCACTGTTCTTTGTACCATTTGACCCAGTCTATATAGCTCAGTCTATATAGCTCCTTCCCCCATTCATTTATTTAACCAGCCATTTAGCTTTAGGGATTTTCCAGTCCCATTTCTTGAGGGTTTGCCCCTGATGTAATCATTTTGGCTACTTTTGCAATGACCTGCCTCCTACTCAGTCTCCTCTGCTTCTATATTGAATGGTGTAAAGTTCTGTTCATGTTGCCTCCCCTCCACATTATGGCTTGAAATTCTTTTTTATGTTTATATTGAATGGTGTAAAGTTCTGTTCATGTTACCTCCACATTATGGCTTGAAATTCTTTTTTATGTTTTCATGGGGATGGAGTTCAAAACCTTTAGCATTGCCTTTAATAATTTCTTTTCAACTTATTTTTCTGTTCTCGTACATCACCTTCTATTTATGGTCCCATCTCTCTAGAATATTCTCATAGTCTCTCTTTCTCAGCAAATTGTTACATGAAAGAAGGACACTTTTGCTCTGCCTTCCTACTGCATTTCTTCACACTACCCATTTAATATTTAGTTGCCTACATGCATTTTGTTGGTAGGATGAGGATAAGGGTTATTTAATTTCTTAGTGTTTCAGCCTGTGGTTTTGGGCACATAATGAATATTCAAACATTATTTATGGAACAGAAATGAATTCTATGGAGGTTGGTAAATTCTCTAATATTCTCCAAATGGAAAATATAATAATAATTTTGATTAGAATTGGAGAGGATTTGGGCAACAGTAGACATCTACTGAATAATAATCAAAGCTTAATTTTGATCACCCAAAGGATTTGTGTGCTGAGGTTTTTTTTGGTGTTGAAGGATTGTTTACTCTTCTAATTTTCCTTTTCTTCTATGAACAGATGATAAATCTTCCACTCTCAGATTATGTGAGATAACAGTAATATAGAATTTTCTTATTTTAGGTAAAAAAGTTCAGATTGACTAATTTGCTTTTCAATATAGTGTCTAAATTCCTTAGTGTTGCTTAAAGACCACAAGTATATTTGATTCTGTATATTGATTTGGGTATTTCTAAAAAGTGATAGAAATTGTTGCTTTCCTGAATGACTAGGACCTTTACATCTTATTTTTACGCCGAGAAGTTCTTAGATGATTCTCTGCTAAGTTATTTTGTCCATATTCCACTTTGAATAGAAATTGCATTCTTTGGAGGAAGACAGTCAGACTCAGTTACTGCACGTGCAAGTCAGATGTTGTATCTTAGAGTAAGCTGGAGAAATAAACAATGTTCTTATCCTTAATGAAATGGGTGCCACTTTGAGACTGTGATTTTTGTAGGGTGAACATTTTGCTACCTCCATATTGAACAATTACTAATTGTTCAATTACTGATGATTTATCTGCAGATTTTGTTTTCATATCATGAAATTACATACTTGCTTTAATTACAGAGAGGGAAAGTAAAGACACAAAAATGTAAATTTGTTGATTTCCAAACATCCTGGTAGAAACACGGATGAAGGAGGCGTTGAAGTTGTCAAAGCAAGGAGTTAACCAGTGTGTGCTTCTCTGCATTATCATCAGTAATGGAGAGATATCCTGTCTTTTCTCACTGGCATTTTTGAGTTGTATAAGGAAAGTCTCAGGTTAAATTTGACAATTACTTTAGCTTCATGTTATGACTCCTATGACTATTAAAAAGCTTCCTACCATAGCAGGGAAAAAGTAAACAAACATAGGGAAATCAGAGATTTCTCTGATTATTCATTGAAACAGTGTATATCATTCTTAATCACCTGTGTGTGGATTCAAGTCACTTAAGCTAAGCTTTCTTTTTCACTAATGTTGACTAAACTTGATTGTCAGTTGCTGCAAAGACACATAAGTTTTTGAAAGTATGTGTTCTTTCTGATTCTTTAAGTCGGTCTTGAAGAAATCCTTTAGTGAGTTCAACTGGAGGATTGTTGAAAATGAATGCTGGTTACCTGCACATTCTGAAAGTTTAGGTTACTGTGATAAGCACAAAGGATCCATTTTAAGAAGAGAATTTCAGAGAGGAAGTAGCTTGACAAGTTGGGTTTGCAGGTCTCCCATGTTCCTTGGGGATAATAAGCTTGGTTGTGTAGCAGTGGCATTTACCCGCCCTGGGGTAAGTTCTGTCAAGTGGAAGCAAGGCTAAGTATCTTTTACTTTCATCTACAGTTCCCAAGATAGTCAGTTAATTACTATGATGGCTAATCTCAGTTATCAACTTGATGACATCTAGAATCAACAGGAAAATGGATCTCTGGGCATGTCTGCAGAGGATTCTCTTGATTAGGTTAATTCAGGTATGAAAACTCACCCATTATGGGTGGTTACATTCCTGGGATGAGATCCTTTGCTGTGTAGAAAGGAAAAAGGAAGTTAAGTAAAAGCGTTCTCTGCTTCTTGACTATGGATACAATGTGACCAGGTGCTGTAAGCTCCTGCAATCCTGACTTCCGTACAGGATAGATTGTACTCTTGAACTGTGAGTTGAAATAAACTGTGTGTGTGTGTGTGTGCGTGTGTGTGGTGTGTGTGTGTGTGTGTGTGTGTGTGTGTGTGTGTGTGTGTGTATCAGAGGGTACTGTGTGTCCCTTCTTTTGGAATCATCCTGGATTGCTTTTATTCACTTTTTGCTTCACTCTGAGATTTCCCAGGCTCTGCTCACCAGGGCTGGAAGGCTAACCCAAAATTATACCTAAACTGTCTTTATTTCTGTCCTTTTGTGTGTGTGTGTGTGTGTGTGTGTGTGTGTGTGTGTGTGTGTGTAATTTTGACATTCTCATAGTTTTATAACCATTGTCTTATGGTTGCAGTGGAGAATAGCTTTTTAAAGTATTGTAGTAAAAAAATCTAACATGAGATCTAATCTCTCAGCAAGTTTTTAGCATAAGGTAGACTATGTTAACTATGAACCTAATGTTGTACAGCAGAGTTCTAGAAATAATTCATGTTATGAAGCTAAGAGTTTATGATTTCTTCTCTTCTTTTCCTTCCTGTAGTCTCTGGCAGCCATCATTCTACTTTCTGCTTTGGCGAGTTTGACTACTGAAGACATCTCATATAAATGGAATCATGTATTTGCTCTTTTGTAACTGGCTTATTTAGCTTAGCATAATGTTTTCAAGGTTGTCTGTGTTTCTGCATGACGTCCTTTTTATGCCTGAATATCCATAGTCTGTATTGACTATATGTTCTTTATATATGATATGATATATATGACATGTTTGTCTGTTGATGAACATATCAATGAATAATTGTGTTCATAAATATTTTATGAGGGTGGGGAGCAGGTATACATATGCCCCCACAGTGTGTCAAGGTCAGAGGACTACTTTTGGAAGTAAATTCTCTCTTTCCACTGTGTGGGCTTTTGGGAATTGACAGATTTGCATGCAGTATCCCTTACTTGCTATTTTTTCCCATTTTTTTCTACTTTTACAAACATATTGAGTATTTATTCCAGTTTCCCTTCCTCTCCCCTCCTTCGTATCCCCTCCCTTCCTTTCATCATCCCTTCAACTCTTTCCATCCTTCTGCTTGTATACTTCTATGGACCCCAGGGTTCTCTCTGGCTCGTCCACTTCTGTGGGGACCCAAGCCTCCATGGTCTATCAAGTTACCTCTCTTCAGGCCACCCCACTGATATGTGCATTCCCTTCTCTCATCCAGCTTTAGACCCGAAGATTTCCACTATAAGTTCCCATTCTATGGGTATAATAATATCTACCTAAAAGAGCTGTTTGATGTACTGTCTTCTTACCTATAGGTTTATTGCCTATCTTCCCTATTGATCTATTTCATTTCCTTTTTCTGGGGGGGTTGTTCTAGTTTACAGTATCAGGGATGTGTACCATTCTGCCAAGTGGGTCTTGAGTCCAATCAAAAAGCTGTTGGTTGTCTCCTTGATATTCATACCACTATTACACTGGTGATCACCTGTTGCCATGGTGATTTATATTGCAACTTACAGATCTCATGTGATTGATGGGGCTGATGAATATTTCTGTACCCCAGCAGCTTCTACAGTATTTCTTGGTAACCTGCTGTTTTAATAATCATTTAATTATATTGTCAGAAATAGATTTCAAGTATTAAATATTATCAAGTGATTTTAGTGGTTTTGCAGGCTCTGTTGAAACACAGTTTAGTAGCTGACAATATTGGCAAAAAGACAGCTTTCCTGGGGCATGTGTGATGGCCCGGGACTCCTTGCTGGGTACTCTGTGAGGTATAGTGATACATGGGGATACCTCACTAGCCTGCATCAGGCTATTGTTTCATCATTAGAGTAAAGAAAAATATCACTGTAGAAAGAATGTTTTGAGGTGATAATAATTAGTTGCCAGCGAGGCCTTAGCCCCTCCAGGCGCTTGGCTGCAAGTGCATTTATGACGTTAGAAAGCTTCAGCTGTGGTGTGCCAACAATGTCTCTTGTAGCCTCTGCAGGCTCTGTGCTCATTTTGGAACCTGTATTCTTGCTTGTTTTGGACTCGACTGTTAAGGTTTAGTTGTCCTTCTCGATTAGGATACTTCTGGGACTTTTACTTATAAAGTCTTGGTTTTGCTTTAGGGAAAAAAAAAGGGAACATTCAGATTTTCTTCCTCAGGAACAAAATATGCACATGGAAAGGAAAAACTAGAGACCTGTTTAAGATATTATTAGCCTACTGTAATCTAATTTCTTTTTCTTTTCAACTTAAATAATGTCTGTTATCTAAACCAATATATCCAAAACACTATTGTTTTAATATGTATAGACACAAAGTATTCCTTTTTTTACTGATTTTAAAATCCAATATGTAATTTTTTTCATTTTTATTAGTGTATACTGTACAAAATAATGGACTTCATTGTGATACTTTCATAGTTTCTTATAATGTAACATTGACTATAATTTCCCCCACTACTCTATTGTTTCTGTTCCTCCATTCACATCCTTTCCTTCTTCTCTCACACTTCATACCTTTCCTATCCCTATCACTACATATGAGAGAAAATGTGATACTCAAGCTTTCTGATTCTAGCTTATTTTGCTTAACATGGAGATTTAGAGTTCCATCAGTTGGATAAAGTGGCCTACATACGACATAATCTCATTCTTAATAGGTAGAAAGTACTTGCATTGTCTTTCTTTAAAAACTGTTCTTTCTCTCTCTCTCTCTCTCTCTTTTTCTCTCCCCCTACACAACATTTATGTAGAGGTTACAGCACAACTCTGTGGAATCACTTCTCTCCCTCCATTCTTATGTGGGGTTGAGGAATGAAAATCAGGTCATCAGGTTTATATGGAAAGTGCTTTTATCCACTCCCACTATTCAGATTTTCTTTTTCTTTTTTTTTTAAATTCAGAGATCTGTGAGTGGATATCTAGGTTGATTACATAACTTAGATATTACAACTAATGCTGTGATAAATGTAGGTACACAGGAATCTGTATTATATGGTGACTTTGCTTTTTTCAGGTTTATATCCAGGAGTAGTTTTATTAGATCATGTAGTAGCTTCAGTTTTATGTTTTTGAAAAATTTGTATTCTGATGTCCATATTGACTGCACTTATTTACGTTTCTACCACCATGGTGTAAGATGTCTTCTTTTCCTACAACCTTACCAACATTTATCATTTGTTTTGTTTCCTTTTTTATTAAGAATTTTTTATTATTAAGAATTTTTACATACAATTTGTAATAGTTTCTGTCATGCCCCTGCCCTTCCTCTCCTACCTCTTCCTCTCCCACTCTTTTCTCCCTTCATCCATCTGTCCCTGTCTTTCCCATTCTCATGTCTCTATACATGAACGCTTGTCATTTGTTTGATAATAACCATTTTGACTGGGGTAAGATGGAATCTCATAATTTGCATTTTTTGATGGCTAAAGGTATTTTTTATTCATCTTTATTAGTCATTTGTCTTTCTTTTAACAGTGTCTGTTTAGTTAATTTGCCATGCAGTGACTGGATTAACTATATTTTTAGTGTTTAATTTTTTGAGTTCTTTATTCCGGAAATTAATTCCCTGCTCAGTGAGTAGTTGGTAAAGAATTTTCTCCCACTTTATAGGTAATATCTTTTCTCTATTAATGATTTTTTTTTGCTATGTAAAAACTTTTAATTTTCCGCTATCTCACTTGTCAGTTTCTGGTATTGTCTCCCGATATACTGGATCCTATTTAGAGTCATTGCCTAGGCCTAGATCTTGAAGCATTTCTCCACTCTAGTAGAATTAAGGATTCAATCTGAAATTAAACTTTTTGATCCATTGCAAGTTAATTTTGATACAGAGTGAGGGATAAGGATTTAGTTTCAGTCTCCTAATGTGCAAATCAAGTTTTCTTAGGATCTCATGTATTAAAGATGCTCTTTAAACAATGCACAGCTTTGGCCTCTTTGTTGCAAATGAGATGTTGTAGCTTGTATGGGTTTATTTCTGGGTGCTCCATTTTATTCTATTGGCCCATGTGTCTGCTTTTGTGGTAGCACTTTGCTGTTTTTGATAATATATGACTATAGTATAATTTGAATTCAGATATTAAAATAGCTCCAGCATTGCTTTTTTTTTTTTAAACTTAGAATTGCTTTGGCTTTTATGCTTCCATATGAAGTTTAACTTTTTTTTTTTTAAAGTTTTGTGAAGAATATTATTGGAATTTTGGTGGGGATCACACTGAATCTGTAGTGATTGCTTTTGTTTTTCTGACTGTCTTAACAATAGTTATTCTACTGATCCATGAGCAGTGGGAGGTCTTCCTATTGTCTACTGCTTTCCTCAACTTGCTTTGTCAGTATTTCATACTTTTTGTTGTAGAGGTATTTTGCATCCTTAGTTAAGCTTATTCCTAGATATTTATTTATTTAGTTTTTCTGAAGCTACCATGAATGAAATTTTTTTCCTTGAATCATTTCTCAATTAGTTCATTACTGTGAATCTGTTGATTTTAGTATGTTTTTGTAGCAACAATTATTTTGCTGTGATTCAGATCACTTCCATTGATTTGCTGGCAGTTAACACCTGAAAGAAGAAAGTGGTAAACATGCTTGTCAAGAAGACACAGGAAGAAATGACAATTGGGAGATGCAGTAAATAGTAGCCATATACAACTTAAGGGAGAAAGGGGAGATTTATTTGGTTTATGGTCCAGAAAAATGCAGTCTATGCATAGCTGTTGCAGTTTGCCTTCATGGTTGCTGATAAATGACCATCAAATGGCTTAAGGGAACAAGGGGTTTATTTTCTTATGACAGTCTGGTTACAGTTCTCAGTTCAGCTTGACGGAAGAGCACGCACCAACACCAGGCCGAGGGAACTGGCCACACCAGCTCTACATAATGGCTGAGAGAGGGACGATCCTACTTGCCAGACCAGCATGTCTGGCCAAGTGTACAAAAAGATGCCAACTTCTTCAACCAGCTCTCAGTATTTATTAACCTGTTTAGGACCTAGTCCCACACACCATGGGCTGGATCTTCCCCATCAGCTAGACAATCTCCTGCAGGTTTGCTCTAGGCCTAACTCAACCACTAATCCTCTACAAATGTGCCCAGAGCTCAAACCCTCAACAGTCAAGTTGACACCTGTGCCTAACTATGACAATAGCAGAAGGCATGAATCACATAGCAGAAGGCATAAATCACATAGCAGAAGGCATGGCTGGAAGCAGACAGAGGAGGCCAGTACAGGTCACTACAGCAATGATTAGGAAGGCAGAGAGAGCAACAGCAAACTGAGAGAGCAAGGCTGGGAAACCAAAACTCAAGGTCTACCCCCTGTGATGTGCCTTCCTCCAGCAGGACTTCACCTCCTAAAAGTGCCACAACCTCAAATATTAACACCAGTTAGGAATGCAAACACATGAGCCTGTGGGAGGCAACTCATTTCAAACCAGGACATATGCTGGCTTTATGTCTTGCTATTTAGCTGAATTTGTTTATCAAGGTCCTTGTCTTTTGGTTTGCAGTATAGCATTGTACTGTCCACAAACAAGAGAGTTTGACTTCCTGTCTTATTTGTATCCTTTTTATTTCATTATTTTATTGTTCTGTCTTAAATTTCAAGTACTGCAGGAATAAGAGATGAGTGGGCAACCTGTTTTATTCTTGATTTTAGAAGAAATGCTTTCAGTTTTGTCATACTCTGTATATGGTAGTTATTATGGTTTTGACGTATATGGCTTTTGTTTTGTGAAGCATGATCCTTGTATATCTCATTTCTTCAGGGCTTTTTATCAAAAAGTGTTGTTGAACTTTGTCAAAAGCCTTTCTTACATTTACTAAGATGATCACGATTTTTAACATTGATTTTATTTATGTGGTATATTATACTTACTGATTTATTTTTTGTGTGTTGAGTCACCTTGGCATCCCTGGGGAAAAAAAACAAGTTAATCACGACATAGAAACTTTTAAATTGTGCTATTGCGTTTGATTTACACGTAGCTTAAAAATTTTAAATTTCAATAATATTTGACAAGTTTATATGTAGAGAATGTATCTTGTTGATTTATTTGTGAATACATTGCTTAATTTTTGGAGGCATTTATGCTCTTTAAGGACACTAACCTATAGTTTTGTTGGTGTGCCCTTGCCTAGTTTTAGTATCAGGATGATTTTGGCTTCATAGATTGAATTTGGAAACATTTATTTCATTTTATGAGATAGTTTGAGGTATGTCGATGTTAATTCTTCAGGGGTCTAGTAGATTTTAAGAGTGGATCAATCCACTAGGGTTTTCTTAGTTGGGAGGCATTTCTGCATAAATTTCATTGCATGGTACTGATTTGTTTTGGTAGGTGCTCTGTACCTACATATCTTTCCATTTCTCCTAGCTTTTCCAACTTATTGGAGAGTAAGTTTCTTTTAGATTTCCCTTTATTGGCATATAACTTTTCAAAATAGTCCCTAATATTCCTTAGGATTTCTGTGGTACCAATTTTAATATTTTTTTGATTACTAATTTTGGGTCTTCTCTTTCTTTTAGTTATTTTGACTAAAATTTTGTCGCTTTTGTTAATTTTCCCAAGAATCAACTCTCTTTATTTCTGTGTGTTGTGTGTTAGACTCCAGTCTGTTAATTTCAGCTTTGACCTTTTTATTGTTGTGGGTTTGGATTTTTTAAAAAATTTACTCTGTGTGTGTGTGTGTGTGTGTGTGTGTGTGTGTGTGTATGTGTGTCAGAGGGCACTGTGTGTTCCTGTGGAGGGCCAAGGGTGACTTCGGGAATCATCCTGAATTGTTTCTACCTCCTTTTTGCTTTGCTCTGTAATTTCCCAGGCTCCACCCATCAGAGCTGGAAGTTTGGGCCACTGATGTTTTTGTCTGGCGGTTTTTAAGTGGGATTTGGACTCAGGACCTTCTACTTGAGAGGCAGAGTCTTAACCCCTGAGCCATCTCTCCAGCCCCTGAAATGTTGTTATATATGTTTTTAAGACACTGAGATGCATCATTAAGGAAGTGATGATCCTGCCACCCTGCATAGCTGCAGTGTTTGCTATGAATAGCTCTCTGTGCCTTATTGTAGAGGTAGATGACTAAGTGGATTTTTCAGGTCCTTCCTTCTGCCTGACTCCATCATGCTACTTGGAGTCTGGCCATTTACTTTCCCCCCTCTTCTTCTTAGGTCTCCCTAGTCTTTGAATTAAAATAAGTCATGGAAGTTTGACCGTGTGGGGGTATCCTGTATATAGAACATTTTGTGTTGACACTTGGTTGGGCCGGAAGTGTAGCTCATTGGCAAAGCATCTACACAGTGAGCTCAAAGTCTATGCTTTACCACAACACTGTGCAGAAAAGGGACGACAAATAGCAGTGAAGCAGATACAGGACTAGAGCCAAAACCAAGTGCTAAGGACGTCATCCACAAGTCTAACAACGTCAATGCTGGGGGCAGAAATAATATGAACCAAAAAGTTTTAAAAGATGATAAATAAAGGAAAAAAGGTGAGAAAATAACCTGGAAAAACAAAAGAAAAGCTAGAGCACTCAAAAAGTGAAAAGGAAGAGGAGGAATGTGGAGAGAGAATAGGAGATATTTTTACTATTAGAAGGAAATGACAAAAAATACACAAAGAAAAATATACAGAAACTGATCAACCAATCGCCCCTCCAACAATAAGAACAAAAGTCTTGATAAGAAAAAGTAAAAGGAACATAAAAGCATTTTTTGTTTCTGCTGTAGTGGTCACACAGGAGATGCTACTCACTACCTTTCCCAATCAATTGTCATTTCTTCCTGTGTCTTCTTGAACTGCGCGCAAGATTGCAGAGTGCTTACCCCTTTCTTCTTTTGGGTGTTACTTGCCAGTAATTCAGCGGAAGCGATCTGAATCCAGAGCTGGCTGGAGTGGCTTCCAGTCTAGCTGCTGGCTGGTGCATAGAACCAATGTTCTCCAGCTGGAGTTTACCCCGGACACATTAGCCCGGCGTACCGCAGGCCTGGGCTGCCCTCGCCCTCCCCATCTCTTCTGCTTTCTGTTACGCCTCCCCACTGCTACATCGCTGGGCCCCAGAGGGCCCCGCGCTGGAAGCTTTTTTCCTCCCTCTGTTCCACTAACAGGTGTCTCTGGGTGTCTCTAATTCTCTGTCACCTAAGTTTCTGATTCCTAGCTATGAAGACGACGGAGGTGCTGCTTGAATGGAATCTCATCCTGGCTCCCACCCCATGATCATTTTTTTTTTATTTGCACGTGTGTGTATGTGTGTGAGTGTGTGCATGTGTGTATGCGTGCAAGCATCTGTGGAAGCCCAAGGGTGACATCAGGAACCATCCTAGATTGTTCTGCCTCTTTATTGCTTTGCTCTAGGGTTCCCCATGCTTTGGGGGTTGGAAGTATTGGCAACCACCATTCCCCCTCTCCTACCCCCAAAGTTTTTAATGGTATCTGAACTCAGGCCCTTTTGCTTGTGAGGCAGTCTTTAGCCACTGAGTCATCTCCCTGTCTGTTGCTTCCCTTCCCTGTCCATCTTTAAGTAAACCGTAGGTGTCTTTGCTTATCAAACTTATGAGGTGATGAATGAGGATGGCATTTGCCTTTAGGTGGAAAAGATAATGTATAGATCTGTAAATATCCTTAGGCTATTTGTACCTATATCCTGTACCTATTGTATATATAGGGAATGTCTTGTTTCTTTAGATGCTGAATTATGTGTTGGTTTTGTTTCAACCTTCTGTGATTTTCCAGTTATTCGTGATAATGAGGAGTGGCTGTTCTTACCATATTTTAAGCTTGTGAACTCCCGTGGGTCTCTCTCCTCCAGTAGTGCTGTTCAGAGAGGGTTAGGACAGGGTTACGTACAGGAGAACTCAGCGTAAAACACTACACACACGGGGGAGGCAGGCAGCAAATGGAGCGTGTATTGAATGGCAGCAGTGTGGTGTTATGTATTAGTGATGTTCTGGCATGAACACGACCCTGGTTTTTATTGTTTGATCTTCTTTCAGGAGCTAGGAAACCAGTGGTTTATTGTTCTGTTCCTCAGAGTGTTATATCCAAGGTGCTGTGTTGTGGTCTTCACATCTTAAGATAAATGTGGTAAAATTGGAAAGGGACCACAGATGAGTAATGGAATTGATTAAAGGCATGGGAAAAAAGACTCATGTCTTAGACAATGTCAGAGGAGCTGGGACTGCTTTAGTGGAGAAAAAAATTGAAAGGGTTCTGAGTAGGTTTTAAAATATTAAATATGTGATTTAAGTGGCAATTAAAAGGGGGCACATATGGGGCTGAAGAGATGGCTCAGGGATTAAGCTTCTGCTTCACAAGCAGAAGGACCTAAGTTTGGATCCCAGATCCCATACAGAAATGCCAGGCAGAAATGGTAGTGGCCTGCATTTCTTGGAAGGTAGAGTCTGGGAAACACTAAAACAAAGCAGGAAGGATATAGAGCAATTCAGGATGGTTTCTGATATTACCCTTGGGTTTCTACAATCACACACAGTGCCCTCTGCTACACACACACACACACACACACACACACACACATACATACACACACACATGCAAAAAAGGTGACACATATCTTTTGAGCAGATTTATGAAAGGGGATAGAGAAACATTTCAATTAGGTACAAAAGGTAGTTATTAAATAAGAAAGATAATGCCATAGGAGTAAGTGTCTTCATGAAACTAAAGAGTCTCTCCACCATATATGGACACATTATATGACTACATGGAATGCATAATTGAGGTGTGGGGCTCATCCAAAGGCAGGTTGCATTTTCTAGGTCCCTTCTAGAAGTTGTAGTCTGTGATCCAAATTTTTCTTTCAGAGGAGGAGGTAAGCCACAGATTCTCTTCACAGTGAGGTATGGGATAGGGTTAGGATACTGTCCTCTCTTCTCTTTTAATCTTGTCTCTCTCTTTTTTATGCATTTTTTATTATTTCCGCTCATACAAACTTAATAGGTACACCAGTTCCCTCCCTCCCTCCTCCTCCCCCCGAACCTCCTGCTCCCCCTCCCCTCACTCCTCCCTCCTCATCCCCCAGTGCCTCCTGCCCCAATTCCCAGAGAGTCCTTTCTTGTGCATGCCTGACTCTCCTCTGGGCCCTCCTCTCTGATGACGTACAAGGACCCAGTGGCATTTCCTTGCACCCTTTCCCGTGTTCCCCTTAAGCATAGGAACACTGCTGTGGCTGTCAATCCCTTGCCTCCAAGGATCTTGGTACCTTTAGCAGATGCTAGACTTTGTGAGGTCAATAGTGTGTTGGACATTGCGCAGGGCATGCAAAGTCCAATTATGATTTCTTTGGCCCTAACTTGTGTGGAGTATCTTGCAAATCATTGCTCCTCCCATCCTTTTGCTCTTACACTCTTACCGCCCCCTCTTCCGCAAATGTCCCTGAGCTTCAGGATGGTGAGAGATTAGTCTTGCCTAGTTCTAGGTGGTTGATATAGAGTCTCTGAAGTTCTGGATTGTGGTTTGTTGATTTTCTTTTGCAGTTTTGCTGCTCCTGCAATGCCCTTCACTCCATCCTGCTGGGCAACAAAAACACTGCTGGAGGTATTACCATACCAAACCTAAGTCTATACTACAAATCCATAGTTATAAAGACAGCCTGGTACTGGCTCCAAAATAGACACATAGATCAATGGATAAGGATTGAAGACCCAGATATAAGCCCACAAAATTACAGCCATTTGGTCTTTGACAAAGGGGCCCAAAGAATCCAATTGAAGGGAAAAGACCAGCATCTTCAACAAATGGTGCTGGGAAAACTGGATCTCCACATGCAGAAGATTAAAGCTGGACCCATACTTGTCACCATGTACAAGACTTAATTCCAAATGGATCAAGGACCTTGATATCAGGCCAGAGACTATAAGAACCATAGTTGAAAGGATAGGGAACTCCCTCGAGCTGATTGGGCTAGGCCAACATTTCCTAAACAGACATCCAATGGCACAGTCACTGCTACCAACTCTCAACAGTTGGGATCTTGTGAAATTAAAGAGCTTCTGTTCAGATAAAGAGATTGTTTGTTTGTTTGTTTTTTTAACGTGGGACCTGGGATCCAAACTCAGAACCTTCTGCTTGTGAGACAGAGTCACAACCCCTGAGCCATCTCTCCAGTCCAAGATAAAGAGATTGTAACAGGAGCTCAAAGGCAACCCACAGAATGGGAGAAAATCTTCACTAACCACACATCTGATAGAGCTCTGCTGTCCAGAGTGCACAAAGAACTTAGAAAACTAAACACCAAGGAAACCAATGGCCCAATTAAAAAATGGGCCCTGGAACTTAAAAGAAACTTTACCAGGGATGAAATTAAAATGTCTAACAACTATCTTAAAAAATGCTCCACTTCCTTAGCCATCAGGGAAATGCAAATCAAAACTTCCCTGAGATATCATCTCACCCCAGTCAGGATGGCAAAAATCCACAATACAAACAACACCAAATGCTGGAGAGGATGTGGAGAGAGGGGAACTCTCCTACATTGCTGGTGGGAATGCAGGCTCATACAGCCACTCTGGCGAGTCGTCTGGAGATTCTTAAAGAAATTAAAGATTGAAATGCCATATGACCCTGCTATTCCACTTTTGGGTATAACCCCCATACAGCAGAGGTTCACCTCGATAGCACAAGCACGACCATCTCGTCTCTCTCTTAAGTTTCTCTTTTAGCCATTTGCCCCGTGTTTCCGGATTTCCAGCTTCCTGTTGTGAGAAGCCTGGTGGATCATTACTGGGTTTCTTTGGTTTGCTGTGGTGTAGGAAGTCAAAACCCAGTGGTAGAGCTTAAGCACAGCCCGTGCATATCACAGGGTCCTGAATCAGTGGTACAGTCACTGCTTGGCCTCACACAGGTAGATGCAAATGTGTGGCAAAATGACCTGCAGGATTTTGAAGCCTTAGGCTAGAAGCCCACTTCTGCCATTGACCAGCTGAGTGACCCTGGATGAGCCATTCAGTTTTGCAAAAATCTTGTTTAAAACAGGACTGAAAAATCATAATGCCTAGCTTGCTGGACGGAGTACTGTGGTATTCTCATGAGATGGCATTACTCTCCCTAAACTGTAAATTCTCATTCAGGACTTAGTTTCAGTCACAAACCAGTTAGCCCTGTGCTCCCGCTTGTCTGCTTTAGCCCACTCCTGCTACTGTCACCTGCTTTTTGTACCTTCGTGTCTAAGACCCTTCTGCGGTTGCTGACACATCTGGATTTTTAGCTGCTTCATTCCTTGCAAGATTTAAAAATTTTCCTCTGTGTATATTGTTCTCCAATAGCATCCCATCAGGAGCTTAATGATAAAGAAGTGACCATAAATAGGTTGGCAGATAAGCCAACTTCTCCGGCCACCTAGATTTGCCAGAGAGACCAGTATCGGCATGCAGGTGAAACACATGGACTTATTAAGAAGACAAGGTGACGCTGCTACCTGGAACCTCAGGGGTCTCTGGAAGCTTTGTGGTCTCTGGAAGCTTTGTGGAGAAGTATTTCTGGTAGACGGACCCTATCATTCCCCAGGTTACAGCTGACAACATCTGCCTCATTGTGAATGACTCTGGGGACAAGCAGGAGCCTGGGAAGGTCAGGTCTCTCTCTCTCTCTCTCTCTCTCTCTCTCTCTCTCTCTCTCTCTCTCTCTCTCTCTCTCTTTCTCAGAATAGTCAATTCATAGAGGTTAGGTGAGGGTCAAGTAAGAGTATTAAATTCTGAATATTTGTCAGTAAAATAATCCTTCCTCTTAAAATAGCCCAAGGATGTTTCTGTACAGGTGCTTTCTGTGTATATATATCTCATTTCTTTATCTATATATATATCTTTATGAGGAAGGTATATCTTTAGCTCAGTATATACATAAACACATACTCAAGCACATGTCCTAATATAAGTCATGAAATAAAAATGGTGGAAGTCACATAAGTTACAATATTTATGTCCCGAGGAGGGCTAAACTTAGCTCCAACATCTAATTTGCAGTGACGTCTTTCTCTAACAAGTTTTATAAGAAGGATGATTTAAGTCAAGGAGGGGCAGTGACTCACCGACACGGTGCCCAGTGGCTGAGCTAAGTTTAGAATGAAGGGATGTTTAGGATCTTTGGGGGCTCAGCTCTTTACTGTTAAGTCATTTTGTTCTTCCACATTTTTTTCCTTTTTATCACCCACTTAGATAAAACCAGAAACTTGTAATGTAATGCAATAGTAAAATTCTCATTTTCTTTATTTAATTAGTTCACTGTAGATAGCTGTTTTGGGCTTTATTTTGGGACTCCATTCAAATAGTTTGGGCTTATTTTGGTTGTTATGCAACTCGTGATTCCAGGTTTTACCAAGTTCAGTTTTACCTTTAAATTATCATTAAAATAAAGGCTTTCAGCAATTAGTATATGGGGATGGAGAAAAAAATGTGGAAGAGCAAGAAATTCTTTTGCCTGAAAGGGAGGAGGACAGGATCTGAACAATATATCATGCAACATTTGTTCAAAAGCCATTTATTTACTCTCCGAGCTAGGTAGGACCCAGGGCAGCCAGCAAGAGAAAGGTTACCTTCCAGGAGCTCATATTTCTTTTTTGGGAATAAGATGGAAACGAAAGCAGTTGTCATGAGGCAGGAAGGAAATGAAACAGGAAAGTGTGATGTGGGAACCAGAAAGAGGACCGACCAGTTAAGTGCCGGGGGTGGGCCTGAGATCTGGCCAGATGAGAGGAGAGTGTGAAGTCATATATATGAAGTCAGGCTAGGGGAGGCCATTTTACGCAGCCACCACCGTGTGCAAACACTTGGAAACTGTACAGGGGGCAGTGACTGCTGGGTCCCCTTTGGCTTTTAGTAGTTTTTTTTTTTTTAATGTACAAAGGTTGTCTCAATTATATTGCTTCAAGGGAGGCTGTTACAGTTAATCTTGTTTTCTTTATTTCTTTTTTAATAGTAAACCTTTTTATATTAATATTTAATCTCCTTAATTACAAATATAATGGTTGGTTGCCCCTCTCTCCCATTTCTCTCTTCCTTTCTTATCCTCTCCTCTCTCTTCCCTTCATCTATCCATCCCTCCCCATCCAGCTTCCTGCTTGTCTGTCTGCTTGTGTGGACCCCCGGGTCCCTTCAGGTTGTCTGCATTGTCTGTCTCTGTGGAAGATTAAGTGGCCCCTTCTTCATAGACCTGGCCTTCACCTGTCTAACCCTAGCCCTAAGGTGTACCTACATGTACTTATTTATCCTGAGTTCCTCGCTAGTCTATGAGGGAATGTTGATATGTCAGTCACAGTGGTGGTCTGATGAGGCTAAGTCTTAGTGCAGTAAGTTTCTGGCTGCAGCAGCCCCATCTTGGCAGTCATGGACCTCCCCACTTTAAGGCTCTTAAAGTCTTACTGCCCCTCTTCCACAAGATTCCCGGAGCTTTAGGATGGGGAGGAGTTTGGTTGACCTGATTCTGGCCGAGCATTTTAGGGTCACCAGCTCTCTGTACTCTGGTTGTTGTCTATTTCACTCAATTTTTGTTTGTTTATTTGTTTGCCTAGGTGTCTGTGTGTGTGTTTGTGTCTGTATGTGTCAGAGGGCACGGTGTGGGCCTGTGGAGATCCAAGGGTGACTTTGAGAATCATCCCGGTTCGTGCTACTTCCTTGCTTTGCTCTGGAGTTTCCCAGATGCCACCTTCCGGGCCCAAGAAACACAGGTCACTGCCATTTTGACTTGCGTTTTTATGTGGGATCTGGGATCCAAACTCAGGATCTTCTGCTTGAGAGGCAGAGACTGAACCCCTGAGCCATCTCTCTGGCCCATGTTGCAGTTAATCTTGGTGTGAATGAATGTAGAGCCCCAAGAACTCGGGTGACCAACAGGATTATTCTTGCTTATGATTCTTGATTATACTTCATCAATATGGCAGGAGAGTTCATCAACATCGGAGCTGAGGAGGATTTGAGAAAGGGACCAGACCCTCTCGTAGCCAGCATGTCTATGTGCCAAAGTACTAGACCAGTGTCTTCAGCTGGTCTCACTCACCATGAGCTGGGTCTTCCCACCTCAATTATATAATCTCCCTCATGCTTGCTCAGCGCCTGCTGCAACTAAATAGGTCTTTATAGGCGTGCCTAAAGGTTCACCTCTCCATTGTCAAGTTGACACCTGTATGTATGTGACTGGCACTGAGGCCATGTGGATATTGGAAGAGGCAGTCTAGAGTCTACGATTCTTCAGATTCTTCTTGAAGTACTATGATTTTCCAAAGATAAATTTAAAAATTTTTTAATCTTTTTACTTTTTTCTACTTTTATAAGCATATTGAATATTAATCCCAGCTTCTGTCCCTTCCCCCTTCTTTCCCATGCCTTCACTTTCCTTTACCATTCCCTCCCACTCCCTCCCACCCTTCCATCTCTGTGCTTCTGTGGATCCCAGGGTTCACTCTAGCTTGTTTACTCTTGTGGGGATATATATATATATATATATATATATATATATATATATATAAAATTTCTGCTCATACAAACTTAACAGGTACACCGGTCCCCTCCCTCCCTCCCCCTCCCCCTCCCCCCTGCTCCCTCCTCCCCTCCCCCCTTTCTTCTCATCCCCTTGTGGGGGTATATTAAGTTACCTCTCTTCAGGCCACCCCACTGATATGTGCATTTCCCTTCACTTATCCAGCTTTAGACACAACGATTTCCACTGTAAGTTCCTGTTCTGTGAGTATAATAACAGCTACCTGTAGAGCAGTTTGATGCACTGTCTTCCTACACTGACCTATTTTAAGTTCTTCTGGTTTATAGTAACAGGGATGTGTACCATTTTGACAAGTGGGTCTTGAATCCAGTCAGAAAGCTGTTGGTTGTCTCCTTGGTACTCATGCCACTATTTAACACTGGTGGTCACCTGTTGCCATGGTGATTTATATTGCAACTTACAGATCCTACGCTGTTGATGGGGCTTGTGATCATTTCTCTCCCCCAGCAGCTGATACAGGATTCCTTGTAAGCTATCCAGCAAGGAGAAAGTCCTCAGACCAGTTCCAATGGATATATTTTACCTATGTTCTGTGATCCATTTGTGTTGTCTTCAGTAATGGGGTCTTACTGACAGTTTTTAGAGAGCAACCAAGAGCAATGAAAAAGCCTATAATATTCGGGGGCCTTTAAGACCTCTCTGACCAACATTTTATCAGGAAGTGCCACATTCCTGTTACTTCTAGTATAATTTTGTCCCTGGGTTCTAAGTGGATCAGCTCAAGGCTCCCCCACCGCTTTCCTCACTCTATGCTCTTCTGCATAGAGACTGCCCATTCTTGTTCCTTTCTTTAAAAGACATGTTTTTTTTTTGACATATTGCTAGCATAGGGTGTTCCTTTGAGGTTATTTCCCATAATCATAGGGTTTTTCTATAAGTCCTTCTGTCCCTCCTATCTCCCATGTCCCTCCTGTCTACCATCCCCTCATTCTTTGCTATGTATTTTTCACAATTATTTCCTACCTCACCGAAGGTAAGGATTTCTAATCGTGAGAGGAATTTATCAAGACTTAGGACTTGTAGTCATTTTTTTAACTGATGTATCTGACATAGGCCAGTGGTTTACAGTCTTTTCTTGCACTCTGGAATTAATTGAGGGAAATGGGAAAAATCTTAATGCACAGGTCACTCTGCAGACTAGTGAATCAGAACAGGAGGCTCGGGGAGGATGCGGGAAGCGGCCCAGGAGAGTTCTGCTGGCGATGGCGATGCTTGAGCAGTAATGACGCAGGGCAGCAGCCTCTGGGAGCTTGTTGGAAATGCAAATTCCTGGCCCCTGTCTGACATCTCCCAAGTCAGAAGCTCTCCGAGAGGGGGCTAAGCCAGTTTAGTTTGAGGAACTTTCCAGGTGACAGTGCAAACTTGTCTGCATTGGCTTGAGAAGACCCTTTGTTCTAGGAACTTCTCACGCTGACTCAGCAGCTCTGAGCGTCACGGTTCTCCTTTTTTTGACCATTGCTGTCAGTGTCAGGGGACAGGCGGGCAGGGGCCCCTCTGCATTTTTTAAGAGCTCATTTACACTTCGTATTTGTTATGGTTTGAATGTGAGTTGTTCCCCACAGGCTCATGTGTTTGAATCCTTAGTTGATGCTGATGTTTGGAAAGGTAGTGGCACCTCTAGAAGGTAGAGCCTTGCTGGCATGTCACAGGGGGTGGGCTTTGAGGTAGCCACACCCTGACCCCAGTAGCAGTGAGTTCTTGCCACTTGCTCTCTCTGCCTTCATGATGATGGTATGACCTGGGCCACCTTCAGCTTCTGCTCCCTGCCATGCCTTTCCTCCCATAATGGAGTATATTGCCCCTCTGGACCGTAAGCCAAATAAATCTCTCCTTAAGTTGCTAGGCTCTGAGTGTTGTCTCACAGCAGCAGAAAGAAAAGTAAGTGAAGCAATATTGTCAATGACTCTTCACGTACATATTCTAAGTAGCCTAACACCTGTCTACACGTTATTAATGGTTTGTTTGGTCTGAATTAGTCTTTGACCTAGATATAATCCAAAGTGACTTCTCATACACAGATACACAGAAAGCAATAGAGGAGAAGGCAAACCTCAGAGACAAGGGTGATCATTTGGTCCGAGAAGCAAGACTAAGCCTCAGCATGATTGACAGTCTCAGTTTCCAGCCTTACATAATCCACTGGCTAAAGATGAGATGTAAGGCAGATCTCTAGGATGTTAATATGCGTCTTCTCACATTGAGAGTTCTCTGAATAAAGTGCCTTTTAAAGATTTGATTCCTGTCTCTAGTCATTGGGTTTGTAGTGACAGGCAGCATAAGCTATGGTACCGTGTTTATATCATAAATTGTCTGGCCATAGCTCTCATTTTTCATGATTTTCCAGTCTAGATAAGAATCAACAGTTTCTGATGTCTCATTACTCATTTGCAGTCCTTGATGGTGGCCTATTTTCTTTGCTGTAACATCTCTTGTTCTTGGAATTTTCACAAGGACCTTTACTGAGAGAAAGCAAAACTGGGTGTGTAAGTATGTTCAAAGCATAAAACCAGGAGAGATGGCTCAGGAGTTTAAACCTTTGCCTCCCAAGCAAAGGACTGAGTTCAGATACCATGTGACAATATCAGGGGGAATTGGTAGTGGCCTATATGTCTGGCCCTGGAATTCAGAGCCTGGGGAAACCCCAGAGCAAAGTAATAAGGAGGTAGGACAACACAGGATGATTCTCAGTGTCACCTTTAGGTCTCCAGAGGCATGCGTGCGTGCGCGCACACACACACATATGCACGCACATGCACACATACACACACAGAGGCGTAAAACCATTGATTAATATAATACTGACAACTGCAAGTAAACTGAGATTCTTCCATTACTCATTTACAAGAGTCCACTGTATATCAGAGATAAGAGATAAATTAGGAGCATCTTCACTGTGAAAAGGGTCAGGCTTTCAGGACAAGACCGACCCAAACAACATGTGCACGAACCAGTGAACGTTGACACCATCAAAATCTTCTTCATAGAATTCTTCAACACAGGTAGGTTCAGATTTTATGGGACCCAAAGCATACACATTTGGGAGGACCATTTAAAGACTAGAGCATAAAATTATTATGATTTTAAAAGGGTGTAAGTCTTGAAATGGGGCTGGAGTCAAAGTTTTATGAGCAACGGAGCCTGTGACAGGTGGAGCCTGTTCAGGGAGCCCTGCCCTCTCCTCTGCAGTCACCACAGTGCTTGTCACTTGGTAGGACCTGGAGTTTGTAGAGAGGATGATGAAGACTAGAGTAAGAAGGAGGAGCAAACTAGCATTAGCCTGCCCAACTACAACCACTCTGGCTTGCAGGGCCCGCGGAGGACTGAAGGGATCTCTTCGAGGCAGAGCCAAGCCTCTCTGTGGGATGGTTCCCGTGAATCTGCTCTATGAGTACTGCAGTCATGAGCCGGTCCTCTCATTTACCCCTGAGGCCTGGACCACTGGGCGAGCAAGTTTCATCCCATCCGAGTCCTTATCAAGTGTTCTGTTCTGAACATTAATGTATTTTTTTCCTATTTTTTTGGAGGGGGGATGCTATTGATAGGTTTTTTTTTATAGATGAGTTTTTACTCTGGCTTCTGAAACTTACTTGTTCTTGATCTGTATATCTCAGGGTCACATTCAATTTAGCTAAATTAAATTGATAATCAGGTGTCAATAAACGGGGAAGCTTCTTGTTGTCATGGTGTATTTGCCTGTAATGTGGCGTGATATTCATGGTCTTTGAATCATAGCATAGACTCTGTGTTTTCTCAGTATGGAGTACTTAAGTGTGTTCACAATCAGATGGCCACTGTATCTGCTTCTCCTGATTGCTTACTGTCCTTCAGTGTTTGCTTCCAGAAGCATATTTTAGGACTCATTGAATGGTCATAGAGCCTACCAGGACCCAAGCCCATTTGTGCACATACTCCTGGGATACTCCCGGCATTCCTCCTGCAGGCTACTTGGTTAAACCCCACAACTCTAGTAATAGTTCTTCAGGTGGCATGAAGATTGTTCTTCCACTAGAGTCATGTGCTTAGGGATCTTCATATTTATTAATTTGACTTTGAGATTTCTAGACAGCTTTGCTTAAATTGCTTAAAATTCATTTTTTAAACATAAGTTTTCTCTATTGTTGGACACTGATTTGCTTCCAATTCATTGCATTTCGAAGTGTCTGCAATATTTTGCTTCCTTATCTGGGTGATGACTACCCGGATAGGTATAGTTTGTAAAAATTTATTGAACTGTACACTTAGGAAAGATACATTTTCTTTTCAGTGGTCTTATGCTGTACTTTAATGGAGAGTAAGAAAACCCTTTTTTAAATATTATCAAGATATCCATATTTGTACACAAAGATCTTGTTATTTTAGTTTTATAGGTTCAATAGAACTGCGTTGTAAACTTTATTAAAGGCATTTGCTAAATTGCTTTCAAAGGACTATAATGGTTTAATTCCCACCATCAACAGTAACCTTTTTTTATAAAAACTTTACTATAATAGAGGCAAAGCCATTTTGTTTTTCTTTTTTTTCCTCCCACATTTCACCTCTTTTCTAATCATACAAGCTCAATAGGTAACTCAATCCTCTCCTTTCCCCCCTTCCCCTCTTGTCACCCATTCCACTCTCCCCTCTTCCCTTCCTTCCCCACCCTCTTATTCCCCCCTCCTCTCCCGGTGCTTCCCCCTTCCTCCCTCCCATCCCATGGAGAATCCATCCTTGTGGGCACCGAACCTTCCTCCAAGTCCCCCACCCTAGTGAGGGCCCAGGACCCAATGGCATAGCCCGGGACCACCTCTTGGGCTCTGTGTCAGGATGGGAACTCCACTATGACTGCTCAATCTCTCCAAGGATCCCACTGCCTGGAGCCTTCTCCCCTGTGATCCGTGCTAGACTTTAAGGGATCATTGACATGTTAGCCACTGTGCAGGTCAGGCAAAGTACAATCCTGGCTGCTGCAGCCTCAACCTGTGTGTAGGAGCCTCACATCGCTGGTCCTCCCCATCTTTAGGCTCTTACAATCTTGCTGTCCCCTCTTCTGCAAGGTTCCTTAAGCTTTAGGATGGGGACAGATTTGGCTGGTCTGGTTCCAGGTGAGTAATGTAGGGTCTTTGGTATTCTGAATTAAAAGCCATTTTATTTTTCTAACTTACATTTGTTTCTAATTAAAATTTAAAATTCTGACTGTCAGCTGTACATGGCCTAATTTAGAACTGATGTGTCTTTGTATACTTGTTATACATGCATATGCATTTATATATACACAGAGCTGTGCATGGATATGCACTTCCATATGTGTACATATATGCAAATATGTATGTTACAGACATCCACATACACATTATGGAAAAATCCAGAAGTGAAGAAAACTAGAAAAGATATTTGGCTAGATTTTCTTTCCAATTTTGGCATATATACTGCTGAAGCCAACATGCTGGTTAGATTATCTTTGAGCTATAAATATTAGGATCATAATGTTGAAAGTTCATATCCAAGTTATGTACAATAGCAAAGTCCTAAAAGAAGCTCATCTTGAAAGCATTTCTAAATGACAACTAGCTTTTTGTTCTTTTTTTAAAACTTTCTTCCTTCCTTCCTTTCTTCCTTCCTTCCTTTCTTCCTTCTTTCCTTCCTTCCTTCAGAGTGTGTGTGTGTGTGTGTGTGTGTGTGTGTATGAGTGTGTATCAGAGGGCACATGTGTTCCTGTGGAGGACCAAGAGTGACTTTGGGAATCATCCTGAATTACTTCTACCTCCTTCTTGCTTCACTCTGGGATTTCTCAGACTCCACCCACCAGTGTTGGAAGTACAGGCCACTGCCATTTCCACCTGGTGTTTTTACGTGGGACCTGGGATTCAAACTCAGGACTTTCTCTTGAAAGTGAGGCAGAGTATTTTTTTTGAATATATATATATATATATATATATATATATATATTTATTTGTTTATTTATTTCCACTCATACAAACTTAACAGGTACACCGGTCCCTTCCCTCCCTCCAACCTCCCACCGCCTTATGCCCCCCTCCCCTCACTCCTCCTTCCCCATCCTACAGTGCCTCCCCCCCCCATCCTTTAATGTCATGCCAGACTCTCCTCTGGGTCCTCTTCTCCGATGAGATGCAAGGACCCAGTGGCATTTCTCAGAATCCTTTCCTGTGTTCCCGTTAAGCATAGGAACACTACTGTGGCTGTCAATCCCTTGGTGAGGCAGAGTCTTAACCCCCTGACCATCTCTCCAGGATTTTTTGTTTTGTTTTGTTTTATTTGTAAACAAAAATCTGGGAATGTTTAAAATTAATTGAAAGCAATCTTGAAAGCAGATACTTATCATACTTGCAAGTTATATCTCTAATTACACATCTAAGGATAAAGAAACTTCCTTGGCTAGAGTTCCACTAAACTTTCCAGTGATGATATTTTGTAACGCTCTTTCTATATTTTATTGCATTGAGGAGCAGGTGACCATAAAAAGTCTGTTGAATTAGTTCAGGAGTGATTGTAGTCCAGAGGTACATCTTGTCCTTACATATGTCACTGTGTTTATGTGTCTTAGTTCCCATCGTCTTCCATCTTTCACACCGAGGACGAAATGCCCACAGATACTCTTTCAGATTCTATGAGAATACCAAAGTATGTGTCAAGCCTTTCTGAGACGGGATCATTTCTCATCCATGCGTTTCCTTCCGATCAAGCTTTTAAAGTGAGTTCTCAGGCCAGTTATTACCAGTTATCTCCCAGAAGGAGATTCTGAGGAAATGATTCCTGGGAAAGTAATATATTTATGGGACAAATCTCCTGTCTCCTCATTGGGTGTTGAGAAGTGTGACTCTACACACACACACACATACACACATACACACACACACACACACATACACACAGACAGACAAAGCGCAGTGTGAGGCAAGCTCTGCAAAGGGCAGCACATGTGCAGTTGTTTCCACAGGCTTGGAAGGGTTGCCCTGTTCCTCGAGGGTATAAATTCCTAGACACTCATGATAATCCCTGC
Organism: Typhlomys cinereus; assembly: GCA_023101885.1. Lineage (NCBI taxonomy): Eukaryota > Metazoa > Chordata > Mammalia > Rodentia > Platacanthomyidae > Typhlomys > Typhlomys cinereus. Next base: position 1,386,534 of record JALPQD010000291.1, on the reverse strand, counting down.
AGGCTTCAAAGCAGGTTCAGAATGCTGAGGACGCGCCACTCAAACCAGGAACAAGTAGGGAATGAACCTGCACTTGGGCCCAAGAGCAAGCACGCGGCAGATTTAGGGGCAGCGTTTCCATCTGCTCATAGTTGTCGAGGCAAGAAGCGGGCAGCTGAGGCTTCGTTGGTTCAGCCGGTTTGCATGGCTGCGGTTCCGCAGTCTGTTCCCCCACCATGTCACATTACCATCCCAGGCAAGGGGGAGGGGCTTTCAGGTGTGAGGGAAATAATGGCAGTGACAACCGAGACTCATATTTCTAAGTGCCAGGTTTGACTCAGCATACATTTCTTCATTTGCTCTTACATAGCTTGTTCTAGGTCATTCAGTCAAGATGCGGCAGAGTTGGGTCTTGTGGTAGATTGAGAACAAATTGCTGTTCTCAGTCACCGTGCAAAGCTGTCCCTGAATGTTTTTTCTCAGGCTGGTGGACGAAGGCTCTGCTTTATTGGTACAAGGGAGGACTCAAGAGGATGGAAGTTTGAATAAGGATGAGGACAGTTCTTTAGGACAGTTTCCCTAGCAACACCTACCCTGGATATAATTACCTGCATTTTTGTTTCTTGTCTGTGGTCTGCATTGCGTGTCAGCTACCAGAGCCAGGATCACGACGTCAGTCCACTGATGTCTAGTGTGAGTCAGGGAGGGCGGGGCTTAGCATCTCCCTGCCTCTCTGTGATGGACCATAACAATGGGCTTCTTTTTACCTTTGTGCATTTGAAGATTAGATTTGCCATGTAGCAGCTGTGTGAATCTGCTTCTTTGAGCATTAATTTTCCTGGTGAAAAGTGGGGATAATGCCACCTACTTCACAAAGGTGCTGAGATGTCTCAATGTGATAATTGTATGGAGGTGTAGCATGTAACGGGGCTCAGAAATCTATAACGGCATCAGGTGCAAAAATGCAGTTGGCAGCTGAAAGAGTGGCTTTGTGTTTTCTCTTTGTGTTGTAACTAGATATTCACGCTCCACAAAGGGTTTCTTATGATTTGGATATGACTTTAGTCTATTCTCCAAAGCCTCATGTGCTGGAAGTTTAACCCCCATGTTACAATGTGAATGGTGAAACAACCTCTAGGAGCATCAGTGCAAGGTATTGGATGATGGGGATGTCTGCTTGGAAGGAGTGGAGCAGTTACTCTATATGGTTGCCAGTAAATTCATGACAAACAAGCTTAAGGGAACAAGGGCCTTTACTGTGGCTTACAGTTGCTTGCTTACAATTCCCAATTTAGCTTGGCAAGAGAGTTCATACCAATCTCAGGTGCTGAAGGAACCAGCTGTACCATATTTATATATCCACAGGACTTCTACGAGAGGGGCAATTCTTACTTGCCAGACCAGCATGTCTAGCCAAGTGTATCAAAGGATGTCAAGTTGCTTAAACAACTCCCTCCATTTTATGCACCTGCTGGGGGATGGCCCCACCTACCATGGGCTGCACCCTTCACATCAATCAGGCAATCTCCTGCAGGCCTGCTCAGGGCTTAACTGATGTACTAATTCTTTACAAATGTGCTCAGAACTCCAGTCTTTACCAGTAGTTACCTGTCTCAAGATGTTAATGTTAACTACTATAGTCGTAGTGGGAACCTGGTTATTCCCTTGAAAGTGCGATTTTATAAAGCAAGGTCACCCAGGCAAGCAACCCCTTCTGTACACAGTTGTTACCCTCCTACTTCTTAAAAAAAACCATATTACAATGGAGCCAAAAAGACCGTCGACATGGGAGGAAATGATAGGACTCTCAACTTTGGAAATTTAGCCTCCAAAACTATGAGTTAAACTTCTTTTTATTATTAAGTACCAAGCCTGAGTTATTACAGTGATTTTCTTTTTTTAAAATAGTGACAGAACACACAAATTCTGGGCTTTATCTTTGGTCCTTGACAGTAGGTCATTCCCATGCAGGATGTGCTGCAGGTTTGCCCCATGCAGAACACCAAGACTCATATCCTAACCACCACTGAGGCTTGACAATGGGCTTCCTATGAATTCTACCTACTGTATCCATCGGGGAGAACCGCACTGTATGTGTCATCTCTTAATCACAAAGCTTAGGTCTTAGAAAGAATTAGGTTACGGAAGGCATGTTCATTAACTACTTAATACACTCAGGAACCAACACCACCGGACACATCCTGTTATCAATGAGAAAGGATGTCTCAAGGAAGTCGAAACATATTTGTTTCTCTACTCTTTCTGGCCATTCAGAGAAGATGCTTGTTGCCATGGTAACAGAAACAAGAGCAAGTAGAGGTTTTGAGTGCCCTGGATGCTTTTGTACAAGGAGAAGGGTGAGGTCAAACTGATATGTGGATTTAAAATGAAATATCATTTTCATCTCTCTCTGTGCAGAGGGCAAATGTCATGGTTGTGCCTGGATCTATTTTTCAAAAGTAAGCATATTCAGTCCCTGGATTTGAAGATTAAAGGACGGGCAGGAGCGGAAGGAAAGGGTTCTCTTCTTTCTCTCTTGCTCCTTCTCTAAATGTTTCAACCCAAAATGTCTCCGGGGGGCATTTTTCTTCTCTTTTGGGTCAGGGATTCCAATCTACACACAGAAAATTTATAGCTACCCCCACCTCTTGCTGTCTCCATGTTAAAGGTACATGGATTAAGTTCTATTTTTTAAAACAATATGTGAGATTTGACTAAATAAGCAAAAAGACTTGGAGTTGGGTTGGGGCTGAGTAGAGATTGAATTTTACTTATTCATTCTGTCTGGCCGAAAGCGATCTCCTTGCCTGGAAACTCCTGTCCTGCTGGGCTCCTTTGCCGCTGCCCGAGATGGAGGCTCGTATCTATGTATCTTTCAGGTTCTGTCATTTTTCCTCTGCACTTTTTCAGGAGCACCCGACAGTCTGCAAATCCAGTGTGCTCCCGGCACAGTGTGTCTTCACATGTCTGGCATCTGACATCCCAGCTCAGTGCCACTCACTTTTCAACCTCCATGACTAACCCATGTCCCTCGGCCTCACCAAGGGTGGATTCCTAGATTGCAAATTATTCCCTCACTCTAGACGCTAGACTGCTCCCCCCACCCCACCCCCCGCGTCATTAGAATGCTTGTCTCCTTCAAAGTCATCTCTGGGGTTGGAGAGGTGGTTCAGAGGCGAAGGCTCTGCATCACAAGCAGAAGGTCCTGAGATCAGATCCCCAGTCCCATGTAAAAACATCCAAGCAGAAATGGTGTTGGCATGCACTTCTGGGCCTGGAGGCAAAGCCTGGGAAATCCCAGAGAAAAGCAAAAGGGAGGTAGAAGCAATCCAGGATGGTTCCTAAAGTCACCCTTGGGCCTCCACAGGGACACATAATCCTCTCTGATACACACACACACACACACACACACACACACACAAACACACACATACACATTCATGTGCACACAAAAATAAACTAAAAAAGTATCATCTTTGACCAATAAACTAAGAATTGCTACTAAAAACCTGAGGTTGGTGGCTGGGAAGATGGTAAGGTATTGCCACACAAGCATGAGGATCTGAGTTTATCCCTAGAACTTCCACCCCCACCATCAAAACTGCACAGAAAAGACAGATGTGGTGGCACATGTTGGGGAGGGCAGAGACAGGTGGCTCTCGGGGGCCAATCAGTGAGTCTCAGGTCCTAACAGCAGACCCACCGCTCCTGAAGAATGACACTTAAGGTTGATCTCTTGCTCCATACAGATCTGCATGTACATGTGCATGGCATACGCATGGTCATTTGTCACCCTAATTTGGAGATCTGAGACCCAGGCTTTGGGTAAAGGTTGGATGAAAGGGTCTGAGGAGAGGATCTGGAGACCAAGCAAGGACTGAGGTGCTGAACGAGCAAAGAGATGGGGGTAGAAGGAAGGTTCTGCCCAAGCTCCAGGATGCTCCTATTTTTAGCTGTGGAAACCTGGACAATATAGTGAACTCACTTTCTCTTTCTTTCTTTCTTTCTTTCTTTCTTTCTTTCTTTCTTTCTTTCTTTCTTTCTTTCTTTCTTCTTCCTTCCTTCCTTCCTTCCTTCCTTCCTTCCTTCCTTCCTTCCTTCCTTTTCTTTCTTCTTTTCTTTCTTTCTTTCTTTCTCTCTCTCTCTTTCTTCTTTCTTTTTCTTTTCTTCTCTCTCTTTCTTCTTTCTTTCTTCTTTCTTTCTTTCTTTCCTCTTGTCTTCTTCTTTTCTTCGTTCTTTCTTTCTTTTTCTTTCCTTAGTAAACTTCTTTACCCCTCAGTTCCTTATCTATAAAATAAAATCATATTGCTGCCTATCTTAGTGTTTTCTTGACTACTGTATGAAATAATGCTTGCAAATTTCTTGGTGCTGTCACCAGCCCATGCTAAAAGCTGAATACACTTTATTACTACCTGTTAATATTACAAACACCATAGGATATTTTTAGCGATGTGTGTAGGTTGCTCACAGAGACACTGTTCATTAGGGTCAAGCCTCCCTACTCGTATAGTTTGAGAACATAAGTAATTTCAAGAGCTTAAATAGGTAGATTCCCATTTGCGAGAGTTTAGTAAGCATGTTTAGAATATTTAGCTATCCCAAGGAGCTGTGGCTTGAATGTGAAATGGCTCATATGTTTGAACACTTAGTGCCTAGCTAGTGGCACCGTTTGGGAAATACACACGTTACTCTTTCTGCTTCTCTGAGACACCACTCTAACTCAAGTAACTTAAAGGGGAGAAAGGAATATTTATTTGGCAGATGATTACCATTATGGTGGGCAAGACATGACTGGCTGGCAGAAACTGGAAGGCTTAGGTCACATCCATCATGGAGGCCAAGAGAGCACAAACTGCTAATTGCAAGAGCAGATTTCTGGAGGAGGCAAGGTGGGACGACCCAAACTCAAGGCCCCCATGACTGCCTTCCTCCAGCAAAGCTCCACCTCCTTACAGTGCCATAACCTTCCTAACCAAGAACTAAGGATCCAAACACATGATCCTGTGAAGGATGAATCACATGCAAACTGTGACAGGGAGGTTGTGGAACCTTTAGAAGGTGCAGCCCTGCTGGAAGAAGTACCTTTGATATCTGATTGTGGCTGCAGTGTGATCCAAACTCTTAGTTCTGCCGCCTTCCCTGCTGTGAAAGACTCTATCCCTCTGGCATTGAGCCAAAACAAAGCCTCTGATCAGGTTGCTTTGGTCAGAGTATTTTGTCATAAGAAAAGAAGAGAGACCAAGACAGAAGGACAAGAAAAGAATTTGAAGAAAACATGCTCAATGCTTTACAAAGTCAGGTACATAATTGTACCCGTTTGTAATGTACATAATTGTAACATAATTCTCAGCAACTGCTCATCTTGACACACGCTCCGTCAAGGCAGCCTGGAGGGCAGCCCTGAATTTAAAATTTTTTTGATCTCTTCTCGGTGGCCTGTTTTGGTGTGTGGTGGTCCTGGGGAAATAAGCATGGATCTTTGGCCTGGGCAAGCTCCCTTTTCACACCCCTGGCTCTGATCTGCAAGGACTTGTATGGGCATTCCCGTGGTGTGCATTGATAGCCCTGAACCCTGTGCTCCACCTCCAAAGGTAGCCTCTTGGGCAGTGGTGTTACACAGTCCCCTGAGCAAGCTTGGGGTTGTTGGCCCCGTGATCTCTAAGGTCCCGAGGTCCAGGGACCCTTAGCAGGGTCAGGAGAGGAGTGTTGCTTCAAAAGTACTCTCCTTGTTGATCCTGAATGTTCCCTTACAGGACAGTAGCCAGCACCAGAGGGGAACAGGACACAGGCTTCCCTTACCTGGGCTTAACAGAGGACCCCCGATACCAGGGAAAGAAAAATCTTATAATTCAAACATGTAAAAATCTCTGCATGAATTAACAAAGGACCGACTAAGGCATATTAGTCTGTGTCTAACAAATATGTCTAGCAGTGCATTACTATAATTGTATTCTAGTAGCAGATTGCTTTTTGTAGCATCAGCATCTCAGTATTTGCTTATAGTTTAATAAAGTACTTTTAGAATCAATACCATATGTTGCCGAATTAATTAAAAACACAATTTGCATTTTTGTGGCTTAAAATATGAGCCACAAATTTCAGCAGTTCATTCATTCATGGAGCAAACACTTATTGAGTGACTACTTAATACATACCTGTGAGGTCCTGTGCTAGGCACTTTTAATACTATTAATAAGAAAGGGGAAGTGATTGGCTCTGGATTTTGTAAATACTACGAAAGGCAATACACTAAGGATTAAGGGTCAGAGATAGAAAAGTCTAGGGTTTTCTAGAAGGAATGATAGTGAATATCAGGTAGGAAAGTATTCCTTTTTTACATATAGCATACATATACTCATGTATTTATTTATCATGTTGTGTATATGTGTGTGGATGTGCATATGGCATGGCACACATGTGGAGATCCGAGGGCAACTTGTGGGAGTTGATTTTTCTCCTTTTCCAATGTGGTTTCCAGGAATCAAATTCGGGTCCTCAGGGCAAGTCCCTTTACCTACTGAGCCATCTTTCCAGCTCCAGGTGAAAAAATATTTCTTGGTTGATAAAATTAAACAAATAAATATTTATGCTGATTAATTATGCTAATCGCCTTGCACGGAGATTTTCCGCTTCTGCTTAAAAAATCCATTCATTACCTCTCAGTGTTGCCACATTGGGGAGCAAGCTTTGAACATATGAGACCTCAGAGACATCTTTAAACCATATGCACACCTTCGCAGCCCTGATCCAAGGATTTGGGCAAATGCCACAGTCTCTCTCCAGGGATGACTGAAGACGGATCTTAGGGCTTAGCATTTCACTGGCCCTTCATAAAAGCTTGTCAGGAATCGAATCTAAAGTGTTTCTATAGGCTCACATTTTGAACGCTCTTGAAATGTTTCTTAGCTGGTGGCACAGGTTTGAGATGCTGTGGAACGTGTCGCAAGTGGGGCTAGCTGGAGGAACGGTTACTAGGAGTTAGCCTTTGAAGGTTAGAACACTCGGGTTCTGTCGCACTTTCTGCTTCCTGATCTGTTGTAATGTGAATAGCCTGACCATGCGCCTCTACTACCATGAAGTGAGCTGCTTTGTGGCATTTCTCAGTCCTGATCGACTGTAACCTCTGCAAGCACAAACCAAAAAGTCTTTCCTGTCTTAAGTTGTTTCTCTCAAGAGTTTTGGTCACAGTGACACAAGAGTGACAGATCCAGGTACTGTAACTCTACACCGTGCCAAAGATATGATCATTACAGTTTAGCCTTGAGACAACAGTGCCAACTGACCACCGATGTTTCAGTGACCACACGTCTAGTTCTTGATTTGCTTTTATTTTACAGTTGTGTATGTGTGTGAGAAGTAATGAAAGTCAAAGTAAAAAGGTAAAAAGTGAGTATGTGGGGTGGGAAGAGCGAATAAATAGCAAACTCTCATTTAGAGAGCGTGACAGCGTATTCTAGTCATGTTAGAGTTCTTCTTCCATTTATTTCAGCATTAGTTTCTGGATAGCATTTTGACATGACATTTGAAATAATATCTGCACAAATGCACTCCTACAATTTATTCAAATCATGTTAATCTAGAAGTAGAAAAAATGCATGAAGATTACATCACTCAGGGGTCAAGGCACATGACTTAGTGCCATGATCCTTAAAGCACCTTCCAGAACTGTGAGGGGCCAGGCAGGCGAGGGTCTCATGTTTCAGAAAGTAGCCACCTTCTTCAAGAAATGATAACCATAGTCCTCTTTTCCTCACAGTGCTGAAATTTTAATCAGTATTTCATGTATTAGGAATATATATATTTAAATGAATTTTAGGTTTAAAATATGAGTGGCCTGCAAAATGGATCCGGGGAAGGATGTTTTCAGTTCTGCCACTTTATTTCTTGTAATCTTGCTGACGTCAGCCATGCCGAAAGTTGGTAATTTCGTGCGAGGGGTGGGAGTGTTGGCAAAGGAAAAGCAGCTGGGGAAGGTACTCTGAAGGCTCTAGGACCACCTAAGGGAAAGAGAGGGGGAGTGGAGAGAGAGCGGGCCTCTAAAAGTTTTCCAGTTTTGACATTTGGTTTTGAATATAGTGCCATTTTTCTTGGAGTAGAAACCTATGAATTAAATAGAATTAAAAAGATCCCCCTTTTGTTGTTTCTTGGTGTGTGTGTGTGTGTGTGTGTGTGTGTGTGTGTGTGTGTTTCTGTGAAGGCAAAGGACAAGGTCATTCCTTAGATGTTGCCCATCTTGTCCTTTTTGAGGCAGGGCCTTCACGTCCCCATGGTGACTCAGCTGATAGGTCTTGTCCTTGGTCTGTCTTTCCTCTCCACCACCCAAAGTCAGAGTTGGCAACACACTCTCTGACTGGTACCCGAGAGACCATTGTAATTAGCGTAGCACCGAGGCCAATTAGGCTAGCCACAGTTTTGTTTGTTTTTGGTAGTGACTAACACCGTCTTATGGTACAAGAGGATCCAAGGTATTTTAACCCTCTGCTGAGAAGGGATGGTTTATTTAGAGGAGATTAGAAAAAAAATTTTTTTTGAGTCACAGTCTTGCTACGTAGCTCAGGTTGGTCTGGAACTCATGTTCCTCCTGCGTCTGTCCCTGAGTCGTGGGATACCAGGAAAACTGAGATCTTAGAGATTTTATTTTTCAAGTCTAAATCTTGTGAGGAGTCAAAATGGATTTACTGTGTCTCCTAACATTCTGCTCATGTTACCAGAGTTTGAGGGTAGAAACCTCCTCTCTTGCTCTCCTCCCCCATCCAATATGCCAATCACAAAGTGGCGTTGGGCTGGAAATGCACTTTAATCAAGGTGACCACAAGAGCAGATAAGTAGGTTCCGCGATCGCCGGGTTTTTGAGGGGCTCAAAGAATGCGGGGTTTTATAGTGGGGGAGAGCACGGGTTAGCGTCGGGGCTTGCGGAGCTCGAAGTTCAGAGCTGACGGGCTGTGGTCCCGGTCAGGCTGTGTTCTCATTGCACTTTATCTCAGGACCAGTCCCTTGAAGTTTGGGCACGTGGGCACCACTTGGCCCAGTTCTGCGCGTGAGATGAACTGTGCAGGGTCACCCTCATGGGATAATTACGCCCTCTTGGGGACAAGAGTGATCTCATTAGGGTGCTGCAGCTCTGAGGCTGTTGTCGCAAAGATGTTTATTGATCAGATCCGTCATTCCTAGAACCCAAGGTAACTGCAGAAGGCAGCGACTCAGAAGGAAAGACACGGAAGGGGTGCACGGAAGCCCAAGAGGAACAGAGTGTGCGAGTTAGGCTGCGCCCAGCCTTCTCTTCACTTAGAACTTCCTGGAACTGCTGCAGATGCCCAACTTTGCCAAGGGCTTCAAACTCAGGGAAAGTAATCTATCTAGCTTTCCCAACCGATTTTCGTGTGTAAGGACAGAGGGGTGAGCTTTTCTCTGATCATGAAATACTAGAAATTTTCAGTAATACACGAAGAAAAGAGCATTCTAGACCTCGGTAGAGAACCGCAGGCTAAAGCATGACTCCATCTTGCTTCCCAGCTGTAGCTTGAGTCAGTGCTGAGCCGCAGCTTCCTTCTGTGCATACCTGGTTGTTACAACAGAGCGCGAGTTTGAGAATGACAGTGAGGCTTGTGGTATGTATAGTGTAGGCCTAAAGCTTAGGATGCTGTCAGCAAGGGCTCACCAGCTTGCCCCCTTCCCTCCCCTTCTCTAGACAGAGGCAGCATAGAAGAAGGGACAATTGTTAGCTGTCCATGAATTTGAGAACTACACTATGATTTGGACCACCGAACACTTTAAAAATAAAATAAGATTTGTGTGTGTACCTGGGCATGTTCACATATGTGTGGGCATATGTGGAAGACAAAGGTCAACTTCAGGTGTCATTCTTCAGAGGTTGTCCAGCTTATATTGGAGGCAAGGTTTCTCACCTAATCTGGAATTCACCGTTTGGCTAGACTGACTGGCCAGGACGTCTTTGGGATCTGCCTGTGTCTACCTGCCCAGTGTGCCGGGTGCTGCAAATCCAAGCATGTCATCTACCAAACCCATTTCCCCACCCTGACGTGCATTTTTCATAATGCAGTTCCCAAAGGTGCCACACTATAATTACATTTGTTGCGCTAGGTTCAAATAGTACTTAAATGTTTATGTTCAGGCACACACATGTGTTGTTGCACATGGCATGTGCTTTGCATGGTGTGCTCTGTCAGCGTGTACTATGATGCTTTACCGCAGACAGACTGGATCCATTTGGCTGGTTTGGAACAAGAAAGGGAATGTCTGTTTGGAAGCGGTTAGACAGAGGACGGTTTTTCCTGAATAATGAAATGCAATTGATTGTATGATAGCAAAAATGTATCAAAAACCAGTTTCTCAGACTGGAGAGATGGGTCAAGTGAATAGACCTGAGTTCAATTCCCAGAACCCACATAAAAATGCCATGTGGAAATGGCAGTGGTTTATAGTTCTGGCCCTGGAAGACAGAGCCTGGGAAACTCCGGAGCAAAGCAATAGGAGATAGAGTGATCTAGGATAATTCCCCATTGGACCTCTGTGGACACACACATTCAAATGCCCTCTTCTACACACACACACACACACACACACACACACACACACACATACACACACCTGTTATCCTAGTCCTTGGGAGGCTGAGGAGAATTGTGGGTTCCAGGACATCTGGGCTACATAGCAAGACTGTCTCAAAACAAAACAAAACAAAACAAAACAAAACAAAACAAAACAAAACAAAAAAACCCAACAACTAAAGCAGTGGCTGGCAAGATGGCCAATAGGATAAAGTGCCTGAGTGCAACCTTGTGACCCAAGTTCAGTCTCCAAAGCCCACGTGGCAGAAGGAGAGACGTCTGATCTCCACCCACACACCAGAGCTTGTGTTGCAGATTGCCTGCATGTTGCTGGTAAAAATCATGCTTAAGGGAAAAAGGGGTTGATTCTCCTTAGGACAGTCTGGTTATAGTTCTTAGTCCATCTTGGTAGGAGAGCATGCACTAAAGGACTGAGGGAACTGGCCACACCATTTCCACATAACAGTATACAGAAGGACATCCCCTTTCTCAAACAACTCCCTCCATTTTATTCACCTGCCTGGGGACTAGTCACACCCACTATGATCTGGGTCTTCCCCATCCATTAGACAATCTCCTGCAGATTTGCTTAGGGCTTAATTCAACTACTAATTTTCTACAAATGTGCCCAGAGCTCAACTGTCAAGTTGACACCTGTATCTAACAATGGAAGCATGCATATGCCCTCTCTCTCTTTTTCTCTATTCCCTTTTCTTTTCTCCTCCTTTTCTCTCTCTCAAAATAAATAATAAAATATATTTTTTAAAAAAATGCAAACCAAATCAAAACCTAGATTCCTACTTCAATCATTGTTCTCCCTTGACAGAGGAAAGTGTTGAAACTTTATGGCATGGAAAGGGTGAGGGCAGGAGTAATAGGTGGTGGGCCCTTATTTCCTGCTAATTACTATTAATTAAAAGTCCAGAGTCAGGAATTGGTATTTTGGTTTTTATGTTTACTAGGTGTGACCTCAGGCAAGCTGTTAACGTCTCTGGCCTTCAGTTTATTGTTATAAAATTCTCATAAGATCATCATGAGGATTAAGTAAATTCTCTTATGCAAAATACTTAGTGAGCTAAGCCATCATAACAATTACTCCACCCAAATAAAAGTATCCCGCCAAAGAGAGGGACATAGGAAAGGATTAGTCCCTATTGGGATCTAAATATATAATTTTATTTTCTCAACTGTGCACTAAGGTAACATTTAGGTGCCTGTTGTATTCTTTAAGTCTGAAAATCTAGAAGTAAGACTTCTATCTGAATAATGAAATAAAATTTTACTATGACACAATAAGATCCTTAACATGGGAGTTTTTTTAGTAGTTTCTTGGTTGTGACTGACCTTTATGTGTTTTATTCAAGAATCACTTAGTAGCTGTGTTCTTGCTCTTCTAAATGTTTCCTAATCTGCAGAAACATTTCTGATATTGACATTTGACACATTTGACACATTTCTGGGATTAAGCAAAGGGACACATTCAAGTCACCTGATATATAGAAGGTACTGGTGTCCTCCTCAGTTCTGAAGGAAGGACCAGAATTTTCCTTGGTGTGAGGATAATGGCTATGTTTTTCATATGTTACAGTCTTCTTAGATGCTGGGTTTTAAGTTGTTTAATCTATGGGTTACTTTTAAGCAAGTAGCTGCACAAAGTTTTTAGTTACCCTTATATATTGAGCTTATCCTATGACACAAACTTGTTTTAGCAAGGGATTTATTATTGATGTGAATGCATAAATGTCTGGATATATTGAAAATGAATGTATGTAAACCTACATCCTAGGTTTGGAAGGTAGCTCCAATAGTCACATACTCTATTTTTCTAAAACTTAGGTCCTTATTTTTAATTTGTAAAACAATTTTACCCCCTGCGAATTGCAGTTTTATCGAGTGACCCCTTTAGGCACACCTCTAGTAATTAGCTCAAACTGTGCGAGTACGTTTTGTACTTGGTAGATTGGGTCAGGGAATAAGAGGCTATTGAGATAGCAACCAAGGTTCAAGAAATGACTCCTAAAGAATTAGCAAGTAAAATATGTACAGATATCTCTCCATATCTGGGAAGGTTGGTTCCAGAAACTCTGTGGCCAGAAAAACTTGTAAATCCTCAACTCCCTTATGTAAGATGGCATAGAATTTCATATACCTATGCATTTCTTTCTATATGATTTAAGTAATGTCTAGATAAATTTCAATTCTTACACAATATAAATGCTCTGTACATTTAAATTTTTTTATTTATTATTTATTCAATTGTGCGTGTATGCATGTGTGCACGTGTGTGTATGTATGTGTGTGTATGTATGTATGTGTGTGTAGAACCACGGACAAATTCGGGAACCACCATGGACGCCTCCACCTCCTCCTTGTTTACTCTGCCCGGGGATTCACAGGCTCCGCCCTACAGGACCAGAAACGCAGGCCGCCCCCGCTTCTGCCCGGCGTCTATATGTGGGGTCTAGGATCTGAACTCAGGACCTTTCGCCTGCAAGGCAGAGGCTTAACCCCTGAGCCACCTCTCCAGCCCCTGCTCTCTACATTTCATTGTTTAGGAATCATGACTCATGTCAGCACAGACTTAAAAGTTTTAAAGAATATTTTGTATCTATAGTTGATTGAATTCATGAGTCTGGAACCTGTAGATGCAGAGAATCAAAACTATACACACGATAGTTACGTAACTGTTCAGAAGAAAGAACATATGGGGTCTTATTTAGGATGAATCTAACTATACTCCAGGGTTTTGACTTCCCACATGTAACTCCGGGATAAGGGCAGAGCTGTGAGGATAAATTGGAAGATAAGTGGAGTACTTAATGCATCGGCGGGAGGGGGGGGAAGTTGTGAGGCTCAGAATGAGTTTAAAAAATTACTGTGAGAATGCATTGGAAGCTAGAAACATCCAACGCACATGTTAGTAACAGTGACTAAATCTGCAGCAGACACACTTGGATACAATCAGGAGCATTTTATTATTCTAGGTAGTGACCAGCAATTTACATACTGCCTTGCATGGTTTCCCAAGTGCTTGCTGTAAGGAATATCAGCGATACTGAACTCAGGTCGTGGGCTTCTGACTACATCATCATAATCCCTGGAGGAAAGAGGTGAGCTGGTTAGTAAGGGCAATAACACAGGTGCGTCACCAAGGCAAATGAAACAATTTAACTCTTTTAGTGAATACTCAGGGGAGCTGTTCTGTGATCCCTCACACCTTACATACTCACTATCCTTGGGATGTGAGAGGACGCCCCACCAGGCTCCTCTGTAGCCACTAAGTGTGCAAAAGAATCTTCTTAGAGTTGGGGGAACTCAGAAGCCTCTTCAGAGCCAGATGTCCTATGTATGTTCCCACGGATACTTGTGTAGCCTCTGCACCTAGTTGTGCTTCTAGATGGACCCCTGCATTAGTTCAATATTGTTGCTTAATAGAGTACCCTAAACCTAGTGGTTTACGTCAACCCACATCGATTTCACAGGTTTCATGGTTTGAGAGGAATCTAGTGTGTCTTAGCTTACAAAGTGGCAATCAAGGTAACATCTGGACTGGTTTTGGCCCGGAGGCTTTGGGTCCACCTGCAAACTTACTCTGGTTGTAAGCAGAATTCTGTTACATTGGCTGCACACTGAGGCTGTACGGAGGCTTCCTGCTGTTCTCTGCGGCACAATCCTGGCTGTCTGAGGCATTTGCTCCTGCTTTTATTCTCTCTGACTTTTTTTTTTTTTTTTAAAGAACTTACCTGATTAGATTAGCGTTACATTTATTCTTCCTGTTGCCCTGAGAAAACACCCTGACACAATTTAAGGGAGATTTATCTGACTTACAGTTCCAGAGGGGAGATAGAGTCCATTATGATGAGAAGCACATAGCAGAAGGCCTGACTGGAGGCAGAAACTGGAGGATAGTTCAGGTCACCGAAGCCACCGCGGAGGCAGAGAAAGAGTAAGGGCAGACTCGGAGGAAGCAGGAGAGGCTCCCAGACTTCAAGGCCCTGGTACAAGGCATGCTTCCTCCATAAGTCTCTACCTCCTAAATTGTCATAACCTTCCTAAATGTGCGTGTGCGCGGGAAGTGGGGATTATATCCAAACCACGACAGAGGAAAAATCTCTGTCAATTAAAAATCAAGTCATTAGGGAATTAAATAATGTCATGAAATCCCCTCAAAGAAACACTTAAAGCTGTGTACCCCAGTGAGTAGGAATCTTGGCACCACTGCACAGCTCTGCACATCACAGACATCCAATCTTCTACTCATAGCAACCCTCTTTGATGAGCAGTGCTCTGTCACCAGTATTGACATGGGAAACACCGAACCTCAGCTTATTGCACCCCAGATGAATCATATGGATACCTGTCCCCGGAACCCTCATTTTCTAGGATCACCCTCTTTACCCCTCCCACTTGTACAGACTCTCTCAAGCCTCTTTTGTTCTCTTTGTATGTGAACAGACATCTCATAGTCTGAAGGGATAGTGGAATCCTTTCAGGCTAATGTCAAAAACAAGCGGCTTACTAACAAATGATACCCACTAATGTCCTCTGTCAGATGTCTACTTCATTCCTGTGGGTAGGTTATTCACCAGGAATACCTGGTACATCTTCAGCCTCTAACCCTTTAGCTAAACAGTAGAGGCTCAATCCAGTTGATGGGGACAATTTGTCTTTAAAAGTTTACTCATTTATTTCTGAGACAAGGTTTCACTAAATAGCTCAGGCAGGTTTAGAACTCCTTATGTAGCCTACACTAGTCTCACACTTAAGAGTCTTTTGCTTCAGTCTCTGGAATTGCTGTGATAACATGTATGTACACACATGCCCAGTGACTGGAGTAATGTCCAAGAGTACTGGTTTTTGAATCAGTTCAACTGGGCTTTAAAAGTTCTGCTTAGACGCTGTGTGTCTTGGTAAGTTTGTCATTTATCTGGTTTTGTTTCATGTTTTTGAATTTTAAAAAATTCATGTGTATATGTGAACATGCATGTTCACATGCAGTGGTATGTACAGGTACACATACATGTGTGTTTGCATGCGGAGGTCAGAGGCCAGAAGATGTCACCCTCAGGAATGTTTTCGACTTTCTTGGAGACAAGGTCTCTCACTGTTCCAAAGTTTACCCATTAGGTTGGACTGATTGGCCAGCAGCCCCTAGGAATCCTCTTGGCTCTGCTGCTCTGCACCCTTATGTGGGTTCTGGGATCAAATTCAGGGCCCATGAAAACACTTTACCAACTGAACTATCTCCCCAGACTCTTGTTTCATGCTTATAAAATGAGAATAATGTCCTCACTGGACTAATATAATACTTAAATGAGATAATATGTATAATGATTTAATTAATACCCTATGAAAGATAACCATTATTGCTAGTTCATTCACTAATGCTTTTCATTGTATAATGTGCTGTTTGAAGTTGTAAGCTTGATAAATTCTGTTTTATGAACAAGGTCTCATTAAAAGTACTTTCGTTCATGAAGCTAGATTTTCTTTTGAGACTAGTTCAAAAAATTTCATTTCTTCAGCTCTGCCAAAAAGTGTGTTCCATTTCCTGTCAAACACAGCTTGTCCACTCTGTCCTGGCCATTTGCTGGAGATGACCATCTCTAATTGTTGGGGTTGTTCTGGCTGTGGACTGGGCTCATCCTGTTTGATTTCTGGGGTTTGGCAATTAAGGGTACCTACCTTTCACAAATGAGTGTGGCAGGTAGAAAAATCTCTGAGCAACTATAAATATTCACGAGGTTAGATGTTTATAGGAGCATAGGAAAGAAAGTTGGCATGCGGCTAAATCAATGACATTTTATATGGAGTTAGGTCACCTTTCTGGAGACTGGGCTAGAACAGCCACCGTTAGTTCTTAAAAATAAGCTCAGGTTCCTAGTTGCCAACTAGAAGACAATTATAAGTTAAATTTTTGAAGGTTAGGGGTCAGGCCTGCAATTTGAACTCTTTTTGGTATACTATTTTATAGACTACTTTCTCTATACAACCCTTTTCAATCATATAGAACAATAGTTATTCCCACAGAATTCATGGTCCCTTCTGTTATGAAGTTATGTAATGTGAGTTATCATGAGACACTATTCTTGATGCACAGGGTTATGGAGACTAATAACTAGGGGCAAAGGATAGTACTCTTCAATGTCTTCAGAAGCTCAAGGTTTTCCACTTGGGACCAGTGCACTTGATCTAGTGGACATTTGACATGCTCATATTCTATGCTTTCCGATACGGTGTCCAGAAGCCAAATTAGCTACTGCTCATTTGGAGTTTGTTGGCATGACTGAAGAAATGGAAATTTAACTGTATAAATTTAATTTTCAATAACCCCTGTGGCTGATGAGTGGTGACTTTGTTGGATGGCACAGTTCTCATTTGTCAGTTTTGTGTTTTGGTGATAAAGTGTGATGGTGAAGATGAAGGGGGAGCTGGAATGTTTTTCCACAGAACCCTGCATTTCCTCACATCCTGTCTCATTCTACTGGTGCGCATATTTCTCCCCGATGGTCCATTCTGCAGCCTTCACATTCAAAGCAAAAATATTGTCTTCCTTTTATATTATGAGTATCAATAATAGACTATGAATTATTGAATGAGACGAAAGGTCTCTTGTAATATATTGAGCTTCAATATTACAGACTAGGTGAGGCCATATGGAACTTTCAATCACAGACTATCTGTGAAAACGTATTGTGACAGAGAAACCTTTAGAATGCTGTTGCAGCAGTCACGCTATTCAAAAATATGTTCTTATAAATGTTGTAGTTAATTCTCTCAGGATTCAGACTCTGAGACAGACTGAGTACAAGTGGTGTGTTGGAAGGTGCTGTCAAGAACTACATTGTAAGGAATTAGACTTAGCAGGAAAGGCAAAGGGATGGTTGACTGTGTAGAGGTCATGGCAGAGGCAGCAGCTGAGCCCTGGGTGCTTGGAGGCTGGGACGCTTTGTCACACTTGTTGTGCATTGAAGCGAGGATTTGACTTTTGCTTCTTCAAATCAACTAGTCCCGGGATCTGGGATACTCTTGGGAAACTGTGACACTGTCCCCATAATACTTAGAGTAATTCCTATAAAGAGGCAACACCGTGTTTTTTCTGCAGGTTGTATTTCTAGAGGTTGGTGAAGGAACATTTTGGCCGTATCACAATATATACGATGAAAGGATTGGGGGTTCATGTGGATGCCTGGGGGTGTAGCTGAGAGGTAAGAGTGCTTACTTATCATCCCTTTGGCTGGAGGTTCGATCCATTTGGTGACATACATAGTATCTCTCTCTCTCTCTTTGTCTGTCTCTCTGTCTTTCTGTGTCTCTCTCTTTTTTAGTCTGGGAAGATGGCTCAGTAAATAAGGTGTTTGCTGCACTAACATGTGGACCAGCGTTTAGATCACAAAAATCCATGTAAATCTGGGTGGTGGATCTTTGGAGCAAGCTAGCTGGCTAAACTAATTGGTCAGTGAACTTTTCATCAGTAAATAAAAGCAGAGAGTAATTGAGAAAAGTGCTGATCATTGACTTTGGGGCTCTACACACACACACACACACACACACACACACACACACACACACATGCATGCCCACCTGCACAGATGTGTGTCCACGCACAGTACAAATGTGCGCAACACATCATATTCATAGACACATGTAAAAGAAGGAACAGTTAAAAAACTCATGTAGAAAGAAATTCTGTTTTCATTCTTAATTCTTTAGACCAGGGTGTTTTTTTGTTTTTTGGGGGTTTTTTTGAAGGCAGAACCATGTCATGGTTAGAAATAGGACTTTGGCCCCAGGGTGACTAATACCTTTAATCCAGCACTTGAGAAGCCGAGGCAGAGGGAAGGCCACAATTGGAGGCCAATATGGACTGTATAGTGAATCCTGGGCTACAGGGCAAGACATAGATTTTATTATTTATTATTATTATTATTATTATTATTTATTCAATTGTGCATGTGTGTGCGTGTGTGTGCGTGTGTGTATGCGTGTGTGTGTGTGTGTGTGTGTGTGTGTGTGTGTGTGTGTGTAGAACCACAGGCGAATTCGGGAACCACCATGGTCCTCATTTACTCTGCCTTGGGATTCACAGGCTCTGCCCTACCAGGACCAGAAATGCAGGCCACCCCGCTTCCGCCCAGCATCTATACGTGGGGTCTAGGATCCGAACTTAGGACCTTCTGCCTGCAAGGCAGAGGCTTCACCCCTGAGCCACTCTCTAGCTCCCAAAGACATAGTTTTTAAACAAACTACAGAAAATAAGGAGAAGAAAATAGGGCTTCCGAGTTGGTCTAAGTCCATAGTTCTTTGAACTTGGATAGGTCACTTGTTTTCATTAGGTTTCAATGTCATCGATAAGAACTCAAGGTTACTTATAAAGACCACTGTGAGAATGGATTAGCAGGATGATTAGCACCCCTGATCTCCAACTCCTGCTCCTCCTGCTTCTACCTCCCAAGGACTGAGATTATAGGCAAGTGCCATCATTCCCAGTTTATACTTACAGTAATACTTGAGGCTATAATAATAAATACTTGTTGCATAAAGTCATGCATAGGATTATCTGTGATGTGCTGCAAGGCTTAGTTCTGTGAAATCCATTTTACATAATCAGAAAGTATATTAGATGCTTTCTGCATTCTCTTGTTCATGCACAAATGAATATTGAAAGCTAGGATTAGAAAAAAGAATAGGGGAATGTTTTTGGCTCCTTCTACACTCTTCAGGATAAGTCACATTTGGGAGCCACAAAGGCATTTTCAGAGGGTTATTGCAATGATTATCTCTTCAGTGAAGGTTCTGATTCTTGGTATTTAACTTTGCTAGTCAGGTGCCTCAGTTTAAAAAGGGACCCTTAGAGACCAAGCTGCTAATTTAAAAATTAATGGATTAAGGTGATGGCTCAGTAGGTATGTGCACACACACACACACACACACACACACACACACATTCATACACATATACACACATTCACACTCACCTACACGCACATACATATTCATACACATTCATACACATATACACATACACACATACACACATTCACACATACATTCACACACATTCACACACACATATACAATACACATTCACACATACACATACATACATGCACACATGCACATACATACACTATACATGTACATACACTATACATGTACATACACTATACATGTACATACATTCACACAAACACACATGCACACATGTACATAAATACACATACACACATACATAAATACACATACATACACACACTAAAAACCAAGTATTAGGGCCTTAAGAGAAGCTTGTGATAATTTTTTTTTGAGGTCTAGAAGTAAATATTAACAATTATTCTTTGTTTTCTTTTCCTAGAGAGTATTTAAAAAATCTATTTTATCAGATATTTTTGTCACTATCATTATTTTAATAACAGAAATGTGTCCCATGGCCCACTATGTGTAATTGAGTTTAAAGGTCTATCAAATCTTTGATGACTAACACAACAGCCACCCTCATTTATACCTATTTTAAAGCCCATTAAATCTTAGTTGCTGGTAGCAAGCAAGAGTTGAATACATACTCTTTTTTCCATGTTCTTTCTCAGCCCACTTTATTTGGAGAGAAGTTTCTGTTTGTCATGATCAGCCAGAGATGGGAAACGGAGGAGGGACAGGCTGTAAGACACTTTATAAGAAGTGTCTTCATCTGTCTGGACCCTGGGAGAAGCAGGACCTTGAAAATGATCTCAGAATGTTGATTTTGAATGATGTCGAATGAGGCAAACATTTCCCTGAGTTATGGCAAATGTTGTGCTGAAAAAGAATTATGCAGACAACTTATTATGGATCATCTACTTAAAACAATAACTGTGGTCTGTATCCTGTGTGCGTCTTCAGGAGAGTTCATTTTTCAACTGGGAAATTTCAAATGGATTAAAGGGCTTTTTTCATTAAAATTTCATGGTATTGTTTCTGGTTTAAACATGGCTGGAACATGGTGATGTTTTCCATATGAGAAAAGTTAACTTGATATTATGTGGTCTTCAGTGTATTGTTTCAAGTGGAGACAGTATTCAGCGAGACATTGACAAATTGAGAGTATGTTTTCTTTAAATTCAATCCATTGCTTTCTGGGCCTCTTTGAAATAGAGCGAGGATTCTGGCATGGCTGAGAATGCCTGGCTGATTCTGCCTTTGCTACCAAGACAAGTTGGTTCTGCCCTCACTGGCCCTCGCCTGGCTCGCAGTTAAACTAGTCTTGGATGGAGTTTTCCCTAGCTGAGTTGAGTACTGATAGTGTTGGATTAACTTTCCCTGGACAGATTTACACAAATGTCCACTCATCCCAGGGCATCAGTGACAGACCAAAACGACGAGTCCACTCAAGTCCCTTCTGAAGAACCCATGAGTTTATTGTAGTAACTTATAGGAGCATGGATGAAGGGTTACATTTAAGAGTATGGGTAACCTCAAAAAGATGCATCACCACAACTCCCATACTAGCATGAGTGACAATCTCCCCCAAACTATGTAGATGAACCACAACTTCAGTTAAACTTTCACCTCCTGTATACCTCAATAATTCCTGGAGTGACTGTAGCTGGGTCAGAATTCCTTGCAGCTGGGGGAGCACATGAGGGTGTGAATGATTCTAATCTCAGGTGAGGGTCTGCTAACCCATTCTCATCTCTAAGGGGATGTCAGCAGGTTTAGTCTTATGAGGCTCTCGTGCCAGTAATTATAATTGCAGTGATTAAGATGGTAACATTTATGTTATTCTAGCAGGATATGTTACAACACTTAAAACTACTAATTTTGTGCTAGGTTTTGGTGCAAGCTGCTGTTTAACTCATTTATAATAATTTGTCCATTTCAATAATTACTTTGATTTTTCTAGTTCTTGCACTATAGCGTCCATCTCACAAATAAAGAGCCTTAGGCTTGGAGAGTTATTGATTGACCTAAGATCACACAGCTGGCCAGGACCATAGATCTGACCCCTAGTAGTCAGGTATCAGGCCTGCATTACTACATAGATTTCCAACCATTTGATAAAAATCAGCCATGAATCAATTTCCTCTAAATTTGTTGGAATAACTTTTAGACCTGCAGTTATATTTTATTACATATCCCTAGTACTTTCCCCAATGTTCAAATTCTCTAGATTGAAGTGTTACCCATACATAATGACATGAGTTATTGATCCAAAGAACAACTTGATAGTAAATCTATTCTCAGGTAGAGCTTGACTTCTAGCAAATGTCATCTTGATCCATAGTATGAATCACATTATGAATTTATCACATTATGAACATATAAACATATTGGTATATGTGGCTAAGAGTACTCCACAGGTCTATATAGAAAAGATGTAGGCCTTCAGGGTTGTTTTCCTGGAAGGGTTCATGCTGATTAAGGAGATTTAGAATGATGGCCCCTTTTCATTCTTTCTGGCTCATGTTAAATGAGATTTGCTGTTTCACACACTACCGCCATGATGTGCTGCCTTGACATAGGTCCAACTTGGCAGGGCTAACTGAGGATAGCTGGGGCCAAAGTGAACCTTTCTCTACAAAGGCCGATTATCACAAGTATTTAGCTACAGTATCAGAAATAACATTAATATGAAGCATACACAAATAATTGCAACATGGCACACTATTGTTCAGTGGGACATATTCTGATATCATTCTGTTCAATTTTATTATTTCACTATAATATGTCTTTTGCTACCAGCTAAATTTCACTCTCAATAATGGGTCAGAACCATCTTTTGAAATACGCTTCTCAGCATGATATGGCATGTCTCTAAAGGATTTTTCAAGTTATGAGGAATAGTCAAGATAGAATCGGCACTAGAGGACCCTGAAGAAGGCGATGCCTTTTCTGAAAGACCATGACTGTTCTTCTGCTTTATTTTGGATCACTGGGAACTTTACCTTAGAATAGGGGCCCCAGGAAAGTAATTCCTAGCATAGCACAAAGTCCGACTTGCCAACAAATAAAGACTCGATCCACTCGGGGCAAGGGCTCTTCAAGCATCTTCAAGGACAGACTCAATCTTGGCGTTTTAATAGTTCCTTCAGCAGAGACACACCTCTCCCCTGCAGCGGCTCTTTGAGGAGAATTCAAGTGGCTCATGAAATTTACCACAGCGAATTCAACCGCTGAGAAATGCTGCAGTTGACCTGCTGGTCGTCATGGTGTCACGGACCAGCCGCCACTAGTAAGCTGATGAAAGTGAAGAATCAAAGTGGGAAATGGGGGAAAGACACAGCGGTGAGGCAAGGGCTATTTTTGATGCTCTCAGGCACCTTTTTGTTTACGTCCTTGTTCTTTTGTTTGGGTGGAAATGTTTCCTACTGAGAGTTAGCATTTATCCAGTGTCAACTGTAGCTTCCACATTTGCACAGTGCTTTGTGTAGATTTTACTTTTTAATCAATTCTCTCTCTCTCTCTCTCTCTCTCTCTCTCACACACACACACACACACCCACACACACAACAGACTTATAAGGTGAGGTGATTGCTTCCCCTATTTTGCTAATTTGAGCATGAAGGTTTAAGAAGGCCAAGTATCTTTGCAGAGATTACATAGCTCAGACATGGTAAACATGGGATGGAACCAAAGTCTGAATTTCAAGTTATTGCTGTGGACCCAACTTTAATCTGATTATTTAGTTGTCTTCATAGCTTGCTGGGCATGGGTTTTGGAGGAAGAATGAAGAGGTAGGTTTGTTTATCTTTCTATATGTGGTCCTGTGGTTCTATATCTCTTCCTGATAGTGAAATTTCTCTTCTTTTGTATGCCCTGGTTCTTATTGTCTTTGGAATAGTTCGCATTGCTACATGCTTGTACTCTAGTGGTTGGTGGCACACTGGCCAAGTAGCCAAGTAGCCAAGGAGGAGACAGACATGGCATTCACTAGGGCAAGTCTTAGAAGAGCATGCTTGCTAGGATGGGACATTTCAGGTGACAGGGAGGACTGAGCAGAAATGAGTGTGGAGCTATATTTTAGTTCTCAAGAGGCTTGCAAAGTCATCAATGACAGAGGATCTGAGACCAACAACTGGTCTAAGTCTAGAGATGAGGCCTAGGTGATTCTCAGTGTGGAAATGAAAACACCAGAGATAGTGAGTTGAACTTAAAGTGCATTAGAAATAGGAGCACAAATGGTTTTGCTGAAAGAAGCATTTCTGCTGGGAGAAATATATCAGGAGGCAAAGTTAACTGTTAAAAGCAAAGATGTTACAAAAGAAGAAAAACCCAATATTATTTGGTTTTGATCATTTTAAAAGGAATAATGGTATCCTTGAGGAGACTGGAAAACAAGTACATATGTATGAATGTGCCTGTGTGTAAGTGTGCATGCATGTGTATATGAATGCATGTGTATGTATATGTAGGTGTGCATGTGTGTGAATATGCATATATATGTATCTGCATGTGTTTGAATATTCAGATGAGTGCGTTTGTCTACAAGCATGTATTTAAGTGTGTGTGTGCATGTCTGCAAGTGTATGTGGATGTGTCTCTGTGAGCTTTTGTGTTTATATGAGTGTGTGTGAGTGTGCATTGTGTGAATGTGTAGGAAGAGGTAAGGAACTAGGAAAACTCTTAGAATGCTTTTCTTTAAAGACAGCCTCCAAACCATTTGAAAGTTGGAAGAGCAAAAGTAGCTATGATTCAATAATCACCAACTCTTTAAGCATAGCCAATGAATATAAAAGATTCAATTATTTTAAGAGATTTAATGTTATTTCAACTTGTTTGATTGCTTTGCATTCTGTTTTGTGGCCTAGGATAAATGACTCTGCAAACTCCAGCATAGCTCTTTGAAAAGGAGGAAGATGATATAATTGTAATTGGTGATTGGTATCATACTCTTTGGCTCATCATTGGAATTAAATTACCAGGTGCTCTCTCCTCCTGGCTAGAGGGGGTTGCTCCCATAGCTTGTTATTTAGAATCCTTGCCAGAATCAAGAATTTCCATTGCAGAGGATTCTATGCATAGCATTTTCCACTTCTTTCCTTTCTTAGGTTGATTTCCCAAGAAGATAGCCTCACACAGAGAGAATCCTACTTTTAATTTGTAGAGGAACATTGCCATCTGGATAAACAATTACATTCTGAAGGCTCAGTCGGTGAGTTTTATTTCCAACATTGTGTTGACTCACTCTAAGATGCCATTTTTACATCTGTAAAATGGAACAATTAGTCTCCACCTGTATCATGGTAGTGCTGTGCAAATGAGTAACCACAGTGCCTACAGGATACTTTGGGCTTATTTTGGAGAAATATAAAATAGTGTCATTGTGTGGAGTTGGTAAAACTTAACACGACCAGGTGCTCCTCTCTCTGCCATAGGCTGTCTTCACTGTAAACAGAGTTGTTTTGGATTCCCAGAGAATGTCTGGGGGAGGGGAATGAGGCCTTACCCAAGGACATACACGTTCAGGCGTAAATCTGCTTCGTTGATACTTTAGTGTAAATATCTACATATGAAAATGAATTGTTATGTCTGCATCAGAAACCAACAGTGCTTCATTTCTTGCATCTTAGCGGCCAGGAGGCTTAAAACAGACTCTGGGGTGAGAGGTTCCTTTCCTTCCCCATGTCCTCATAACTTAACCCTGTCTTTCCATCTTACCTCAATTTCCCCATCTGAGACTTTGATCCCTTAATTTTAACGGTCGCTGAAAGCCAGAGTTCTGTTTCCTGTAGCTTCTTCTTGTTGAACCAGGATGTCCACTCACCTATTCAGGGATCAAAAGTCTCAACCTGCTTTGCTCTTCTTGGGGGCTTGAGATAGCCCCAAGGAGCATAGGTATTGGGGTCGTATCATTTGATGTGGATCTGGAAGAAAGTATATCATTGCTTGGGACATCAAGCCACATAATATTATCATATAGCAGATTGTTATATCCCTCATTAGGATTAGTATCAAAAGAGCAAAAGGCACAATATTAGTATGCCATTAAAGGTTAAGAAGAACCTGATATTGACTTGAGTATGTAAATCTTGGAGGGATGAGGAAATACTGCCTGTATTGTCAGGTATCTATACACAAAAAACTCTAACAATGGTGCAGGTGCCTCCTTGTGTGCTGTCGCTATGCTAAGGAACATCAGGTCTTGTGAAGCATTTGTCCTATTTATCTTAAGTTTTGAGTGAGATCTCACAGATTGTAAAAAGAACATGCTGGTAGTTCCATACTAATACTGTGACAAAACGAATTTAAAGAGGGGAATAAATTAAAAGGATAATAGTATGAAGATATAGTCCTAAAGAAATATCTTTATATATATACAAAGTGAGCTTATAACTGTGACTGATAGATTTGAAGAAAGAACGTATGAGGCTGGGAAGATGGCCCAGCATGCTCTACGTTTGCTGCACATGTGAAAGGACCTGTGTGGGGAACCCCAGATATCATGTGAAATGTCCAGGGGGTGTGGTGCCCACGTCTAATTCCTGTCCCAGAAAGGCAGAGCCTGGGAATCCTCAGAATGTACTGACTAGCCAGACTAACCCTATTAGGCAGCTCTGGTTTAATTAGAGAACCAGTATAAAAAGAATAAGTGGGGGACAAAAGAAAAAGAAAGTCAAGCAGTGATTTAGGATGGTTTCTGGTACAATCTCAAGTCTCCACACACGCACACATATGTGCATCTACACACACTGAAACACACATGCTGTACGAATACATGAACAAAAGGAAAAAAAAGAGAAAAAATGTCTGTCTTTTGAGTCTCATACACATTTTTCACAAGGTCTCTTATATTTACAAACAAAAGAATGAAATATTCTCTTCAAACAAACAAAAAAGTCCTCTGCAATATAAGAAACGTTCCATTTTTTTAAATGTTTTTTTCTGGGGATCTGAACTCTGTCTTCATGCTTGCAAGCCAAGTGTTTCACTCTCTAAGTCCTCTCCTCTGTCCCTTAATTCTATTCTTAGGTTCTGTGATGCTCTTTCTCTTCATATCCTCATGGATAGATGGATAGAGTATAATGCTTTTAGGTTGTCTTTTGGGTCTTTCCTCTGTCCGTGTCTGAACTCATCCTTTTGTTTCTATGTGGAAAAGGGAGATGGATGATTCATAGCAAGAAGCAGAAGTATTATCAATGGGTGCCTGCCTCAAAGTCACTCAGTTTTCTGCGTTTCTTGATTTTGAGTGCTAAATCATTATTTTTGTCCCTTGAAAATAAAACCAAAGTTTGTAAAAAGCCATGATATTAGAGGTTGTTAAAAATACAGGTTTGTCATGGGATTATGAAGAACCTAAAATATTCTGTCAATAGGCATTGTCTGCTCTTGGCAACTTACTCAAGTTGTGGCTGGAGAAGAATTTGGTTTTACTTTTTAGGTATTTAATCAACCTGGAACTGATTTTCGTGTGTGTCCTGAGATAGGAGTCTGATTTCATTTGATATCACATGTAGGACGTGATGGCATTGGGCATGACAGAGTGCCAGTTGTTTTACGTATCCTTCGGTGCTGTGTTAATCTTACGTGGGGTTCCCTTGAAAGACTGGGTGTGTTCCTGAGTCCCCATTCTGTTCCTCTGGTCAAGCTTTCGCTTTCACAATGCTGTACTGCCCCAATTGCTATCATTTTACCATAAATGTTGATGTCTGTTAAGGTCTTTCTCTTTGTCTTACTCTGCTGGAGAATTTATTTATCTTTTGTTTGTTTGACTTGGCCCCTTGGAGACTTGCTGTCTAAGTAGCTGCAAAAATTTAACAGCGACCCTTGGAGGTTCTGCTTTGAATTGTCACCGGCATAATTTCCTTAGTGTTTTGAACTTTTTTCTTAAAGAAAGCAAATGTTCTTTTGTTCTCTTTGCTGAATGCCCTGGGCCATGGCCGAGGGGCTCAGCCCTATATTCTGCTGTGATGTCATTCTGTCTTCCACGACCTTCTCTGAGCGCCCGAGACTCGCAAGGTGATTCCATCAGATGACCCGGCTGCTGCGTCTCTTCTTGGGTTGTTCCGGGATTGTTTTGAAGAGGGTGAGAAAGCTCTTCCTTAGCACGGTTTCTCTAATGAGAAAATGATCAACATGTAAAAATGTGTCCTGGGCAAGGAATTGGCAAGAAAACACTTCTTTCTCTGGAGCCTTGTGCTTTATCTACCAGGAAGGTACAAGGATGGAAGGCATGGGGGAGGCGCTCAAGATTTCGCACCAAGGGGCAGATCTTTGTGCTGCTTCCGTTTATTTTCCATTTCAAGGTATGAGGTGAGACATGGGTCTCAGGAAGGCCAAGACCTTGATGAAAATGGGTTGATATTTCTGGAAATGTTTTTGACTGCTTATCCAAAGGAGACAATTCGTAAATGATCTTTCTAAGCGTAGATCTATCTACGCAAATGTCATATATCCCCCCTAAAAAAAACATGAAAGAAAAAGGAATCATAGCTTTAAACTTAATTGTTTTCTTAGCTCTGGTTGGGATACAGATACATATGATGACTGTCCCGTGTTCTTGGGACTGCCATGGGCTTGTAGAAGGCAAGAAAAATGGATTGAGTTCTTAAAGGATTCTGACTCCAAGTATCTGGACTCTGAGCAAGCTGTGTGCACTGTTTGTGGCTAGTGAGATGGAAAACCCCTCCTCCTCTGTCCCTCCCTCCCTCCCTCCCTCCTTCCTTCCCCCTTCCTCTTCCCTTCCCCCTTCCTTTCCCGTCCCTCCCTCCCTCCTCCTTCCCTCCCTCCCTTCCTTCCCATCCCTCCCTCCTCTTTTTCTCCCTTCCTTCCTTCCTTCCTTCCTTCCTTCCTTCCTTCCTTCCTTCCTTCCTTCCTTCCTTCCTTCCTTCCTTCCTTCCTTCCTTCCTTCCTTCCTTCCTTCCTTCCTTCCTTCCTTCCTTCCTTCCTTCCTTCCTTTGTACTGAGGATCAAACCATGGTCACACATCTTAGACTGGCCCTCTACTGCCCAGGTACATTTGTAGCCCTAATCCGTAAAGCGAAGATAAAAATATCCATCCAGTCCACATTCCAGAATTCCCTAATTGTTTAAAAAATCAATGATAACCAACATATACTCTCAGTATGCCATTAAGGGTTGAACCGCGAGGTTATACTGCCATTACTTTTCTGATGCTTTGCGTAGAGCGGAACTGACTTGGCTTCTGTTGTCTTTGGCAACAGTCATAAGTAGACCTGTGGAGAAAGGGGCATTTATGCTTTTGGAGCTGAGCACGCAGGCTGTTTGGGACTGGGGTTGGAGCAAATTGCTTTTGCTGTTGAAGGAAAAGTGTGTGCCTGGTAGAGGAAAGCACAGGGGACTGTGAAATGTATTAAAGCCCTTCAGATCACATTGCTGGAAAGTAGCACCTTGCTAGGGATGTGCTGTGAACAGCATTAAACTGAGTTCCTATGCTGAAAGGCGCTGGTTTTAGGCTGCCCTGGGGACAGAGTAGGGCTGCTGGGTGGCTGTAGGGTGTCGAGGGGCACTGGGGAGCAGCCAGTCGACTGTAGCCTGAGAAGATGTTCTTGGGGAAAAGCATTGTGATAGAACCAAACTCCCCTTTGCTTCCTAAACACGAGTATTGTTAGGCTGAAAAACATTTTTTTTTTCATAGTACAAAACACCACAGGGTTAACAGAGCGAGTAGAAGAGACATGGAAAAGTAGCAACAAGCAACCAGATTTCATTGTCTCTCCTAAATACCTGGTGACACTGCTTAAGTGAGACACAGTTCACAGTTGTTGGCTAAGCAGTAATTTAATTCAATTTGCTAAGAAAAAGGCAATTATACAGTAGCTGGTTCTTGCTTGTTCAGCAAGGGATGCATATTTGTCCACATTTTACCTGATTTTGTGCTACTGGAAGTGTGAGGTGCTTGCCACAGCCCTTAGTACATATTGAGTACGTGCATATGAGCACTGTTACTATTGCAAATATTTGTCGTTTTCAGCGCAAGTGACTCCAAGCAAAAGGGGAGGGAAGCTGGGTTTAGGGAGATGATTACAGATGCAGCATCCTTAACCCGGCTCTCTTTCCTGCCTCTGCCTGGAAGGCTAATTCCATCCTGCCAGCTGCCTTTCTGCTCAGCCGGGGATATGACAGCAGGCAGCTCTGTCCTCTCCTTTTGTACTTAAGACCAGACAAAGATAGGTCCTCATCAGCTCAATTAAAATATCCTCAGGCAGTGAAGGGCCTTCCGTAGTGTGAAGTAGCTCATATGGCCACATTTGGAACCAATTACCAATCAGTTCTCACTAAATGAAAACCATTATCTCTATACAGCATAATACTTGGTAATATAATTAAAATTGTTTTTCATTTTCAATATTTTCTCCATTGCTTCTTTTATCAAGGTTCACTTCTATTTGTGCTTTAAAACGCGCCACAGAGTTGGGGGAGATGGCTTGGTAGGTCAAGGGCTTGCAAGCGGAGGAGCTGAGCTCAGATCTCAAGCATGTGTGCAAAGCCAGACACGGCAGTGCACGCACGTCTGTATTCCCAATGCACCATGGAGAGATGGCAGGCCCTGTAAGCTCTTGAGCAGGTAGCAAACTGCAAGAAACTCTGTTTCAAGCCAAGTGACCCACCAGAGGTTGCCCTCTGATCGCCACACAATCACCATGGCAAGTGTGCACCCTACTCTCTTCATACACTGAAAAAAAATGCACACTGAACTGAGATGTCCCTTGGGAGTTATTCTTTAAAATAAACGAATGCAAAAGGTCTATCATTTCCTGGTCCACCCCTTTCAATTTGTGACAAACTGCACAGAAGAAAACCTGTCCAAAGATACCACAATGAGGGTCAACTTTCCTGAACCTTTTATGTCAGATGTTTTCCAGGGTGCTTTGCCTGTTCTCACTTACACCACATTCTTTTTTTTTTTTATGTTAGAACAATTGTTTATTAAGATGAAACAACAAATATGTCCATCATACATTGTTAAGACAAGTAGACTGTGCAGAGATTAAAGTCCTAAGCCTACTTTCAGCACTTGTAGTATTTAAACAGATAGGAATAGTTCTACAGAAAATTGAAAATTTTCAAGAAAATTATTGTTAAAAAAATCAGTGGCTCTCCTATACATCAAGGATAAATAAAGTGAGAAAGACCTGAGAGAAGCAATACCACTTACCATTAATGTTCAAAAATCATTGGAAAGAAAAAAAGTCTGCTGTTTAAAAGCTGATGTTTTTACAAATCAGAAGTATATTACAGGTGAAAAACATATATGATATATGACCACAAAAATAATAATTGGAATAGAATAAAAATATCTAAATCACAAAGAAAAATGTGTGGTAGAAAATGTGTGTGGTGGCATGTAATCTTATTATTTATGAGAAAATTGTAAAATAAGACAAAATTAGATACAAATTTACATTCATCGGTTTGACAAATTTTAAAAAAACTTCACAATTCTACAAGTCATTGATGGAAATCGAAGTTGTTGTTACAATTTTATGAGAAATGCTGTCTTCTGTTGATAAAGAATCATTAAGAATGATTCTTTTTTTTAACATTTTTTATTATTATTTCTGCTCATACAAACTTAATAGGTACACCACTTCCCTCCCTCCCTCCTCCTCCCCCTGAACCCCCTGCTCCCCCTCCCCTCACCCCTGCCTCCCCATCCCCCAGTGCCTCCCCCCCAATCCCCAGAGACTCCTTTAATGTGCATGCCTGACTTTCCTCTGGGCCCTCCTCTCCGATGACGTACAAGGACCCAGTGGCATTTCCCTGAACCCTTTCCTGTGTTCCCCTTAAGCATAGGAACACTACTGTGGCTGTCAATCCCTTGCCTCCAAGGATCTTGGTACCTTTAGCAAATGCTAGACTTTGTGAGGTCAATAGTGTGTTGGACATTGCGCAGGGCATGCAAAGTCCAATTATGATTGCTTTGGCCCTAACTTATGTGGAGTATCTTGCATATCATTGCTCCTCCCATCCTTTTGCTCTTAGAATCTTACCGCCCCCTCTTCCGCGAATTTCTCTGAGCTTCCAGATGGGGAAAGATTAGGCTGGCCTAGTTCTAGGTGGTTGATACAGAGTCTCTGAAGTTCTGGATTATGGTTTACTGATTTTCTTTTGCAGTTTTGCTGCTCCTGCAATGCTCTTCACTCCACCCTGATGGGTATTGGATGTCACCCCCTGGCCAGAGATAAAAAGCTGTTAAACTAGATTCTTGTTATAAGAGTATATTAAAAGGTAGATGTAATAAAAGTTGGAAACTTCAGTGAGGGAGGGGTCAATCACCCATTTGCAAAATGGTTACTTTTTATCTGCCAGACTATATGTCCTCCCCTTCTGGTGAGATCATACCCCCACAGTTGTAAATGATCAGGAACGAAAGTCTGTGAACTTAACCAAATGTCTCATTACTTACTTGCAGTCCATGATGGAGGCCTATTTTCTCTGCTGTAACATGGTCTCCTCTCTCCTTGTTTCTGGTGTGGCTCTCCTACCCCATCCCTCCTGTTCATAATCCTTGCAATTACTATAGGTATTACAGAGATTTATCTTTGAATGTCTCTAGGTGGGCTGGATGGGTTTGGTACTAGGAGCCACCTATTAGGGAGTACATACGGCGCTTAATTTTCTGGGTCTGGGATACTTCACTTAATATAATTGTTTCTAATAACATCCATTTCCCAGCAAATTCCAGTAATCCATCATTTTTGATGGCTGAGTAGTACTCCATTGTATAGATGTACCAAAGTTTCCTTATCCACTCGTCAACTGTTAGACATTTGGGTTGATTCCATGACTTTGTTGTTGTAAACAGTGCTGCTATGAACATGGTTGTGCTTGTGCTATTGAGGTGAATTTTTGCTGTATTTGGGGTTATTCCCAGAAGTGGAATAGCAGGGTCATATGGCATTTCAATCTTTAATTTCTTTAAGAATATCCAGACGGCTCTCCAGAGTGGCTGTATGAGCCTGCACTCCCACCAGCAATGTAAGAGAGTTCCCCTCTCTCCACATCCTCTCCAGCATTTGTTGTTGTTTGTATTGTGGATTTTTGCCATCCTGACTGGCACACCACATTCTTGAGTGACTTTGTTGTTACTATTGTCACCCTATAGATGGAGACATAAGGCAAAGAAAAGTCAAGTGGCTGATTCATAGGCGAATGGTAGGAATGGGCTGCAGAAGTCTGATCTGAGGGTTGATCCCAGGAGCGCCCTGGTCATGAGTTTGCAGTGCTCTTGTAAGTGGGTTTTAACCACGTTGTGCATTCATGCAACACGCCATCTTCTCCATAGTACTGTTTGTACTCAAGAATGAAGTCCTTCCATCCTTTAGATATTTCTACTCAATACCAGTCTCAACGACTTTTCTATTTGAGTATCACCATGCCAACATCAAGCCCCCTCTCCCTTAGCCGTGCCAGGAGACGCAGGCATGGGACCACCAGAAGGCGCATAGCTCCAATGGCAGCCCTAAACCCGTTAGCATTCAGGTATTAATACGGCCCATGTACATAGGCAGGTCATGTGCTGCATGCTCCTCCGTGATTACTGCAGGCAATCAGGGTTCTAATAGTTGACAAGGTGGAAGGAAACCTTGCTCTTGAGACCCTGGGAGGAAACAAGGACTGTGATAGCCACTTAGTCTTGGGATGAACCGCTGCTGCAGAGCTTGCTCGGGTGTGGGTCCTGAAGCGGTGGCCTGCATCTAGCTTGGCCTCCTCTACTGCGACGTGGACGTCACCAGCAAGCCACTTGCCCTCTCCGTGCCTCAGTGTCTTCATTGACACGCTTGCTGTGTGAGCTGTGAATTGTGACAGGCTCATCTTGTGGACATGGTGTCAGATTCTTAGCACACAGGAGCGGCGGCCCTTTCCAGGCATCCAGTCCCATACAGAGACTATACCATTAGCCCTCACATGTCTCCAAGGAAATAAACCTAAAAAGTATACTACCATACTAATCTTCAATCCCTGACTACTAATCCTGCTTTAATTTATGTACTAACAGTCCAATAGCCTCATTTAGAAATAATAACAACACCAGACAAGCATACTCAACTCCAGGGCAAACACTAGCAATAGCTGTTCAAGTGTAGTAATACTGCCTAATTCAGCCAAAAACACATAAAAACAAAAAGAAGGATATAAGAGATAAAATGAAAAATGCCCAGGTCACAGAACAAATCCATGAGAAACAAAAGCCAAAATAACAAATCTCCTACAAAAAGAATCAACCCATAATGATGGAATCCAACCAGAACAAACTCACAGAAAATAGCCAAGAAAGCCATACCCAAGATAATGATTTTCAAAGTCTGATCTTTACTATGATCAAAACAATGAAAAAGGAAATCCGAGAGGCATTAAATAACTGCATCAACCACTTTGAACAGGAACACAACAGGCACTTGTAGGAGATGAGAAAAACAGTTCAAGAAACAAAAATAGGCATAGAGCAGTTAAAACAATCTCAAGCAGAGTTTAATCTTGAACTAAAAGACAAACTTATCTTCAACCCAAAACTCAAAAGAGAGTCTTATTAGCAGAACTAATGAAGCAGAAAATAGAATATCAGATCTTGAAAACAAAGTGGAAGAACTAACCAGTTCGATCTAAGAGGTTATTAAGGCCAAAAAGATACTTGAGAGGAATATTCAAGAGTTATGGGACCCTTTAAAGAAGCCAAACATGTGCATTCATGGAATACCAGAACAAGAATCCCAAAATAATACACGTGAAGAAATTTTTCAAATTACCATAAAGGAAAACTTTCCACATCTAAAGAAAGAGAGGCCCATCCAAATACAAGAGGCATCCTGCACCCCAAACAAATATGACCAAAAGAGAAACTTGCCACAGCTAATAATAGTCAAAACACTCCACATACAAGACAAAGAGAATGTGCTGACAGCTTCAAGAGAAAAAGAAGCAAGTCACTTTTAAAGATAAACCTATTAAAATAACAAATGATTTTTCAATAGAAACAGTAAAAATCAGAAGAGCTTGGAGAGAAGTACTTCAAGTATTGAATAAGCACAAATGTCAACCCAGGGTGATACATCTAGCAAAACTATCCATAAAGACAACTTGAAGGTTTATATGACCACCAAACCAGGCCTTCAAAAAATGCTAGAAAAGATACACAAGCCTGAAGGAAAGAACAAGCATATCCAGGAGGACAGAAGGGAAGTATAATACCATCAAAACCTACAAGCCAAATAATACACTTATGAAAGCCACTAAACACAAAAAATGTCAGAAATTCAAAGTAATTTCTCCATTATAACACTAAATGTCAGTAAATGTTAGTAGAATTAACTCATCAATCAAAAGACACAGGTTATAAACATGGATTAGAAATCACAACCCATCCATCTGCTGCCTTCAGGAAACATCTCACCACAAAAGATAGGCACATTCTAAAAGTAAAAGGCTGGTCAACAATCCCTTAAGCTAATGGAACCAGGAAATAAGCAGGGGTAGCAATTATAATATCTGACAAAGTGGACTTCAAACCAAAGAAAATCATAAGAGATACAAAAAGATACTACATTTTCGTAACAGGAACAATTCACCAGGAAAACTTCACAATACTGAACATATATACACACCTATTATGGGCTCCTCCACATTCATTAAGCAATGCTACAATGTCTAAAACAAGAAATAAATTCCAAAACGATAATACTTGGGGGTTTCAATACTGCACTCTCAACATGGGATAGATCAACAGGCCAAAAATTCAACAGAGACACATTGGAATTAAATCAAACCCTTAGTGAAATGGACCTCAAAGATCGCTATCGAATCTTCCATCCAAGCACCAAGGAATACACATTCTCAGCAGCCCACAGAACTTTCTCCAAAGTAGACCACATATTCGACCACAAAACATATTGCCACATATACAGGAAAGTTGAAATTCTAGCCTGTACGCTTGTCAGACCACCATGGTCTAAAGCTTGACATCCACAACACAACAAACAACAGAAAATACACTAACTCCTGGAAACTAAATACTATGATGCTGAATGAGAAATGGGTTCAGAAAGAAATCAAAAAGAAATTCAAGATTTCCTAGAAGTGAATGATAATGAAAATACAACATATCAAGATTTCTGGGACACAATGAAAGCTGTCCTAAGAGGTAAGTTTATAGCTCTTAATGCTTATATCAAAAAAGATAGAAACATCACAAGTAAATAACTTAATAATGCATCTTAAAGCTATAAAGACACAATAGCAATCCAATCCCAAAAGCAGTAGAAGAGAGAAGATGAGCAAAACCAGGGGAGAAATAGCCGAAATTGAGATAAGGAGAACGATAACAAAGAATCAACCAGATGATTCTTTGAAAAAATGGCTCTTTGAAAGCTGGTTCTTTGAAAAAGTCAGTAAGGGGCCTGGAGAGGTGGCTCAGGAGTTAAGCCTCTGCCTTGCAGGCAGAAGATCCTGAGTTGGGCAGAAGCAGGGGCGGCCTGCGTTTCTGGTCCTGGTAGGACGGAGCCTGTGAATCCCGGAGCAGAGTAAACAAGGAGGAGGAGGTGTCCATGATGGTTCCCGAATTCACCCGTGGTTCTACACACACACACACACACACACACACACATACACACACACACGCACCCACACATGCACCCACACGCATACACATGCATACACACACAATTGAATAAATAAAAAAAATTTAAAAATTTAAAAAAAAAGAAAAAATCAGTAAGATTGATACTCCCCTTGCTAAATTAACTAAGATCAAGAGAGAGAAAACCCAAATTAACAAAATTGGAAATGAAAATGGAGTTATCATAACTGATACCCAAGAAAATCAGAGAAGTATAAGGTCATATTTCAAAAAACCCCATAAAATTTGACAGCACAAAAGAAATGGATGAATTCCTAAGTAAGCACAACTTACCTAAATTGAATCCGGAAGTTTTGAATTATTTAAATAGTCCTATAACAAATGAGGAAATTGAGGAAGTAATCTCAAATCTTCCCACCAAAAAATGTTCTGGACCAGATGGATTCAGCACAGAATTCTACCAGACATTTAAAGAACAATTAACACCAATACTCCTAAAACTGTTCCCTAAAATAGCAAAGGAAGAACACTTCCAAATTCTTTCTATGAAGCTAATATCATACTAATCCCAAAAAGGATGCTTCAGGGGATGGGAGGGAGGAAGGGGGAGGCACTGGGAGAGGGAGAGGGAGGGAGGGGGTGAAAGGAAGAAGGGAAAGAGGGAGAGTGCAATGGGGGACTACTGGGGAGGGGAGGGAGAGGATGGGGGTACCTATTGAGCTTATATGATTAGGAAAAAATAAGATGTGGGAAAAAATTTTTAAAAGTTGGAAAAAAATACCAAAGTCTAAAAATCCAACCAAACTTAGCATCTGCATGTGGGAGACAATATATAATGTTTGTCTTTCTAGTCCTGGGTTTGCTCACTCAGTGTAATATTGTCCAGTTCCATTAATTTTCCTGTACATTTTATTTTCTTTACACCTGAAAACAATAATCTGTTGTGTAGCTGTATCACATTTTCACTATCCATTCATTCAGCAGTTGATGGACATCTGGGCTGGTCCATTTCCTTGCTGTTGTGAATAGAGGGGCAGTGAACATGGACATGCAAGTGTCTTAGAAGGAGGATCTTCTTTAGGTTTATGTCAGGAGTGGTATAGCTCTTAATGTGGTCCTATGGGTACCACACTTCAATACAAGTTCTACTGTTGAGATCAAACAGGACTGAAACCCTAGAAAGGATGCAGAGGACAAAGAGTCAGTTTTGAGCCTTGGCAGCATTTCAGGTTTGTCTTTTATTGCAGAAAAGACAAACATTAGGCCAGAGAGTCCTTCCTTACTAGCAGTATTGTTGTGCTTTGGTTACAAAGAGCAATAGTAATAATATGGTAACTTTGCATAAGAATTATTCAAGCTAAGTCCTGGAAGAACTCAGGAACGTGTCTGACATATAGGAATTATTTGTGCTATTACTTGATAAAAGAACTAAGCCAGGAAAATGCAGGTGTTTGAGAATGAAGCAGTGCTCTCGTTTATGCCTCTGGAGAGTGTGAGCAGGCGTGTAAGGATGTAGGAGTGAGGAGAAACAAAGGTTCCTAGAAAGTCCTCCTGGTCTTTTTGCTCCAGCTATTCCCTTGGGCCTCTGCTAGTCTTTGTCCTTGTTCTTGATACAGTTTTACCTCCATCTTTTTTTATTTTTGGTGTGTGTATATGTATGCGTATGTACATGTGTGTGTAGAAACTGGGGGAAACCTCCATGTCATTCCTTGGGAACATTTTTTGAAACAGGCTCTCTCTCTGGCCTGGGGCTGCTGAGTTGACTACACTGGTGTCTCCTAAGCCCAGGGACTTGCCTGCCTCTGGCTCCCCAGCACTGGGCTTACAAGTGTGCACCATTGTCCCTAGCTTTTCCACGTGGGTTCTGGAGCCAACTCAGGCCTTTGTGCTTGCAAGGCAAGCACTTCACGGATGGAATTTCTCCTCAGTCCACCTCCGCCATGCTTGAAGGCCACATCTGAAACCTCACAACACGATAGCATTGCCATCAGAATTTGTTATGTGCCAGAAATTTCCCACGACCTCTGGAACACTCAGAGGCAACCTTTTTCTTCCCTGTTAATATTTTGAAATATTACCAAGGGAAACAAGGCATTTCACTGACGTGTTAAAGCAAGGCCTTTTTGAGTCTAGATCACAGTCAGCTATGAAGTGGAGATGGGCCTTGGAATCTTGAGGCTTCCATAGTTGTGGAGTGGTTGGCGTGTTTTGTGTGTCCAGCATGGTGACCATGGAGTGAATGAGGACCTTCCTCGTCGCCTTCATACCCTTTTTATGGTGAGGCCCGAATCTAGGCATGAATAGTCATTGATTGGGTCTCATTTGCCTCGAGTGCATGGAAGTTTCCATTTTCCTGGTCTCATTCTATTACAGAAAAGCCTGGCAGGGAAACAATGAATGTGACTCAAAAGTGCAGAGTAGGAAGCTTTTTTTGAACTGGTGTGGGGACCCAGGGAGTTTTTCTCCAGAGTCTGAGCAATCACCCCCTTCCTTGCCTTCTTTCTGGATTTTTTTTTATTAATACATTTTTTATTATTATTTCAGCTCATACAAACTTAATAGGTACACCACTTCCCTCCCCCCCCCCCCCCCCGTACCCCCTGCTCCTCCTCCCCACCCCCCTCCCTTCCCATCCCCCAGTGCCTCCCGCCCCAATTCCCAGAGAGTCCTTTCTTGTGCATGCCTGATTTTCCTCTGGGCCCTCCTCTCCGATGACGTACAAGGACCCAGTGGCCTTTCCCTGAACCCTTTCCCGTGTTCCCCTTAGGTATAGGAACACTGCTGTGGCTGCCAATCCCTTGCCTCCAAAGATCTTGGTGCCTTTAGCAGATGCTAGACTTTGTGGGGTCAATAGTGTGTTGGACAATGCCCAGGGCATGTAAAGTCCAATTATGATTGCTTCAGCCCTAACTTGTATGGAGTATCTTACATATCATTGCTCCTCTCATCCTTTTGCTCTTACAATCTTACCGCCCCTTCTTTCGCAAATTTCCCTGAGCTTCAGGATGGGGGGAGATTAGTCTGGCCTAGTTCTAGGTGGTTGATATAGAGTCTCTGAAGTTCTGGATTGTGGTTTGTTGGTTTTCTTTTGCAGTTTTGCTGCTCCTGCAATGCCCTTCACTCCATCCTGGTGGGCATTGTATGTTACCCCCTGGCCAGAGACAAAAAGCTGTTAAACTAGAGTCTTCTGATAAAAGCACATTCAAAGGCAGATGTAATAAAAGTGGGAAACCACAGTGAGGGAGGAGTCTATCACCAATTTGCACAACGGTTACTTTTTATCTGCCAGACTATATGCCCTCCTCTTCTGGTGAGATCATACCCCCTCAGTAGTAAATGATCAGGAACAAAAGTCTGTGAACTTAATCAGATGTCTCGTTACTTATTTGAGTCCTTGATGGAGGCCTATTTTCTCTGCTGTAACATGGTCCCTTCTCTCCTTGTTTCTGGTGTGGCCCTCCTACCCCATCCCTCCTGTTCATAATCCTTGCAATTACTGTCTCTAGGTGGGCTGGGTGGGTTTGGTACTAGGAGCCACCTATTAGGGAGTACATACAGCGCTTAATTTTCTGGGTCTGGGATACTTCACTTAATATAATTGTTTCTAATGACATCCATTTCCCGGCAAATTCCAGTAATTCATCATTTTTGATGGCTGAGTAGTACTCCATTGTATAGATGTACCACTGTTTCCTTATCCATTCGTCAACTGTTGGACATTTGGGTTGATTCCATGACTTTGCTATTGTAAACAGTGCTGCTATGAACATGGTCGTGCTTGTGCTATCGAGGTGAACCTCTGCTGTATGGGGGGTTATACCCAAAAGTGGAATAGCAGGGTCATATGGCATTTCAATCTTTAATTTCTTTA
This sequence comes from Typhlomys cinereus, assembly GCA_023101885.1. Classification (NCBI taxonomy): domain Eukaryota; kingdom Metazoa; phylum Chordata; class Mammalia; order Rodentia; family Platacanthomyidae; genus Typhlomys; species Typhlomys cinereus. The sequence goes on along the minus strand of JALPQD010000291.1, from coordinate 1,346,606 downwards.
AGAATCTTCAGACGGCTCGCCAGAGTGGCTGTATGAGCCTGCATTCCCACCAGCAATGTAGGAAAGTTCCCCTCTCTCCACATCCTCTCCAGCATTTGTTGTTTGTATTGTGGATTTTTGCCATCCTGACCGGGGTGAGATGATATCTCAGGGAAGTTTTGATTTGCATTTCCCTGATAGCTAAGGAAGTGGAGCATTTTTTAAGATAGTTGTTAGACATTTTAATTTCATCCCTGGTAAAGTTTCTTTTAAGTTCCAGGGCCCATTTTTTAATTGGGCCATTGGTTTCCTTGGTGTTTAGTTTTCTAAGTTCTTTGTGCACTCTGGACAGCAGAGTTCTATCAGCTGTGTGGTTAGTGAAGATTTTCTCCCATTCTGTGGGTTGCCTTTGAGCTCGTGTGATAATCTCTTTATCTGAACAGAAGCTCTTTAATTTCACAAGACTTTCTGGATATTTTTATATGGCATGAACTTTCTTTTTTCTGAGCGCTTCCCACTCAAGTGGCTCAGATCCTTCCCCATATCCAGTTGTTCAAGTCCTACTGTAGCAACTGCAAGCGATTAAGGAAGAAGAAATCAGTGAGCAGATTAGCAGATTAGCAGGAGACAAAGGGACAAAAAAAATCCAAGGTTGCAGATTCAGTTTGAAGCTTCACATCAGTTGAGAGACCCCACTAGGTTGGCAGTTGTGGCACAATTATGACTGTGGTATCATGTGGCTTCTAGAGCTTGCCAGTTGAAAGAGGAAGAAAGTGAAAACTGATTAGGTGAAATTCATAAAATGGAAGTCAGTTATGTTTCTGAGAATTGGAGACATTTTGTAAGAGTCTAGAATTCTAGCAGGAGAGATATCATGGGCGGATGAATTATAGCCCAAGACTTATATGCCGAATCAGACCATAGTGAAATTTGTGACTTACACTGAAAACTATTACTTTTAGATGCACGATTTCATCATAGACTGAACCCTACTGATTTAAATGTTGATTCTTAATTGGACTCTTTTATTTTAGTTACTTCTAACTGTTAAACATTTCATGATTAAAAATTGAGGCAAGAAGGCAAGAGTTTCATGGTAATGGAGGATCAGTTTTCCTTATTCTTGAGTCCTGAGGAAGGTATGATGACTACCCTGAAAATCAAAGAATTCCATGCCAGTGTAAAATTGCTCTGTTCTCTCCAGCCCCGAGGCATCCCTAAAAATCATAACACTGTGCAAGGCCAGAATATATGTCTAGTCACTTTATTACTGTGTAAGATCAGGTGACCACACCTCATTCCTATTGTTGTTACTATTATTATTTTGTGATGCTGGGTGCATCCTTATACAGGTCAGGAGAAGTGTTCTATTACTGAACTACAGCTCTAACCTCTCACTCATTCTCGAGAAAGAGGCAGGTAAGTGGTAATTGAAGAATATAAGGTCCTTTCCTCCATCCTGGTTCCAGAAAAGTCCGTTTGTTTAGTTTGGATATTTTCTTTATCACAATTCAACAGATATGTACCCAGCAAAGACTCCACATCATGAGCAATGTGGTACTGTGTTGAGACAAAGATAAGTGTGATTCAGTTTTTATGACTTTGCATTGCAGAAGAAAGAAGGAACAAAGGGAGAAGACAGGGAAGAGATGGACCAAACTTACTGGTTTCCTCAAGGGCACAGGATGGATGATCACATTGCTTTTCTGTTGCTGTGAGACAACACTCTGACCAAGACAACCTAAGGGCAGGAAGGTTATTTATTTGGCTTAGCCTTCCAGAGGGAGTGAATCTATTATGGTGGGAAAAGCAGAGCAGAAGGAACTGACAGTCACCGCAGGAGTCTGGTTCAGGATACCACAGCCATCAGGAAGCAGAAAGATCAAGAGAGAAAAAAAGAAGAAGGCAGATTGGACTGTTCAAGCCTCAAACCTCCCCCCTCCCCCCCAGTGACATACTTCCTCTAACAAGGCTCCATCTCCAGTTCCTTTTCAAACAACACCATCAGCTGGGAAACAATTATTCAAACACATGAGCTTGTGGGGGACACCTTGACAATCACTTTCACCGGAAGTGGCAGCTGGCTAACACTTCATTACTTCATCCCGAGTCCACAGAAGAGTGGCCTGTCCAAGGTCCCTCTGTATATAAAAGAAATTTGACATTCTGTGGGTGTAATAATATACTCTCAGTAACTAACTTCTCTTAGGTAAGGGCTTTGGCCCTGACATTTACCAGATACATGACTAATGTGGTTGTTCAACCCCATCTAAGCTTCATTTGCCTCATCTATAACATGGGAATAATTATTGCTTTTATAAAGTCATATATAAAATGTTCTTAACACAATGTCAGCACTAAAATATTGTGGCTATTGTTATTGCTATTCTATTCCTTGAGGTACTTTTGGATGAAGTGGTTTTCTTACATTTCATTTATTCATGGGTTGAACTGTGAGGAAGGTTAGTGTATTTCTCCTTTATGACACTTCAGCATTTTAATTTGATTTTATTTTCTGTAGGGCTCGGGAGCAAAGCCTCGTACTTTGCTAAGCAAGCGTTCTGCTACTGAGTTGCTTCCCTGGCACTTAAATTTTTAATTTTTATTGATATATATATACTGATTGAACATATCTATGGGGTACAATGTGAGGTCTTGGGGCGTGTGTACATTGTGTAATAAATAAGGATAACTAGCATTTGTTTGCCTCCTTTCAAAGCTTTTTGTATTTTTGAGATAAGGTCTCATGTAGCCCAGGCTGGCCTTGAAAGTCTGATCCTCCTGCTTCTATTTCCTGGGACTTCTGGGGTGCCCCACATGCCCAAGGTTGTAAAATATTTTTGTTTTAAAATCATTTGATACTTTAATGCATAAGTACAATAAATCTACATGCTTTCATCTCCTACTACCCCTTCTATCTCCTTCCTGTCTCATTTCATACATTCCCCTTTTCGGCTAATCTCCCTACTACTTTCAAGTCTTTTTGCATGTGTGACCACTGGGATGTCTACAGTGACAATTGCCTGAGCAATGGATGGCCCATCAGTGGATAAATCATCGAGTAGAAAACCTCCCCTTCTACTGCCTGACATTAATCATTGATGGTTTCTCAGGGAGGAGTGTTATTTCTTGAAATCTTTCTTTTTTTAACATTTTTTATTATTATTATTATTATTTTTTTTTTATTAAAAATTTAATTATACATTTTAAAATTTTTTACCAGTTCCCTCCCTCCCCCCTCCCCTTCCCCCAGTGTCTCCCCCCCAATTCCCAGAGAGTCCTTTATTGTGTGCGCCTAACTCTCCACTGGGTCCTCCTCTCCGATGACATATAAGGACCCAGTGGCATTTCCATAAGCCCTTTCTCTTGTTCCCCTTAATCATAAGATTACTACTATGGCTGTCAATCCCTTGCCTCCAGGGGTCTCGGTGCCCTTAACAGATGCTAGACTTTATGAGGGCAACAGTGCGCTGGACATTGCGCAGGGCATGCAAAGTTCCATTATGATTGCTTTGGCCCCAACTATTGTTGAGAATCTTGCAAATCGTTGCTCCTCCCATCCTTTTGCTCTTACAATCTTACCGCCCCCTCTTCCGCAAATGTCCCTGAGCTCCAGGATGGGGAGAGATTAGGCTGTCCTAGTTCTATGTGATTGATATAGAGTCTCTGAAGTTCTGGATTGTGGTTTGTTGATTTTCTTTTGCAGTTTTGCTGCTCCTGCAATTCCCTTCACTCCATTCTGCTGGGCACTGTATGTCACCCCCTGGCCAGAGACAAAAAGCTGTTAAACTGGAGTCTTGTTGTAATAGCACATTCAAGGGTAGATGTAATAAGAGTAGGAAACCTCACTGAGGGCGGGGTCCATTACCCATTTGCACAATGATTACTTTTTATCTGCTAGACTATATGCCCTCCCCTTCTGGTGAGATCAGGAAAGAACGTCTGTGAACTTAACCAGGTTTCTCATTACTTACTTGCAGACCTTGATGGAGGCCTATTTTCTCTGCTGTAACATGGTCTCCTCTCTCCTTGTTTCTGGTGTGGCCCTCCTAACCTATCTCTCTTGTTCATAATCCTTGCAATTACTGTGTTACATAGGTTTACTTTTGAGTGTCCCAATGTGGGCTGGGCGAGTTTGGTACTAGGAGCCACCTATTAGGGAGTACATACGGCGCTTAATTTTCTGGGTTTGGGATACTTCACTTAATATAATTCTTTCTAATGACATCCATTTCCCAGCAAATTCCAGTAATTCATCATTTTTGATGGCTGAGTAGTACTCCATTGTATAGATGTACCACAGTTTCCTTATCCACTCGTCAACTGTTGGACATTTAGGTTGATTCCATGACTTTGCTATTGTAAACAGTGCTGCTATGAACATGGTCGAGCTTGTGCTATCGAGGCGAACCTCTGCTGCTTGGGGGGTTATTCCCAAAAGTGGGATAGCAGGGTCATACGGCATTTCAATCTTTAATTTCTTTAAGAATCTCCAGACGGCTCGCCAGAGTGGCTGTATGAGCCTGCATTCCCACCAACAATGTAGGAGAGTTCCCCTCTCCCCACATCCTCTCCAGCATTTGTCGTTGTTTGTACTGTGGATTTTTGCCATCCTGACCGGGGTGAGATGATATCTCAGGGAAGTTTTGATTTGCATTTCCCTGATGGCGAAGGAAGTGGAGCATTTTTTAAGATAATTGTTAGACATTTTAATTTCATCCCTGGTAAAGTTTCTTTGAAGTTCCAGGGCCCATTTTTTAATTGGGCCAGTGTTTTCCTTGGAGTTTAATTTTCTAAGTTCTTTGTGCACTCTGGACAGTAGAGCTCTGTCAGATATGTGGTTAGTGAAGATTTTCTCCCATTCTGTGGGTTGCCTTTGAGCTCGTGCGACAATCTCTTTATCTGAACAGAAGCTCTTTAATTTCACAAGATCCCAACTGTTGAGAGTTGGTAGCAGTGACTGTGCCATTGGATGTCTGTTTAGGAAGTGTTGGCCTAGCCCAATCAGCTCGAGGGAGTTCCCTATCCTTTCAACTATGGCTTTTAAAGTCTCTGGCCTGATATCAAGGTCCTTGATCCATTTGGAATTAAGTCTTGTACATGGTGACAAGTACGGGTCCAGCTTTAATCTTCTGCATGTGGAGATCCAGTTTTGCCAACACCATTTGTTGAAGATGCTGTTCTTTTTCCATTGGATTCTTTGGGCCCCTTTGTCAAAGACCAAGTGGCTGTAACTTTGTGGGCTTATATCTGGGTCTTCAATCCTTATCCATTGATCTGTGTGTCTATTTTGGAGCCAGTACCAGGCTGTCTTTATAACTATGGATTTGTAGTATAGACTTAGGTTTGGTATGGTAATACCTCCAGCTGTGTTTTTGTTACTCAGGATTGTTTTTGCTATCCTGGGTCTTTTGTGCCTCCATATGAACTTTGAGATTGTTTGGTCAACTTCTTTGAAGAATTGCTTTGGGATTTTGATTGGTATAGCATTGAATCTGTATATTTCCTTTGGTAGGATGGTCATTTTTACAATGTTGATTCTGCCAATCCAGGAACAAGGGAGGTCTTTCCACCTTCTGGTGTCTTCTGCAATTTCTTTCTTTAGGGTTTTAAAGTTTTCATTGTAAAGGTCTTTTACCTCCTTAGTTAGGTTTATACCAAGGTATTTCATTTTTTTAGGGGTTATAGTAAATGGCATGGTTTCTCTCAAGGCTTTTTCACTTCTTTCATTCTGGGCATATAGGAAGGCCTCTGATTTTTGCACATTTATTTTGTATCCTGCCACCCTGCTGAACTTCTCAATTAGTTCCAGGAGCTTCCTGGTGGAGTTTTTGGGATCACTCAGGTATAAGATCATGTCATCTGCAAATAGAGATAGCTTGACTTCTTCCTTGCCAATTTGAATCCCTCTTATGTCCCTTTCTTGTCTTATGGCTTCGGCTAAGACTTCAAGTACAATATTGAATAGAAGTGGTGAGAGTGGACAGCCTTGTCTAGTTCCTGATCGAAGTGGGAATGCTTCCAATTGTTCCCCATTGAGCATAATCCTTGCTGTGGGCTTGTTGTATACAGCTTTCATTATATTGATAAAAGTTCCTTCCATTCCTACTGTCTCTAGCGTTTTGATCATAAAAGGCTGTTGGATCTTGTCAAAAGCTTTTTCTGCATCTATCGAGAGTATCATGTGGTCTTGGACTTTGGACTGGTTTACATGATGAATTACATTTATTGATTTGCGTATGTTGAACCAACCTTGTGTGCCGGGGATGAAGCCTACTTGGTCCCCATGAATGATCTTTTTAATATGTTTTTGAATCCGATTTGCTAAGACTTTGTTGAGAATCTTTGCATCTGTGTTCATCAGGGAGATCGGCCTATAGTTTTCTTTTTTAAGTGAATCTTTATTAGGTTTTGGGATTAAAACGATATTAGCTTCATAGAAGGAATTTGGTAGTGTTCCTTCCTTTGCTATTTGGTGGAACAGTTTAAGGAGTATTGGTGTTATTAACTCCTTAAATGTCTTGTAGAACTCTGTGCTGAATCCATCTGGTCCAGGACATTTTTTGGTGGGAAGATTCGAGATTACTTCCTCAATTTCCTTATATGTTATAGGACTATTTAAGTAATTCACAACTTCCTGATTCAATTTAGGTAAGTTGTGTTTACTTAGAAATTCATCCATCTCTTTGTGTTGTCAAACTTCACAGAGTATAAGTTTTTGAAATATGATGTTATAATTCTCTGGATTTCTTGGGTATCCGTAGTGATAACTCCATGTTCATTTCTAATTTTGTTAATTTGGGTTTTCTCTCTCTTGCTTTTGGTTAGTTTAGCTAGGGGTGTATCAATCTTGTTGATTTTTTCAAAGAACCAGCTTTTCGATTTGTTGATTTTTTCTATCGTTTTCTTAGTCTCGATTTCAGATATTTCTCCCCTTATTTTGCTAATCTCTTCTCTTCTACTGCTTTTGGGATCAGATTGCTCTAGTTTCTCTAAAGCTTTAAGCTGCATTGTTAAGTTGTTTATTTCTGATGTTTCCATTTTTTTGATGTGGGCATTAAGAGCTATGAACTTACCTCTTAGAACAGCTTTCATTGTGTCCCAGAGATTTTGGTAAGTTGTATTTTCGTTATCATTCACTTTCAGGAAATCTTGAATTTCCTTTTTAATTTCTTCCTGAATCCAGTTCTCATTCAGCATCATAGTGTTAAGTTTCCAGGAGTTAGTGTATTTTCTCTTGTTTGATGTGTTGTGGATGTCCAGCTTTAGGCCGTGGTGGTCTGATAGGGCACAGGTTAGAATTTCAACTTTCTTGTACATGTGTAGATTCATTTTGTGGCCCAATATGTGATCTATTTTGGAGAAAGTTCCGTGTGCTGCTGAGAAAAATGTGTATTCTTTGGTGCGTGGGTGAAAAGTTCGATAGAGATCTGTGAGGTCCATTTCTTTCAGGGTTTGATTAAGTTCCAAAGTGTCTCTGTTAAGCTTTTGACCTGTTGATCTATCCCATGTAGAGAGGGCGGTGTTGAAGTCCCCAAGAATTATCGTTTGGGGGTTGATTTCTTGCTTTAGACGCTGTAGGGTTTTCTTAATGAATGTGGAGGGGCCCGTATTGGGTGCATATATGTTCAGTATTGTGAAGTCTTCCTGGTGAATTGTACCTCTGACTAAAATGTAGTATCCATCCGTGTCTCTTATAATTTTTTTTGGTTTGAAATCCACTTTGTCTGATAGCATAATGGCTACCCCTGCCTGTTTTCTGCTTCCATTTGCTTGTAGAATTGTTGACCAGCCTTTTATTTTTAGAGCGTGCCTATCTTTTGTGGTGAGATGGGTTTCCTGCAGGCAGCAGATTGATGGATTGTGATTTTTAATCCAAGTTTGTAATCTGTGTCTCTTGATCGGTGAATTAAGTCCATTAACATTTAGTGTTATAATGGAGAAACTATTGTTAATTCCAGACATTTATTATGTTTAGTAGCTTTTATAAGTATATTGCTTCGCTTTTAATGGTGTTATATTTGCCTTCTGTTCTCCTGGATATGCCTGTTTTTTTCTTCACGCTTGAGTATCATTTCTAGCAGTTTTTGAAGGCCTGGTTTGGTGGCCATGTATCCCTTAAAGTTGTCTTTGTGCTGGAAAATTTTTCTTTCTCCCTCGATCATGACTGATAGTTTTGCAGGGTAAATCAGCCTGGGTTGACATTTTTGCTCATTCAATACTTGAAGTATGTCTCTCCAAGCTCTTCTTGCTTTTACTGTTTCGACTGAGAAGTCATTTGTTATTTTAATAGGTTTGCCTTTAAAAGTGACTTGTTTTTTCTCCCTTGAAGCTCTCAGCACCAGTTCTTTATCTTGAATGTGGAGTGTTTTAACTATTATTTGCCGCGGTGTGCTTCTAGTTTGGTCGTATCTGTTTGGGGTGCGGAATGCCTCTTGTATATGAATGGGCCTCTCTTTCTTTAGATGAGGAAAGTTTTCCTTGATGATCGTTTGAAAAATTTCCTCAGGGGTGGTATTTTGAGATTCTTGCTCCGGTATTCCATGAATACGCATGTTAGGCTTCTTCAGGGTGTCCCATATCTCTTGGATATTTCTCTCAAGTATCTTTTTGGCTTTAACAACCTCTTCCATTGAGCTGGCTAGTACTCCCACTTTATCTTCAAGGTCTGAAATTCTGTTTTCTGCTTCATTAGTTCTGTTGATAAGACTCTCTGTGGCGTTCTGGGTTGAAGATAACTTGTCTTTTAGCTCAGTTTTAAACTCTGCTTGAGTTTGTTTTAACTGTTCTATGCCGCTTTTTGTTTCTTGCACTGTTTTTCTCAACTCCTCCAGATGTCTGTTGTGTTCCTCTTCAAAGCGATTGATTCGATTATGTAATTCCTCCCGGATTTCCTCTTTCATAGTATTGAACATGGTAATGATCATATTTTGAAAGTCGTTATCCTGGGTCAGGCTTTCTTGGCCTTTTTCCGCGGGTTTGTTCTTTTTGGAGTCTAACATTATGGGATTAATTTCTTCAGTGGGAGATTTGTTTACTTGAGTGTTGCTTCTCATGGATTTGCACTTTGACTTTGGCATTGTCATTTTAACTCTTAAGATCTCTCAATTTCACTAAACTGAATTATTTGGCCTGGGGTACTGGTGGGCGGGGCCTGAACGGGGACTTACCTAGGGAGCGGGGTGAGGCCCGGGTGGACCGCGTGCGTGTCCCGACTGGCGGAGCGGGGTGGGGCGAAAAGGGAGGATGGGCGCAGGGGGAGGTGCTCCTCGTTCCCTGGGCCCCCGCGCGGCTCCGGCTGGATGGCGGGAGTCGGAGCCGGGTCCCCGTGGGCTGACCTGGGGTCCTAGAGCGCGCGTTGAGGCCCGGCTGGATCTCGCCTACGCGTCCCGACCGGCGGAGCGGGGGGTGGGGCGAAAGAGGGAGGCTGCGCGTGTCGGCGTGGAGCTATTTAACCCGAGGGCAGCTGGGGCGGGGCCCGGGCGCAGGGGGAGGTGCTCCTCGTTCCCTGGGCCCCCGCGCGGCTCCGGCTGGATGGCGGGAGTCGGAGCCGGGTCCCCGTGGGCTGACCTGGGGTCCTAGAGCGCGCGTTGAGGCCCGGCTGGATCTCGCCTACGCGTCCGGACCGGCGGAGCGGGGGGTGGGGCGAAAGAGGGAGGCTGCGAGCGGCGGCGTGGAGCTATTTAACCCGAGGGCAGCTGGGGCGGGGCCCGGGCGCAGGGGGAGGTGCTCCTCGTTCCCTGGGCCCCCGCGCGGCTCCGGCTGGATGGCGGGAGTCGGAGCCGGGTCCCCGTGGGCTGACCTGGGGTCCTAGAGCGCGCGTTGAGGCCCGGCTGGATCTCGCCTACGCGTCCGGACCGGCGGAGCGGGGGGTGGGGCGAAAGAGGGAGGCTGCGCGCGTCGGCGTGGAGCTATTTAACCCGAGGGCAGCTGGGGCGGGGCCCGGGCGCAGGGGGAGGTGCTCCTCGTTCCCTGGGCCCCCGCGCGGCTCCGGCTGGATGGCGGGAGTCGGAGCCGGGTCCCCGTGGGCTGACCTGGGGTCCTAGAGCGCGCGTTGAGGCCCGGCTGGATCTCGCCTACGCGTCCCGACCGGCGGAGCGGGGGTGGGGCGAAAGAGGGAGGCTGCGCGCGTCGGCGTGGAGCTATTTAACCCGAGGGCAGCTGGGGCGGGGCCCGGGCGCAGGGGGAGGTGCTCCTCGTTCCCTGGGCCCCCGCGCGGCTCCGGCTGGATGGCGGGAGTCGGAGCCGGGTCCCCGTGGGCTGACCTGGGGTCCTAGAGCGCGCGTTGAGGCCCGGCTGGATCTCGCCTACGCGTCCCGACCGGCGGAGCGGGGGGTGGGGCGAAAGAGGGAGAACATTTTTTATTATTATTTCTGCTCATACAAAGTTAATAGGTACACCACTTCCCTCCCTCCCTTCTCCTCCCCCTGAACCCCCTGATCCTCCTCCCTTCACCCCTCCCTCCCCATCCCCCAGTGCCTCCCGCCCCAATTCCCAGAGTCCTTTCTTGTGCATGCCTGACTCTTCTCTGAGCCCTCTTCTCCAATGACGTACAAGGACCCAGTGGCCTTTCCCTGAACCCTTTCCTGTGCTCCCTTTAAGCATAGGAACACTACTGTGGCTGCCAATCCCTTGCCTCCAAGGATCTTGGTGCCTTTAGCAGATGCTAGACTTTGTGGGGTCAATAGTGTGTTGGACATTGCATAGGGCATGCAAAGTCCAATTATGATTGCTTTGGCCCTAACTAGTGTGGAGAATCTTGCAAATCATTGCTCCTCCCATCCTTGTGCTCTTACAATCTTACCGCCCCCTCTTTCGCAAATTTCCCTGAGCTTCAGGATGGGGGGAGATTAGTCTGGCCTAGTTCTAGGTGGTTGATATAGAGTCTCTGAAGTTCTGGATTGTGGTTTGTTGATTTTCTTTTGCAGTTTTGCTGCTCCTGCAATGCCCTTCGCTCCATCCTGGTGGGCATTGTATGTCACCCCCTGGCCAGAGATAAAAAGCTGTTAAACTGGAGTCTTGTTATAAGATCACATTCAAGGGTAGATGTAATAAAAGTAGGAAACCTCAGTGAGGGATTGAAATCTTTCTTCATCCATGGGGAAATGTTGACAGACCCACTGCTGTGCAGATCTTGTGGAAGTGAACATCACTGGTGATTTCTTGGTGCAGCAACCCTGGTGCATGGTGCAGCAGCCCTGGTGCATGGTGCAGCAACCCTGGTGCATGGTGCAGCAGCCCTGGTGCATGGTACAGCAGCCCGTCATGTCCAGAGGATACTGTAGCGTGGCAGCATCACCCCCCAGTTAAACACTCTTACATTCTTACAATCCCTCTTCTGCAAGGGTCCCCAGCCTTGGGATTGGAGGGTCATTTTGATGTCCTGTGTAGAGCAGAGCATTCCACAGCCACCTACTCTTTGCACTTGGACCAGTTGTGGTTCTCTGCATTACGTGCCTTCCATTTTCCATGAGGATACTTTCTGGTCAAGTGCTGAGGGGTTCTCTGGCCTATGGATATAATGATAAGTATTTAGATGGCAGTTTGTTGTTAGATAGCTATAGTTAATGCTAAGAAGTTTGTTCCCACCTAGGGATGTAGTCTCCCCTTCTGTGTATATTTGGCTAGGTTGTCAGTATCAAGCATGTGTTCCCTGGAAAAAAGTCCTAGTTCTACCCAATCAGAAAGCAGTTGGTTACCTCTGTTTCTTCCATGCCTCTATTGTACCAATGGTCATCTCTTGCCAGAGTTGTTATTGTAGCTTGCAGCATTCACAGGTGGGTAAGAGTATGGATTGCTTTTCTTTCCTGACAACCTGCATCACATCTTCTGGCACTGTGGAGTCTGGCTGGAAAGGGGAAGGCTTCTGAAGCTTTTCACTTTTTCCATGTCTTGTGATCCTCATATGTGATGTTGTATTCGGCAATAGGGTCTTATTCCAGGTTCTGGGGAGTGACCAAGAGCAATAGCCAACACTTATGTTGTTTTGCCGTCCTTTGAAGTCTCATTGGCCAACAGCTCATTAGGAGGTATCACATAGCTGGTAACGGGAAATTTATTTGATTGTCCATGTCTTCTGGTAGGAGTATCTTAGGGCAATTTTTGTTTTCCCTTTTCTTCCTCTCTTTGTATTCCCCTGTGTGGGGCATATTGGTTAACATTCTTTTTTAAAAAACATTGATACTTTGTGATAGCTTTGCAAATAAAAGATTTCTGTCTGTATCTTACATATTTAGTGCTAATTTTTGTTCCCCTACATCTTCTTGTACCCTATCCCTTATTTCCTTCCTCCTAAAAACTTTCCTCTCATTATTTTCCTTTCTACCTTCTTGTCACCATGTTTTTTTTAACCTCCCTTCATTTAGTATCCTCCCACTTTTTTCCACTTCCCCCCTACTTATGTTCCTTTGTAGTTTATGACTGTCAAGGAGCTTCTATTTAAGTATACCATTCTGAAAGTTCAATGCTAGCATCTGCATGCGTATATTTCTAATTCTATCAATTTTCATGGAATTTAGTAATTTCATTTTTCTTGAGAGCTGAATAATATTCCATTGTGCATATGTACCACATTTATATTATCCATTCATTCATAGGTGGCTATCAAAGTTGATTCCATTTCTTTGCTAACATGAATACAGCTGCAATGAACATGGTTATGCAAGTCTCTGCAATAAGGTATAAAGTCCTTTGGGAATATGCCCAGGAATGCTACAGCTTTGTCAAATTGTGGGATCTGAAATATTCTGTTGAATAACTTCTTTGTTGTAAATACCTTCATGTTGGCAAAATCCAAGCTCTGGAAGGATTTAGTCCTTTAACTATCTCACCTCTATTTTGAATATCTTAGCACTGGTAGAAAATGTCACCTGCTAGGACCTGGCTGTGTTTTTACCATAACCAAGCAAAATTGGTTTTTCCCCATGACTTGGAAATTTTTTTTGCGATTTCTAGAAAGTTCCATCTGCACTTTCTCAAGACTAATTTCTACATTTTTATTCTTCTTCAAACTCAAGTCACTGTTGGTCTCAGATGGCCTTGTTTCCTGTGTGAAAGGGAAAGGGGATGCCTTTGACCGAGATGCCCTCTCACTCTTTTCTGCTCATGTCTGTATCCTCCTTTCACATCGGTGAGGAAGGAGGATGCCCTCCTGCCATTGTCTGAGGCCAGCCTGTCCACATGCGGGGAGTTGAGGACTTCATTTTCTGGCCATGTTCCATGATCTGGATCCATCTGACCAGTATTAAACTATGCTGTCAGTGCCCCCAGACACAATGACCACAGCCACAGTAAAAGCCAGGGACAGCAAAGGACAAAGGACAGTCACCACTACTCCTTGCCCCAGTTGCTATGTGAACTCACAAAACTGTGTGCTGTGCTCCTGACTTCTGTCTCTCCTGTCCTCTCCTGCCTGGCTTCTGTCACCACACTGCAGTAGACTAACACTCACTAAGGATGCTGGGTGTTGTCGCATCCGATGAACTCATTTTAGTTCTCATTTTGCTTTATTTGCAATGGCATCCAGCTTTTATTACTTTAAGATAAATCTTATTGTGTATATTTGAGGCTCCCCACATGCTGTTATGGGATTCATATGGATAGGAAAATGGTTTCTGTAGTGAAGTAGATTAACATATCTATCACCTCACATGCTCACCTTTTTATTTTTGGTGACAAGGATAGCTAAATCTGCTTATTTAATAAAAACCCCTAATACAATTTTATTAACTCTAGTCCTGAGATTGTCTATTAGATCTCTAAACTTGGTCAGCCTATGCATCTGCTGTTTTGTATCCTTTTACCACACCTTCCTCATTTCCTCTCCTCTGCCCCAAAGGTAGTAACCATTGTTTCTTTATATGTATAATTGTAAATTGAGCCCTCCTTCCTTCCTTCCCTCTTTCTCTCCTTCCCTCTTTCCTTCCTTCCTTCCTTCTTCCTTCCTTCCTTCCTTCCTTCCTTCCTTCCTTCCTTCCTTCCTTCCTTCCTTCCTCCTTCCTTCCCTCCCTCCTTCCCTCCCTCCCTTCCTCTCTTCCTCCCCATCTCTCCCTCACTTCCCCTTTCCCTCTGTCTAAGTCTTTCTCCTTTCCTTCTCTTTTTCTGTCCTCTCTTCCCCTCCCCTTCTCTCCCCTCCCCTCGCTTCTCCTTTTCTTTGCTTTCATTTTTTACTTTATTTATTGTTATCCTTTCAGCATATCACACACAAATATAATGAACTTACAATATTTTCACACCTTGATCCCCAATCCCATCCTCCTCCTGTTCTCATTACACTTCTTCTTCTCCCCTGCCAGGCTTCCTTCTATTTTCGAGTCTTCTCATGTGTGGTTCACCACTGGGTTTCATCTGGTTTGCCTTTGACGTCATGTGCTTGAGCACTTGGTGCAGCATAGATCTTGTATCAGCCGGTGTACCATTGAGGAAAGGATCTTGCATTCCCTCCATCAGCATCAACCCTCATCCGTCTCTCAGGGAGGTATGGAGTCTCTTCAGATCTTTCCCCTTCCATGACAAAATGCTGAAAGGACAATTCCTGTGTAGATTGTATGTGAATATACATAGCTACTGTGAATTTGTGAATATGCCATTTCTGTCATGCCCAGAAGATATTGTCTGCCTGTGTCCCTACTCAATTTCTGGCTCTTACCATCTTACCATTCCCTCTTTTGAGATGTTCCCTGAGCCTTGGGGTGAGAGTGGGGGTGACTTAGATGTTCTGTTCAGGGCCAAGCAGTATGCAATCATTTATTTTCTGACTTTTGTCCAATTGTGATTTTCTGGGATAAACATCTTGCATTGCAGAAGGAAGCTTCTATATTGAGTGCTGAGTGCTCCTTCAATCTATGGGTGTAGGAACAGTTGTTTAAAAGGCATTTTCCTTTCATCATTTTTTTTTTGAGACAGAGTCTCACTATGTAACCCTGGCTATCCAAAAATATGCTGTGTAGAGTATGCTGGTCTTGAGCTTGTGAGTCTCGCATCTCTGCCTCCTGAATGCTCAGATTACAGGCACGAGACACAACACTTGGATCTCTTTTTAAATTTCTTTGGGAAATTGTCGTTTTCTATAATGGCTGCACCAGTCTACATTCCCACCAGCGATGTGCTAGTCCTTTTCTTCTGCACGTTTCCCCATCGGGGGAACATCTTCTCTTGATAACATGGCACCAGGCATACCTGGTTTTCCTCCAATCTCATGGCTTTTCCTCTCCAGTCTCCTCGACCTGCTTGCAGCACAAGCCCTCATCTCTTCTCCCTTAGCACCATCTCAGCCACTCCTAATGTCTGCTTACAGTTTCTGTGTGCCCGTGCCTTCCTGCGCGTAGCTCTGACTTCTCTTTTGACGCCTGGACACTGATGTATGACTGCATTCTAAACAGAGTCATTTTGGTGGGGACAGATATTGTCAATTGAATCTGAAATTAAACTCACTGCAACTGTTTCCTTCAGTCTTCTCTGGCTTTGGTATATTCCATTCAGAAGGTGGCACCATTGTCTGTGTACCACGTTGCCCAGGGAATGAGCATTCAAGTCTGCCAACTCTACTTCCAAAATACATATATAAATCCATTTCTACATCTGAGTGTGAGTCACTATGTGTGTGTGTGTGTGTGTGTGTATGTGTGTGTGTACGTGTGTGTATAGGCCAGGCTAGCCTCTGCTCTTCTCCTTAGTGCTAGGATTGTGTGCACTACCAACTTTGCAATAGATTTTTAAATATTTTATTTTATGTGTGTGCTTGTGCATGTGTGTGTGTGTGTAGGACCAAGGATGACTTAGGTAATCATCCTGGATTGTTTCTACCTCCTCCTTGCTTTGCTCTGGGATTTCCCAGGCTCCACCAACCAGGGCTAGAAGTGACTGCCATTTCTGCCTCGTGTTTTTATGTGGGAACTGGGATCTGAACTCAGGACCTCCTGCTTACGAGACAGAGTTTTAACCCCGAGCCATCTCTCCAGCCTGCAATAGCTTTTTAGTAGTCCAACATCTCGTATTTCTCTGATTCTTTGGTCAGGTCTTAGTTTCTCATTATTTTTGGAGTAAAATACCAAATAAATTATACAAAGAGACTCTGTCCAATGGGCACTTGTGAGCTCATCTTCTCTTTGCTTATGATGTTCCAGCTGTGAGGCGTCTTCTGCTTCCCTGAGCCCTTCTCCATCTTGCTCCGAAATGCAGGCTCCTACTGTACCTGGCTAACTCTTACCTGCCTCAGGGCTCAGCAGTGCGAGGCAGAACCCTAGGGCTGTCTCAGCTTTGCCATCGCAGCACCCACCATGCTGTGTGTGTTCATCTGTCTCTCCACCACCCCTGGAACTCCAGGAGGCCAGGGCGGTGTTTGTCTTCCCATCCCTATCTCGGCGCACATTCCGGCCTGTGCTCTGGATTTGTAAACACTCCGTCAAAATCTCCGGGGCCTCCAGTGCTAATGAGGCAAGGAAGCCTAGTTCATTCCTCTGCTCATCCGCTCATTCATCCAACACATATCTAGGTATTTTTGAGTCATTCATTTTTTTTTTAAACCTCTCTCAGCTCTTTGCTATCTTAATAGTCACCATCGAGTTACAACGAGTTCCTAAGGGAGCTAGCTGCCCCTCGCAGAGCCATGCTTGTCCCATCAGCCTGGCTTCCTGATAGAGCCGACTCGAGAAAAGCATCTTCTCTTTGTGCCCTGTACCACTCTGCTTCCTAATGTTCTCATGGCTGATAATTCTTCCCCAGATAACATGAATCTCCACTTTTTATTCATCGAATTTTTTTCTGGATTTTTGACCCAGTGCCTTATGTAGCCCAGGTTGGACTTCAAGTCGGCAGCTTCCTGTCTCAGCTTGAGTGCTGTGATTACAGGTGTAGATCAAGGTGCCTTGTTCTTACTTCTTGAATATTTATGGCGGCCTCTTAAGGAGGGTTTTATATTTCCATAATAAGATCATGAGACTTAAAGAATTAAATGCCTCTAACCTACAGAGCCAAAACTGTGCTCTTTGTTCTGATACGTTTGTAAAATGTTGAGCAATTGGCTCTTCGTTCGTCTTTTGAAGAACTTAAACATACCTTGGAAGGGACACTGTTTTGTGAGGGTAGGATGCTATTGATTCAGAGATCCTGCAGAGTCACCCAGAATTTAGCTACACCCTATACTTTGGGGGAGGGTTGCTGGGCACCAGTCAAGCAGAAATGTGGTCCCGCCCTTTGAAACAGACATCTGTTCAAATATAAATTTCCTGTTTATTGAGGCTTCTGCTCTATTGAAGTAAAGGTCTCGATACAGCTGAACAAGTCAATCATTATAAACCTTGTTAGTGTGACAGTCCCCTGTGTATTGTTTAACTGAAAAGGAAACACAGCCACACGAAACCCCTGCAGTATCGGCTTCATGGTGCATAAATCTAGCCTGCCTCATGTCACTTGAAATTTGATGGCAATCTACCAAATGGCGGAAAAGAATTCATCCTTGGAGGGCTATGCAAATGAGCACGGGCTCTGGAACAATAAGGTGAGAGGACACAGCCTGTCCTTTGCTCTCCCTCCCCCCTCGCCCTTCCCAGAAAGCATTCCCTAGGGTAATTTCTTAGTGGCAACTGGTGAATTATCCAAATATAAATGACCCACGTTGGGTTCTGTGCACAGATCTGCTTTAGAGACACTAAATGCGATGGAGCCATTCTCTCTGCTCCTCACCCTTCAAATTGGGAGACTGCTTGCAGCAAAACCTTCTCAGACCCTCATTAAGCCCTCTTAATTGCTTTCCTCCACTGGTGTCCCCTTTTATTTAAACTCAGAGGTGAGGATAATCTGCCCTCAGTTATGCTAAGATAAAAATGTTCATCTAGCCCCCTTTTCCTTCCCTAATTTAAACTGAGTCCATAGGAAAGACTGCCTTTTCATTTGGGTGTGGTCTAAACCAGCTTCCTAAGCTACTGGTCATAGGTCTGGACTGAGGATGCATTATTTTACCATCAGTTAGATTCTCTTGGTTTGTCTTTTAATGGATAGAGCATCTCTCCCACTTTCTGGCTCTTCTGAGAAGATTTATTCGTACATCGTTTGATTAGAACTGGAACTCTGAAGGAGTCACTCATTCCAATTGCTAGGGGATTAAATCATTCAGATAAATAGTTGGCTGCCTGCATCAGCTGGTTTGGGTCAGGACTTGTCAGGACTGCCACTGGCGGGTCCCAGGTTAGGGGGCCGGGACAAGCCAGGGCAGTCGTAACAGTTCACGGGAGGAAGACGCTGGCTGTAGTATGGGAAGGCCGGGCTGTCGAGTACCTCGGTGGGTGTGCCAAGCAGAGCAGTGGAAGGAAGCATTAGGAGTGGTGGCCAGATGATGGCGAGAATAGGAAATCATCCCCAGCCTCTAATCCAGGGAAGCTGTGAGTGTGTGTGTGTGCACGTGTGCATGCGCATACGCTTGTGTGAGTATGTGCCTGTGGAGGCCCAGGGGTAACATCAGGAATCTTCCTGGATTGCTGTACCCCCTTATTGCTTTGCTCTGGGGCCTCTCACGTTCTGCCTTTCAGGGCTAGAATTATAGGCCGCTGTCCTATTTATCTGGTGTTTTTTATGTGTGATCTGAGGATCCAAACTCAGATCCTTTGGCTTGTGAGGCAAAAACTTTTACTGGGCCATTCCAAATCCACTCCTTACCTAAAGGTGTGGGCTTCTTAAAGGTCTGAAGGTGTGTGTTTTGCTTGGACTTACATCCAACATCTATCTAGCTTTCCTTCCTTCCTTCCTTCCTTCCTTCCTTCCTTCCTTCCTTCCTTCCTTCCTTCCTTCCTTCCTTCCTTCCTTCCTCCCTCCCTTCCTCCCTCCCTCCCCCCCCCTCCCCTTCTTCCCCCTTCCCTCCTCCCCCCTCTCCTCCTCTTCCCCTCCCCTCCTCCCCCCTCTCCTCCTTCTCCCTCCCCTCCCTTCTCCTCCCCTCCCCTCCTCTCCTGTCCTCTCCTCTTCTCTTTTTGAAAGGTTTTCAATCTGTATTGGACTGATTTGGAACTTACTACATGGCTCGAGTTCTTGCTGATCCTCCTATCTCATCCTTCCAAATGCTGAGGTTACAGGCCTAGTGTTCCCGTGCCAAACTTCAACAAGCATGCATTGGTTTACTTGTGTCTTTGAGACAGTGTCTCAATAGCTCAGGGTGGTCTTGAACTCCTGATTGTGCTTCCTGTATCTCCTAAAGGGTGTAATTAGAGGTGCACACCAATCACCCCTCCAAGCTATCAGCACTTTTCTTGAACACGTTTTTGTTTTGTTTTGCTTTTCTGAGACAGGGTAATCTGGAACTTACTACATAGACCAGACTGGCCTAGTTTTTGACAGTCCTCCTGCCTGTCACTCCTGACTACATTACAAACCAGACTTTGAAAACATTTAATGATCCCCTTTTTTTCTCCTTTGTCAGGTATAACCTCTCCTTCATAGTTAAATGCTTTGCTTTTGAGCCAAGAAGGAATTTAATTTTATAACAATTTATTCCTATTCTTCCTTAATAAAGCTTCTCAAATATTTGAGGGAAGAAAACACGGAAAATATTTTCCATACTACGATTTGATTCTATTTTAAAGTAGATTCTTATGACAAACAATGGAAAGATCTACACAGTGAATGAATGTTCTAGAACTCTTTTGGGTTAGCTGTACCTTAAGAATCTAAACCAGCAGGTTCTGTCTCTGGTTGATGAAGGAAGAAATAATTTTGCTTGGAAAACAAATGATTTTTGGCCTGAAGAACATTCGGTTTTTATAAAAAAAAAACCTGCTGATTTCTCAGAAGAAGGATTTTATTTTCTCAGGACAAGAAAATTGCTTGATTAATTTTTACACAATCCAGGATACCCATATCTCTATAAATTTCAAAGCTGCAATATTCTTTTTTTTTTTTATTTCAGCTCATATAAACTTATTAGGTACACCAGTTCCCTCCCTCCCTCCTCCTCCCCCCGTACCCCCTGCTCCCCCTCCCCACCCCTCTCCCTCCCCATCCCCCAGTGCCTCCCACCCCAATTCCCAGAGAGTCCTTTCTTGTGCATGACTGATTTTCCTCTGGGCCCTCCTCTCCGATGACGTACAAGGACCCAGTGGCCTTTGCCGAACCCTTTCCCGTGTTCCCCTTAGGTATAGGAACACTGCTGTGGCTGCCAATTCTTTGCCTCCAAGGATCTTGGTGCCTTTAGCAGATGCTAGACTTTGTGAGGTCAACAGTGTGTTGGACAATGCGCAGGGCATGCAAAGTCCAATTATGATTGCTTCAGCCCTAACTAGTATAGAGTATCTTACATCCCATCCTTATGCTCTTACACTCTTACCGCCCCCTCTTCCGCAAATTTCCCTGAGCTTCAAGATGGGGAGAGACTAAGCTGGCCTAGTTCTAGGTGGTTGATATAGAGTCTCTGAAGTTCTGGATTGTGGTTTGTTGATTTTCTTTTGCAGTTTTGCTGCTCCTGCAATGCCCTTCACTCCATCCTGGTGGGCATTGTATGTTACCCCCTGGCCAGAGACAAAAAGTTGTTAGAGTCTTGTGATAAAAGCACATTCAAAGGTAGATGTAATAAAAGTGGGAAACCACAGTGAGGGAGGGGTCTATCACCCATTTGCAAAATTGTTACTTTTTATCTGCCAGACTATATGCCCTCCTCTTCTGGTGAGATCACTCCCCCTCAGTAGTAAATGATCAGGAACAAAAGTCTGTGAACTTAATCAGATGTCTCATTACTTATTTGGGTCCTTGGTGGAGGCCTATTTTCCCTGCTGTAACATGGTCCCTTCTCTCCTTCTTTCTGGTGTGGCCCTCCTACCCCATCCCTCCTGTTCATAATCCTTGGAATTCCTGTCTCTAGGTGGGCTGGGTGGGTTTGGTACTAGGAGCCACCTATTAGGGAGTACATACAGCGCTTAATTTTCTGGGTCTGGGATACTTCACTTAATACAATTGTTTCTAATGACATCCATTTCCCGGCAAATTCCAGTAATTCATCATTTTTGATGGCTGAGTAGTACTCCATTGTATAGATGTACCACAGTTTCCTTATCCACTCGTCAACTGTTGGACATTTGGGCTGATTCCATGTCTTTGCAATTGTAAACAGTGCTGCTATGAACATGGTCGTGCTTGTGCTATCAAGGCGAACCTCTGCTGTATGGGGGGTTATTCCCAAAAGTGGAATAGCAGGGTCATATGGCATTTCAATCTTTAATTTCTTTAAGAATCTCCAGACGGCTCGCCAGAGTGGCTGTATGAGCCTGCATTCCCACCAGCAATGTAGGAGAGTTCCCCTCTCTCCACATCCTCTCCAGCATTTGTCGTTGTTAGTATTGTGGATTTTTGCCATCCTGACCGGGGTGAGATGATATCTCAGGGAAGTTTTGATTTGCATTTCCCTGATGGCTAAAGAAGTGGAGCATTTTTTCAGATATTTGTTAGACATTTTAATTTCATCCCTGGTAAAGTTTCTTTTAAGTTCCAGGGCCCATTTTTTAATTGAGCCATTGGTTTCCTTGGTGTTTAGTTTTCTAAGTTCTTTGTGCACTCTGGACAATAGAGCTCTATCAGATATGTGGTTAGTGAAGATTTTCTCCCATTCTGTGGGTTGCCTTTGAGCTCGTGTTACAATCTCTTTATCTGAACAGAAGCTCTTTAATTTCACAAGATCCCAACTGTTGAGAGTTGGTAGCAGTGACTGTGCCATTGGATGTCTGTTTAGGAACTGTTGGCCTAGCCCAATCAGCTCGAGGGAGTTCCCTATCCTTTCAACTATGGTTTTTATAGTCTCTGGCCTGATATCAAGGTCCTTGATCCATTTGGAATTAAGTCTTGTACATGGTGACAAGTACGGGTCCAGCTTTAATCTTCTGCATGTGGAGATCCAGTTTTGCCAGCACCATTTGTTGAAGATGCTGTTCTTTTTCCATTGGATTCTTTGGGCCCCTTTGTCAAAGACCAAATGGCTGTAACTTTGTGGGCTTATATCTGGGTCTTCAATCCTTATCCATTGATCTGTGTGTCTATTTTGGAGCCAATACCAGGCTGTCTTTACAACTATGGATTTGTAGTATAGACTAAGGTTTGGTATGGTTATACCTCCAGCTGTGTTTTTGTTACTCAGGATTGTTTTTGCTATCCTGGGTCTTTTGTGCTTCCATATGAACTTTGAGATTGTTTGGTCAACTTCTTTGAAGAATTGCTTTGGGATTTTGATTGGTATAGCATTGAATCTGTATATTGCCTTTGGTAGGATGGTCATTTTCACGATGTTGATTCTGCCAATCCAGGAACAAGGGAGGTCTTTCCACCTTCTGGTGTCTTCGGCTATTTCTTTCTTTAGGGTTTTAAAGTTTTCATTGTAAAGGTCTTTTACCTCCTTAGTTAGGTTTATACCAAGGTATTTCATTTTTTTAGGGGCTATAATAAATGGTATTGTTTCTCTCAAGGCTTTTTCACTTCTTTCATTCTGGGCATATAGGAAGGCCTCTGATTTTTGCACATTTATTTTGTATCCTGCCACCCTGCTGAACTTCTCAATTAGTTCCAGGAGCTTCCTGGTGGAGTTTTTGGGATCACTCAGGTATAAGATCATGTCATCTGCAAATAGGGATAGCTTGACTTCTTCCTTGCCGATTTGAATCCCTCTTATGTCCCTTTCTTGTCTTATGGCTTCAGCTAAGACTTCAAGTACAATATTGAATAGAAGTGGTGAGAGTGGACAGCCTTGTCTAGTTCCTGATCGAAGTGGGAATGCTTCCAATTGTTCCCCATTGAGCATAATCCTTGCTGTGGGCTTGTTGTATATAGCTCTTATTATATTGATAAAGGTTCCTTCCATTCCTACTGTCTCTAGCGTTTTGATCATAAAAGGCTGTTGGATCTTGTCAAAAGCTTTTTCTGCATCTATCGAGAGTATCATGTGGTCTTGGACTTTGGACTGGTTTACATGATGAATTACATTTATTGATTTGCGTATGTTGAACCAACCTTGTGTGCCGGGGATGAAGCCTACTTGGTCCCCATGAATGATCTTTTTAATATGTTTTTGAATCTGATTTGCTAAGACTTTGTTGAGAATCTTTGCGTCTGTGTTCATCAGGGAGATCGGCCTATAGTTTTCTTTTTTAAGCGAATCTTTATTAGGTTTTGGGATTAAAACGATATTAGCTTCATAGAAGGAATTTGGTAGTGTTCCTTCCTTTGCTATTTGATGGAACAGTTTAAGGAGTATTGGTGTTATTAACTCCTTAAATGTCTGGTAGAACTCTGTGCTGAATCCATCTGGTCCAGGACATTTTTTGGTGGGAAGATTCGAGATTACTTCCTCAATTTCCTTATATGTTATAGGACTATTTAAATAATTCACAACTTCCTGATTCAATTTAGGTAAGTTGTGTTTACTTAGAAATTCATCCATCTCTTTTGTGTTGTCAAACTTCACAGAGTATAAGTTTTTGAAATATGATGTTATAATTCTCTGGATTTCTTGGGTATCAGTAGTGATAACTCCATGTTCATTTCTAATTTTGTTAATTTGGGTTTTCTCTCTCTTGCTTTTGGTTAGTTTCGCTAGAGGTGTATCAATCTTATTGATTTTTTCAAAGAACCAGCTTTTTGACTGGTTGATTTTTTCTATCGTTTTCTTAATCTCGATTTCAGATATTTCTCCCCTTATTTTGCTAATCTCCTCTCTTCTACTACTTTTGGGATCAGATTGCTCTAGCTTCTCTAAAGCTTTAAGCTGCATTGTTAAGTTGTTTATTTCTGACGTTTCCATTTTTTTGACGTAGGCATTAAGAGCTATGAACTTACCTCTTAGAACAGCTTTCATTGTGTCCCAGAGATTTTGGTAAGTTGTATTTTCGTTATCATTCACTTTCAGGAAATCTTGAATTTCCTTTTTAATTTCTTCCTGAATCCAGTTGTCATTCAGCATCATATTGTTAAGTTTCCAGGAGTTAGTGTATTTTCTCTTGTTTGATGTGTTGTGGATGTCCAGCTTTAGGCCGTGATGGTCTGATAGGGCACAGGTTAGAATTTCAACTTTCTTGTATATGTGTAGATTCATTTTGTGGCCCAATATGTGATCTATTTTGGAGAAAGTTCCGTGTGCTGCTGAGAAAAATGTGTATTCTTTGGTGTGTGGGTGAAAAGTTCGATAGAGATCTGTAAGGTCCATTTCTTTCAGGGTTTGATTAAGTTCCAAAGTGTCTCTGCTAAGCTTTTGACCTGTTGATCTATCCCATGTTGACAGGGCGGTGTTGAAGTCCCCAAGAATTATCGTTTGGGGGTTGATTTCTTGCTTTAGACGCTGTAGGGTTTTCTTAATGAATGTGGAGGGGCCCGTATTGGGTGCATATATGTTCAGGATTGTGAGGTCTTCCTGGTGAATTGTGCCTGTGACTATAATGTAGTATCCATCCGTGTCTCTTATAATTTTCTTTGGTTTGAAATCCACTTTGTCTGATAGCATAATGGCTACCTCTGCCTGTTTTCTGCTTCCATTAGCTTGTAGAATTGTTGACCAGCCTTTTATTTTTAGAGCGTGCCTATCTTTTGTGGTGAGATGGGTTTCCTGCAGGCAGCAGATTGATGGATTGTGATTTTTAATCCATGTTTGTAATCTGTGTCTCTTGATCGGTGAATTAATTCCATTAACATTTAGTGTTATAATGGAGAAACTATTGTTAATTCCAGACATTTATTATGTTTAGTAGCTTTTATAAGTATATTGCTTCTTTTTTAATGATGTTATACTTGCCTTCTGTTCTCCTGGATATGCCTGTTTTTTTCTTCACGCTTGAGTATCATTTCTAGCATTTTTTGAAGGCCTGGTTTGGTGGCCATGTATCCCTTAAAGTTGTCTTTGTGCTGGAAAATTTTTCTTTCTCCCTCGATCATGGCTGATAGTTTTGCAGGGTAAATCAGCCTGGGTTGACATTTTTGCTCATTCAATACTTGAAGTATGTCTCTCCAAGCTCTTCTTGCTTTTACTGTTTCGACTGAGAAGTCATTTGTTATTTTAATAGGTTTACCTTTAAAAGTGACTTGTTTTTTCTCCCTTGAAGCTCTCAGCACCAGTTCTTTATCTTGAATGTGGAGTGTTTTAACTATTATTTGCCGCGGCGTGCTTCTATTTTGGTCGTATCTGTTTGGGGTGCGGAATGCCTCTTGTATATGGATGGGCCTCTCTTTTTTTAGATGAGGAAAGTTTTCCTTGATGATCGTTTGAAAAATTTCCTCAGGGGTGGTATTTTGAGATTCTTGCTCTGGTATTCCATGAATACGCATGTTAGGCTTCTTCAGGGTGTTCTATATCTCTTGGATATTTCTTTCAAGTATCTTTTTGGCTTTAACAACCTCTTCCATTGAGCTGGCTAGTACTCCCACTTTATCTTCAAGGTCTGAAATTCTGTTTTCTGCTTCGTTAGTTCTGTTGGTAAGACTCTCTGTGGCGTTCTGGGTTGAAGATAACTTGTCTTTTAGCTCAGTTTTAAACTCTGCTTGAGTTTGTTTTAACTGCTCTATGCCACTTTTTGTTTCTTGCACTGTTTTTCTCAACTCCTCCAGATGTCTGTTGTGTTCCTCTTCAAAGCGATTGATTCGATTATTTAATTCCTTCCTGATTTCCTCTTTCATAGTATTGAACATGGTAATGATCATATTTTGAAAGTCTTTATCCTGGGTGGGGCTTTCTTGGCCTTTTTCCATGGGTTTGTTCTTGTTGGAGTCTAACATTATGGGATTAATTTCTTCAGTGGGAAATTTGTTTACTTGATTGTTGCTTCTCATGGATTTGCACTTTGACTTTGGCATTGTCATTTTAACTCTTAAGATCTCTCAATTTCACTAAACTGAATTATTTGGCCTGGTGGGCGGGGCGGGCGGAGACTTACCTAGGTCGTGGGGTGAGGCCTGGCTGGACTGCGCGTGCGTCCCGACCGGTGGAGCGGGGCAGGGTGCAAAGGGGGGATGGGGGCGACTGCTTGGAGCTATTTAACCCGAGGGCAGCTGGGGCGGGGCCCGGGCGCAGGGGGAGGTCCTCCTGGTCCCTGGGTCCCGCGCGCGGCTCCGGCTGGATGGTGGGAGGCGGAGCCGGGTCCCTGTGGGCCGACCTGGGGGTCCTGGTGGGCGGTGTGCGGGGGGGGGGGGGGCGGGGGTACTCACCAGCTAGGGCGCGGCGTGGACGCCCGGCTGGACTGCGCGCGCGCGCGTCCCGACCGGCGGAGCGGGTTTAGGGTGCAAAAAAGGGAAGCTGCAATATTCTATAAGAACAGAACATGTTCTGTATATCGACCTCATGCATTCGGATACATCCTGTGATGCTTCTGAGACCAGGACATGTGTTCAAGTTTAGTCTGATTTTCACTAATGAGGGAAAGCATGGCATTTGAAGTGGTTTATTGTGAGAGTGGGCAATCTGCTTAACTATGCCCGCCATTAATATAAAGATTTTGTTTCTAGCATTACTCTATCAATTCTTCATAAGCAACAGCAGAATTCATCCTCATTTCTATGATTTTGCAGATATTTTTCTTTCAGATGGGCTGGGATATTGGTGTGAGACATTTAGACCGTCAGGAGAGGATTCATATAAAAAAAGAGATGTGACTTGATTTATGCTCATAAAAGTATTGACCTCTAGAGGGTGAAGTGGCCTAGCTCAATGGCAGGGTATTATTTAGAATGTTCAAGGCCCTGATTCTGATTCCCAGTGTTTAAGCTAGCGTGAAAAAAAATGAATACTTGCATTTAGCTTTTAAGACAGCCCATGCTTGTAAAGGACAATTAAGTACAAATCTACAAAGTTTTGTTTATCAACATCTTTATCTTTTCTATTATTGAGTGTATGTGTATGTAGGGGTGAATTCATATGTGCATGTTTACTTGTATGTAGACACATGTGTGCATGTGCATATGTGTGGAGGTCTGAGGTAATATTGGGAATCATCCTCTATCACTTTCTACCTTTCTTTTTACCTTATTCTTTAGAGGCTGGTCTCTTAATCAAGCCCAGAGCTTTTAGCAGGGTGGTCATTTTCATAATATTAAATCTACCAATCCAAGAATATGGAAGGTGTTTCTACCTTCTGGTGTCTTTAATTTCTTTCTGTAGTTTTTTATTTAGTTTTCATTGTACAGGTCTTTCACTTCTATGGTTAAATTTATTCCAAGATATTTTATTTTTTTTCACGATTATGGTGAATGGAATTGATTCCCCCATTGCTTTCTCAGATTTTTGTCTCTGATATATAGGAAGGCTACTGATTTTTGTGTTGATTTCTACTTTACTGAAAGTGTTTATTAATTCAAGTAGTTTCTTGGTGGAGCCATATGGAGCTCTCAAATATAGAATCATACCATCTGCAAATACAGATACTTTAACTTCTTTTACTATTTGTATCCCTTTTATATCTTTCTCTTGTTTTATTGCTCTGGCTAGGACTTCAAGTATGATAGTGAAGGGAAGTGGTGAGAGTGGACAATCTTGCTCATATGGTTAGTTGGTCCAGCCAGATTTTTGGGGGGAATCCTGCTTTGTCTGTCTTCTAAGACTGGAACTGCAGACAGGACGTGACGCCTACCTGACATTTGTATGAGATCTGGGGATATGAACTGTGGTCTTTTGCTTACATGGCAAACATTTTAATTGGTGAGTCACTTTTCTAGCTCAGCATTTATATCTTAACATATGATAATTTAGCTATTATTCTCCAGTAGTTTCTATGTACTTTACAAAATATCAGATGTCACCATTTCTGCTTTGTAGATGAGGAAGGTGATGTCCTGAGACACCATGTGATCCTCTATGTTTACTTCATTAAAGAATGAATGACAGAATCAAGATGGAAGGCTGGCTGACTCCGATTCCCGACTGTGACCTTTGCCCACTGCCATATCTCCGTGGGCAGCAGCTGTGTCTCTGTCGTGCATGACCTTATCCTGGCCCTCTGTATGCTGCTTGGCATAGCATTGACACTTAAGGATGATTGGACAGATTGCTGCAGTATCGCTACAGCCCACAAAAGAAATATCCTGTTATAAATCTGTAAATAGGTCATTGGGTTAAATGTTTTCTCTAATCAGCCTTTATTATGGTAGGGTGTTTCCTTTCTGGGTCATACGGCTCTGCTTTCTCTAGCTGGATTCTCCAACTTCACCTGCCTTTGGCACACTGAGGTTGTTTGGATG
Source organism: Typhlomys cinereus (assembly GCA_023101885.1). Taxonomy (NCBI): domain Eukaryota; kingdom Metazoa; phylum Chordata; class Mammalia; order Rodentia; family Platacanthomyidae; genus Typhlomys; species Typhlomys cinereus. The sequence continues at coordinate 1,318,451 of JALPQD010000291.1, read as the reverse complement.
GTGCCCACTAGGGTACTTCCCACTTCTGAAGACCCCTTGTGTCTGGCTCTACAGCCACGAACTTGATTGCTATGGGATAGGGCCCGGGGCAGCTGGTTCCCTCACACGTTCCCATCAGAGACAAGTCTTTATCTCCGAGCTAGACTTTAGTGCTTGTGTCTTCCCAGCGCAGGCTGGAAATGCAACTTATTATCCCTCATTAGACCATCACTCTAATTTACAGGCCTTAGAATGAAGTTATGTACATGGTGCACTTTTGAACTCATTACTGAGCATATTCGATCCTATCAAAATGCTCTTCTTACAGCAGGTGTACTGGTGGCCTGAGCTCAGCGGGGGTTAGGCTATGAAATGTCAGTGTTGCAACATTATCTTTTCTTCTCCTATTATGTTCCTTCACCAGTTTGGAACATCTGTTCAGATTTGTTTATGGAACCCTCGGGGCTCGCTTGTCCAAAGTCATGCTTAACTTCACGAAACTGCCATTTTAAGGATGATTTTCCTGCCACTCTGCTGGAGACGGGCAGCATGTTGTGCAGCAGCATGGGGGTGGGAAGGATCACGGCCTTTTAGCTCTTTCGACTTGTTGCAGATGATTAGGAGACATAGATTCTGCTCGCAGAGGGAGGCTGATCTTGGATGTGTGGGCTGGGGGGCTCCCTGGTGACTGGAGGGGCTTCCGGCATCATTTTAAGTTTAGGCTCTGGGAAGAGGAGGAGACCCGGGAAAGAGCAAGGGTGGGGCTGCTGCTGCTGCTGCTGCTGCTGCTGCTGCTAGGGATTTGCGAGATGTACCAGTGACTGTGACTTCTGCACAATTCAGGACCCCACTTGGGATGCCTTACACAGCAGAACTGTATTGTTCTGGAGGCTGCAGACGAGAGAGCAACATGTCAGCAAGATAGTTTCTTCCTGAAGATGGCGGGGGAGAATCTGTTCCCTGCCCCCTTCCTAGCTTCAGGAGATTGGCCACTAAGGAGTGTCTCTGGTGTTCCTTGACCAACAGTTGCTGCATCCTCACCTGAGTCTTCCAGTGGCATTCTTTCTGGTCAAAGTGTACAAGATAAGTGACTGTGGATTGCTTGGCCCTAAACAGGACATCTACCCCTTCCACATCCCCCGCACAAAGCTCACTGATCATCACTAAAGCAGGGGCATGGTAAGATTGTAAGACCCTGAAGTGGGGTAGGGATGTGGCCAGACAGTATCTTCTGGACATGAAAGGGCAGTTGCATCCATAAACTCATGCAGCTGTGTGTCCTTCCACAAGACCTTGCATAAGATTTGGCCTCTCGACATTTTACCATGAAAGCGGAGAGATTTCAAGAGGTCCCACACCTCCATAAGAGACTGTTGAGGATTAATGATGGATGGGCAGGGAAAGAATGACACTTCCCTCAGTGCCCATAGGCACATTTAGGCACATGCCAACCAAGGCAATCCAGATGAAACTCAGTGGGTCACATGTGAAAAAATGTGCAAATAGGAGAAGACTAATAGAGAAGGATTGTGATGGGGAAAGGAGGGGGGTAGGATTGGGATTAAGATGTGAAAATATCATTAATTCACTGTATTCATGTGTGAAACTTGAATAAAAAATAAAAAAATAGACAAGGCCATGGATTCAAAAGAAGCATCATAGTTTATAAGAAATAAAATCTCATACATTCAAAAAATTAATATTTTAAATTCTTTGATAGTTTCACTCATGAATATAATGAATTTATGTCATTTTACCTCATATCATCCAATACCATTCATTCCCTCTCCTCCACTGAAACTTTTCTTTTTCCCAATCATATTTCCCAGAAATCTACTTTCACGTCTTTTTGCTTGTGCAGCCCTGTGAGCTTCCTCAGGGTGCCTGAACTCTGGCTGGTGTATGGATGACAGCTCACTGAGGAAAGCAGCGTTCTTTCTCACGGCCAGCACTGACCCGCTACAGTTTCTCTTGAGTCAGGAGACGAGTAAACAGATTTGTAATATCTTCATCAATACTTGTTTGATCAGTTTCACTTACTCTTTTGCTCATGTGACTTGGGGAGAACATAAAATAAATAAGAGATGGTCTTTTTCCTAGATAAGTACATGTAAGAGGGAGGAGAAACAAATATAATGGCATCATTTCCAAGAGCTGTCAGGTAATCCAAGAGTGCACTGACTCTTTGGACAACTCCATTACTACACATTTCTGAGTCTATGACACCCCCAAACTGGCTCTGCGAATGTAGCTGGTCTGTGACTTCACGCTTCATTTCTAATATCTGTTCTCTCCCAGTTTCTTCCATTTCCATCTTGCTGGTTTTTAGCTAATTTCTATCTTTCTGCCTGGTTCCATGAGAGTGAAGTACCAATTTACCAAACTTTCAGAATGTGGGTGGAGCTCTGCACTGCAGGCCACATCTTCCCTGTTTGCCAGACAAGATGGGGGTTTCACAATTCTTTACGTATTTGTCAGTGTGCTGGTATCTCTAGGTGTTTTCTGTTGGGAAAAGGAGGGCTGGATTTTGAAGGGAAGATTGAGGTTTTCCTTGCAGATATAAAAGTGAAGAGATTAAACAGCAAAGCTGGAGTAGTTTATGGTTTAAAGAAGTTGAAAATAGTTTGGGAGAAATATAGACTAAAGAATGGAGGGGCCATGTTACAAAGGTTTAGAAGACCGGATTTTACTCTGAAGGCAAGCAGTGGGCATTGAAGAGTTTTAAGCAGGGAGCTAAGTGATCACATTTGTTTTATAAGGGGGATCATTTTGGAGTTTTTATGGGCTCATTGCTCGGGAGCCCTGAGGTAGGAGGAAGGCTATTACAGTCCAGGTAGAAGGAGATACTGGTCAAACATATGGCATTAGACATGGAGGGATCTGCAGAGATTTGAGAGACCCCTACAGAATAAAACTGTGAATCTTTGTAATTTATTGCCTGTAGAGGTTAGGTGAGAAGTGGCAATAGCAAAATAAATGACTCAGTTTTCTGACATTGGCAGTTGTGTGAGCCATGCAACATTAAGGGTGGAGAACAGAGAAGGTGGGACTTCATAGCCCAGTGGGCAGAATGTTTTGTTTTCTTGTCTACATTGCATTGAAAATTTTCATACATTTGAGGTAGGCATCATGATTGCTTTTGTGTTTTATTTCACAGCCTAAAAACAATCCATTTGGTTCCTTCAAATATGTCTGAGCTTACTGCGATAGTTAATCTGATTGTCAAGTCGATAGGACTTAGGATCTCCCAGGAGACACACCTAGGAGGGTGCTTCCAGAGAAGACCCACATCTGAACCTGAGCAGCGCCAAGCCACGGGCTGGAGTCTCAGACTGAATCAAAAGGAGAAAGCTAAGGAAGCACTAGCCTTCATCTCTTCCTGCCTCCCGACTTCAGACGCGATGTGGCTAGCTAGCTACCTCATGCTCCTCCGGCCTTGCCTTCCCCGCCGTGCTAGACCAACACTCCTTTCCTTAAGTTGATTCTTGTCAGACATCTTTTCACAGCACTGAGAAACTTAACGAATGCATTTATATGTCTTATCTTAATTGCTATTTACAGGTTTTTGTACATTCCTCCTAAAATAGCATTCCCCAAGCTGAAGAAAGCTTACTACTAGCCAGGGCAAGGTTGGGGAAAGCAATAATAGCATGGGGTTACTGTTCTCTGCCGTATTCCAGTGATGGGCTACTTTCATCATATATTCATTTATAGACCTTTTCTACTGCTTTACACATCTCATCAAACTTTTGTGTTCTATTGCAAATGGCAGGATTATTTTTCCATTCTTTTAGTGTTAACAAGTACATAAGCTAAGATATTGTCAGTTAATGGTGACTTAAAAACCCAGATGAATTCAGTGTCGGATTTGTTTTGTATGTAGGTTAGGGATCTAGCTTCTTTTTTCCATTTACTCTGTTGTCCTCAGAGTGCTGTTAGTTTTATCTTGCTGTCTTTGGGCTCATGGTTTCAAGCTGACTGCCATAGCTCACCGAATCAATAAAACATAGAAATAGGACTAGTTAAAATATACTATCATTTATCTATCTGTCTATATCTATTTATGTATAATTTAACCATAAATCAGTATATTAATCACATTTCTAATCTATTGTTTATCATATATCAAGTCTCTATCCTTTATGCATCTACCAGTCTATTTCTATATATCTATTTATCAACTACGTACTATGATCTAACTATTGAATATTGTCTATCATCTAATCTCAACCAATTATATAATCTATTATTTATTATCTATCAAATCTCTATCATTTAATTATCTGATCTCTACTATCTATCATCCATATATATTTATGTTTATATGCATCTATACTTTATCTATTATATATAGATTTGTCATTTATCAATCATCTATTGTATATTATCTTATTGAATATCATCATTTGTCTATCATCTTCCTTTCTCTCTATTATCTTCCTTAGCTATCATCAGCTTAGAGACTTGCTTTCTAGTTTCTAGCTTCAGTAGGTTCAATGCAGAATAATGTATCATCCTTTAACTTACATAGTTTTCTTTCTTTCTTTCTTTCTTTCTTTCTTTCTTTCTTTCTTTCTTTCTTTCTTTCTTTCTGTTTGCTTGCTTATTTATTGTGTGCTCAATGTAGACTTGAGAGCGTTGGAACCTGTTCTTGCCTTCCATCATGTGGTTTTTGGGAAGTGAACTCAGTTCATCAGCCTTGTTGGCAAGCACCTTTACCTTTACTTGCTGGCTCTATTTTATTTTCTTATCCAGAAATACAATGAAATAATTTATAAAATATTTTATTGAGATGAAGAAGTGGCTTATTGGTACAGCACTTGCCATCCAGACATGAGGTTCAGACCTCTATCATCCATCAATGCCTATCAACATTTCACCCTGGTAGGGAAAAGATCTTAGGAGATACCACACCTCCCTGAGAGACTAATAAAGATTAATGCTGGAGCGGTGTGGGGGAGAAGGATAGCTATATTCCTTTATAGTATACTCACTAATATATCATCAATACTCTAGCAAATGTCTAAGTACATGCCATTAAAGGCAAACCAGATGAAACTCAATGAGCCACATGTGCAGAAAGATGCAAAATCAGGGGGAAGACTGATAGAAAAGAAGAGATGTGCAGTGGGAAAAGAAGAAAGGAGAGGATAGACTAAAAAGGAATAAATTTTAAAAAAGCAAAAGCAAGGATACTGCAATGACCAGCCTTACCAGCACTACCTTGACTGGATTAATAAAATGCTAGGGAACTAATGAGCATCCTTTTGGGCCTTCTGTGATAGGCGGGTGGCACCTTCCTACAGGCTTGCATCCCAGACTGAATAAACACGGAAAAAGGAGAAACCTAGATGTATCCCGGCATTTCCCTCTCTTGGTTTCCTGATCCACTCAAGATATGACTGAACAGCCAGACATAATGAATCCAGACATAATGAACTCTATCTCCTGAACTATCAGCCAAATTAAACTGGTTTTTTTTTTCTTAAATAACTTCTTATCAGGTGTTTGTTCACAGCAATGAGAAGAGTTACTACTATAGATTCTCATTGCCTCAGTTGCAGCAAACTTATGCTTCCTGTGAAACTCATTCTCTGTGCTGGGAGCTTATGGGAAATATTTATCTCTGGGCCTCAAGGGTTGATGGGAAATGAGATCTTAAGGAGCTCCCATTGACTGGTCTCATTTTCATGCAACTAACTTGGTGCTTCTTGGGCATTTTTTTGATGTTTTCTTTTGTAAATTTCTCTCTAGTCTAGGATCAATAGCCATTTTGCTTTAAGGAGGAGAGCTTTATTCATATCACGTTGGATTACTGGGAGAAAGCAGTAACTGATGGTCTGATCATGTGGAGAGGAAACACGGGCTTCTCTGATGGATTCCTGCTTTGCATTGTTTCTATATTTTGTTCTTTGGTTTGGAAATTTGGAGGAATAGTAGAAGGCAAGCACAAGGGGAAATCAAGTCAAGTGTTCAGCTAGACCTGCCATGCACTTTGGCTGGGTGGTTCCAGAATTCCACCTGGGGCATTTTCACCAGGCAGGTAATGCTAGGGTTTTGCAAATTGAATTTGGTGCTGAGCAAGTCTGGTAAGTCAATACCTGACTTGGAGCCTTGGTATTAGGTTTGTTTTCTAGACACAGAGCGGGCCCTGGGATTGTGGTGGACAGTAAGTTAAACAGATGGAGGACTTGGGCTCAAGGTCCCAAGAACTCAGTGAACATGTTATGTACCTTCGTAGTTGGGGATTCCATAACCAAGTTTACTTGCAAGGAGAGGGACATGGGGGTGGGGGTGGGAGCTGATTAGAGGCTGAGTCTGAAAATATTCCCTCTCATTCCCCCCAACATGGTTACTGTATTTTCTCTGATCTTCATTATGTGGTTGTATCTGTCTGCAAGGACACACTGGAAACATCCCTCATCCCTTTCCATCCATTTCCACATTAGAGAGTGGTTTGGAGACCTTATTAAGGACCTAAGATTTAAGTATTTGAATTTAAGACACTTGAATAAAATAGATTTGGATAAAAAAAGCTGATGATAACTCAAAACTTTCCCTGCTTTCCCTGAGTAGTACTGCTTAATACTCAGGGCTGAGCACTCAAAATATTCCTTAGCTTCTGTATTTCTTGATCCACTAATAATTTCCCCAGGATGACTATCAAGACTTTCAGTTTTACTTCACATCATATAATTGCCAAGGCAATACCAAGTGATATTTTTTAACAAGAATTGATAAGTATAAATCTTCTTGCCTCTGAAATTAATGAAATTTGAACAACAGTCCAAAGTCATACCTTCACCGTCAAAGAGAAATGAAGTTAGGAGGCAAATATCTCAACATCTGAGCAAAAGCAATCATGAGGAAAAGGCTTTATTGCTTTTCCCTGTGTCTTTTCATCAATTCCTTTGTTTATTCATTAATGAAACATGTATTGAATACTTAACATATGAAATGCTGAGTGAGGTGTCTGGTATAAAAAATAAATAAAATTTTTCTTTGTAGAAACAGGAGTTCTGGGCTGAGACTTGTAGGAAAAGTCATTTAACAAAGAAAAAAGTGAAATGCTCCAAAACTCTGAAATAACATGCAACATCTCCTAAGGTAAGGAGGGCATGTGGATTTGAAGTACTTAGAGAGGAGCTCCAACAATAGAGGACTGCAGGCAGAAGCTGGCGAAATAGGCAGCCACCACCAAACCTCGGGCCTTGCAGTAAGAGTTAAGGACTTACAGTCATCCTAAGAGAATAGGGGAATTTTCCAAGTACTTAAGCAGGGGATGGCATGAATATGTCACTAATTGTGGTATGAAGAATGGATATATGGGAATAATGAGTGCAGGTGAGAGATCAAGTTAGAAGTTGGATTTTATAGCAGAGGTGGGAATGGAGAACAATGCGTGGTGTGAACTATCAACTTTCCACACTGCTGGTTTTGGTTTCTCACTCCATAGGCCAAGGACCATGTGCAAGCGCATGCCAACCAACAAGTAAGTCCATCTGAGGATAGATGTAGGAGGAGATCATATCCAGCAAGTGGAATGATGGTCCAATTGAGCTCACGCTCAACTAGACATGGGTCAGGACTCTATTTAGTACTGGTCCCCTAAGTTTGTACTTTAACAAGGGGTCCATGGTGATAGGTCAGCTTTCTGGATTTCTTTGTCAGTTTCAAGATGCCACAGGAAGGTAAATATCTCAGATGAGTGGTTTTTCTTCATTGGAAGCAGCAACTGAGGGCATTCTTCTCCCAGTGGTACTCCTGTCTGCTAGGGACTCGTTTTTCATTCCAAAGGGGCATCAGGGTGATTTATCAGAGTTACTGTTACACCCCATTCCAGCCATCAGCATTCTTCTATATTCTTCCAAAAGCATAGCCATAGCAACCAATGAAGTGTGATACACTTCACTTTGAGTGATACAGCCCCACAGGCATGGAAACTTTCCAAAACCCTAGTCTAATTTTTAATTTTCCCTTGGAAAGATCCCTATAGATATAGAAGTTTCCTTAAAACTCCAGTCGTCTGCTTTATTTATTCTGCATTTGGGAAAGGGAAGAGAAAGGAAGTTGACATTTGAATGCCTGTCTTATCTCAAGCATCTCGCTTGGTTTTTCATGTATTTTATTATTTAAGTTTGGAGAATGTTGTTTGCATTTCTCCAGGGGTCAGTACTTGATTCCTTGGATTTTTCTTTTCTTAGTGTCTGCATTTCCTTTTGCCTGGAAATCCCTCCTCACTTTACTTGTATTTGGAAGCATTTCTCATTCTTTCATATTGAACTCAAATACTTTCTCTTCATTGGGTTTTCTTGTCCCCTCCACCCCCCGGGGCAGATTCCCTTTAGGAGCTCAGGCTGGCCTGGAACTCATTATGTTACCAGGCTGTCCAGCCTCTTGAGTGTGGTCATTGCAGCCATGTGCCATCACACCTGGCCTACGGAGTCTTTCTGACCCCTGAACGAAGCCGAGTGAGTGTCTCCCACAGCACTCTGAGCTCGCTCACCAATCCCATCTGTATGTCATGTCGGTGTTGCCTTTGTTGTGCTCTGAGCTCCGAGGAGGCAAATTCTGTCCTTCCCAGCTTTGTGTCCTTAGGATTCAATACCATTTGCGTGACTGTGTGGTAGCCCAGCACCTGTTGGCATGCGGATGGATTCTGCAGTATGGAACAGAATCACATTCTTCAGAGAACCAAGCTTGTGACTTCTGATACAGAAGCTCAGTCCCTAGTTTCCTGGAGAAAAGAAAGACGTTTCTAATAACTAAAGGTGTGTTTTCATTGCAAAAAGAAAGAATCAGGATTCTAGTGTGTCCATCCTCAGGAAGCTTTAGTCAGAGTCAGAGCCTCAGATCCAGACTATTTCGAAATTTTACACAAGACTGAATTTTAGAAGTCATGTGAGAACTTGTAGAACTGTATTCACCAGATGACTTGCAAATCTTGACTCATCCTGTGTATCATATTTGGTAAATTGAGTATCAGTCAACAAAACAAGTATGTATAACATCATCCTTGTCTTAAAGAGTATAGCAATCTATGAATGTGCCAGAATTTAACCAATCTATTTAATATTTTTTGCATAATTTCTAACTTTTTGGCTATTTTAAATGAGATGTTGGTGGCCATTTTTAATTGACATAAATATTTTTTGTAACATTTTTTATTATTGTTTCCGCTCATACAACTTAATAGGTAGACCAGTTCCCTCTCCCCCTCCTCCTCCCCCCGAACCCCCTGCTCCCCCTCCCTCCCTCCCCATCTCCCAATGCCTCCGCCCCAATTCCCAGAGAGTCCTTTATTGTGTATGCCTAACTCTCCTCTTGGTCCTCCTTTCCGATGACGTAAAAGGACCCAGTGGCATTTCCCTGAACCCTTTCTCCTGTTCCCCTTAAGCATAGGAACACTACTGTGGCCATCAATCCCTTGCCTCCAAGGATCTTGGTGCCTTTAGCTGATGTTAGACTTTGTGAGGTCAATAGTGTGATGGACATGGCGCAGGGCATGCAAAGTCCTATTATGATTGCTTCAGCCTTAACTAGTGTGGAGACTCTTCAAATCATTGCTCCCCCCATCCTTTTTCTCTTACAATCTTACCGCCCCTTCTTCCGCAAATGTCCCTGAGCTTCAGGATGGGGGAGATTAGGCTGGCTTAGTTCTATGTGGATGATATAGAGTCTCTGAAGTTCTGGATTGTGGTTTGTTGATTTTCTTTTGCAGTTTTGCTGCTCCTGCAATGCCCTTCACTCCATCCTGATGGGCACTGTATGTCACCCCCTGGTCAGAGACAAAAAACTGTTAAACTGGAGTCTTGTTATAATAGCACATTCAAGGGTAGATGTAATAAAAGCAAAGCAGGAAACCTCGGTGAGGGAGGGATCAGTCACCCATTTGCAAAATGATCTCTTTTCATCTGCCAGACTATATGCCCTCCCCTTCTGGTGAGATCATACCACTCAGTTGTACATGATCAGGAACGAACGTCTGTGAACTTAACCAGGTGTCGCATTACTTACTTGCATTCCTTGGAGGTCGATTTTCTCTGCTGTAACATGGTCCCCTCTCTTCTTGTGTCTGGTGTGGCTCTCCAACCCCATCCCTCCTGTTCACAATCCTTGCAATTACTGTATTACATAGGTTTACCCTTGAGTGTCTCAATGTGGGCTGGGTGAGTTTGGTACTAGGAGCCACCTATTAGGGAGTACATACGACACTTAACTTTCTGGGATTGGGATACTTCACTTAATATAATTGTTTCTAATGACATCCATTTGCCAGCAAATTCCAGTAATTCATCATTTTTGATGGCTGAGTAGTACTCCATTGCATAGATGTACCACCTTTATCTTATCTACTCGTCAACTGTTGGACATTTAGGTTGATTCCATGACTTTGCTATTGTAAACAGTGCTGCTATGAACATGGTCGTGCTTGTGCTATCGAGGCGAACCTCTGCCGCATGGGGGGTTATTCCCCAAAGTGGGATAGCAGGGTCATATGGCATTTCAATCTTTAATTTCTTTAAGAATCTTCAGACGGCTCACCAGAATGGCTGTATGAGCCTGCATTTCCACCAGCAATGTAGCAGAGTTCCCCTCTCTCCACATCCTCTCCAGCACTTGTTGTTGTTTGTATTGTGGATTTTTGCCATCCTGACCGGGGTGAGATGATATCTCAGGGAGGTTTTGATTTGCATTTCCCTGATGGCTAAAGAAGTGGAGCATTTTTAAAGATATTTGTTAGACATTTTAATTTCATCCCTGGTAAAATTTCTTTTAAGTTCCAGGGCCCATTTTTTAATTGGGCCATTGGTTTCCTTGATGTCTAGTTTTCTAAGTTCTTTGTGCATTCTGGACAGTAGAGCTCTATCAGATATGTGGTTAGTGAAGATTTTCTCCCATTCTGTGGGTTGCCTTTGAGCTCATGTTACAATCTCTTTATCTGAACAGAAGCTCTTTAATTTCACAAGATCCCAACTGTTGAGAGTTGGTAGCAGTGACTGTGCCATTGGGTGTCTGTTTAGGAAATGTTGGCCTAGCCCAATCAGCTCAAGGGAGTTCCCTATCTGTTCAGTTATGATTTTTATAGTCTCTGGCCTGATATCAAGGTCCTTGATCCATTTGGAATTAAGTCTTGTATATGGTGACAAGTACGGGTCCAGTTTTAATCTTCTGCATGTGGAGATCCAGTTTTGCCAGCACCATTTGTTGAAGATGCTGTTCTTTTTCCACTGGATTCTTTGGGCCCCTTTGACATAAATATTTAAGTATGCTTTTATTCTTTTAGAGTTTTGTAATGAATACAATACAGTACAATGTCATTTTCACACCTTACTACTCATTCCTAATTTCCCTGCCTTTGGAATTACAAATTTTCTTCTTCTTATCAGTGTTCTCTTACTTGTTTTTTGCCTTTTTGTGGTGTGGCTACTAAATTTCATCTGGGTTGCCTTTAATGGAATGTACCCGGGCATTTGTGGGAGCAAGGATGATATATTAGTAGTTATCTTATTGAAGAAAGTAGCCCCCCCTTTCCCATCCTTACTCTACATTAACTCTCAGTAGTCCCTCAGGAAGGTGTTGAACCTCTTCACATTTTTTTCCCCTGCCACGGTGTAATGTTGATGGGCCAAATTTTGTGCAGATCTTGTGGAGATAGACACAGCTTCGTTGAGTTCATGGTTGCAGTGACCTGGTTATATCCAGAGGATACAATTTGGCTACATCCCTCCCTACCCTCAAGTTCTTCCATTCTTATCTCCCCCTCTTCTGTGATGATCCCTGGCCATGGGGTGAGGACATCCTGTTAGGGTCAAGCAGTCCACAGTCAATTATTCTTTGTACTTTGATTAGTTGTGATTCTCTGTATTAAACAATTTACACTGGAAAAGGAGGCTTCAGACCGACTTCTGAGAACTCCTCTAATCTATGGGTGTAATGATTAGTAGGCAGTTTGATATCAGGTTCTTATTATTAAACCTTAGTAGTTCATTCCCCCTTGAGGTTTTGTGGCCTCCCTTTCCACAGGTTCTTGTTTGATTTATGGTAGCAGGAATTTTGAATCATGAAGCAGTTCGTTACTCTTGTGACATTTATGCCACTATTGCAGTGGTTGCCTTTTGCAGGGTAGTTGCTCTTGTAGCTTGCAGCTTTCACTGCTGGGTGAGATTGTTGGTTGATTTTTTCCCCTGACAGATTATATAGAACTGCTCAGTACTATGAAAGCTTTCCAGCAAGAGTGGAACCTCCATATCAGGTCCACTTTTTTTTTTTTTGATGTCCTACAATCAATTTATGTGTGTCTTCAAGCAATAGGGTCTTATTATCAGTTTCTGGAGAGCAGCCAAGAGCAGCAACAAAAGCCTATATTGTTTTGGAGGCCTTTCAGACCTCTTTGCACTTTATTTTTTTTAGTCTCTTTGTACTTTAAATAATATAAAAATGAAATTTCTTAGTTAAAGAGTATAACTCCTTTAAAGGGTACGTTCATTTATTTGTACCTATCTGTGTTCATACTTAGTTATGTATTATCCTGGTGGAGGAAACTCCATAGACCCCCAATCCATAGTGTAGATCTACTTTCTGGAAGTAATTTCCTTATTTAGATAAGAAAAAGTTTATTTTGGCTCATAGTATTAGTCAAGGTCAGCTGAATCTGTTGCTTTGGGTCTGCAATGAGGTCAAGTATCATGGAAGCAGGCATTTGGTAGAGGATGGTAAACTCGTGGCAGACAAAAACAGAAATAAGAAATAACCAGCATATATGACTTCAGGGTAAAACTTCTGTGGCTTACTACCTTCAGCTCAGCTCCCCTCTTAAAGTTCCATCTTTGTATGAATCCATCAAAGAATTAATCTGTTGATTATGAAAGAACCCTGAGGATCAAATCATGCCCTCAAAGCTGTCAACTGGGCCTTTAAAACATGAGTGTTTTGGGAACACTCCAAATTCAAAACTCCAAAACTTACCAATGATAGCTACTTATGCTTCACCAGATTTTTCTTCCACCAAAAGCATATGACAAATCATCTTTGTTTCTTAAGTCTTACCAACAGGTTTACCATGCTTAAAACTTGTCCAATTTCATAGTTTGTAAGTTGACATCTGTTGCAGCTCCTCTTCTGGTGTGATAAATTACTCTGACCCAATTCACTGAAGGGAGAAAGAGTCTTTGATTTGGCTTACAGTTTCAGAGAGACTAGAATTCATCATGGTGGGGGTGCACGGTAGAAGAAAAAGCAGGAGACCGGTTCATGTTGCAGCGGTCCTCAGGAGGCCAAGTCATCAAAGCTCAAATCCTGCCTCTTGTAACCTGCTCCCTCCAGTAAGGCTCCACTTTTTGAAAATTCTTAACCTCCCCAACCAACGGCTCCAGTCGTGGACCAAGTATTCAAATAGGAACTTGTGAAGGGCATTTCACATTCACATCATGACATTTCACTGTCGTTTGATTTTTTTTTTCCTTTGCAATTCATCAATTCCTTGTACATTTGGCATGCGTATTGACTTGTTTGTACTTCTTCCAGGAGATATCTATGACTTCAAAAATATCTGGAAGGGGCTAGTGAGATGGGTCAGTGGGTAAAGGCATAAATCTGACAACATGATTTTGATCCTGAGTTCATGCGGTAGGAGAGAAATAGGTTCAGAAAACTGTCCTTTGATTTCCACACATGTATCATGGTATGCATGTGTCAACTTCCTCTTCCTCCTTTCCTTCCTCTCATATAAACAAAATATTCCAAACAACAAATTTAGAAGGCCAAAAAAATGTAACTTTTAAGTTTTTCCCTATGCATATTTATGATCACTTACAGATACTGTCTTTAAGCCAGAAAAAAATCTAGGCTGAATGAACAGAGACAAGAGAGTAACTTCAGTAGAGTTTGTTTGTGGCTGCCAACAATCTCTAAGTGGGGCTGTGAGCCAATTTGTTGGGTTATGTATGAAGAGGAGGAAGAAAAACCTCAATGGAAGTTGTTCTGTTGCTTTAATGAATCTCAAATCTACTGGATTAAGTGAAAATTCATCTGATTTAATTGAGTGACACTAATTGGTAAGGAGAAGGAAATCAACAGGCTGTGCAATGCAGTTATTCAAAGTTCCTATTTTCTTCTAATTTACTTCTGACGTTGAACCCTTCTTCCTTTGTGTTCTGTGAGTGGATTCTAAAAATAATTCCATAGTTATTGAAACACACCAGAGCAGATTAGGAGATACTCTGTATTTAGGTTTGCTTTTATGTTTTTAAATCAGAGGTTATTTTGTTCCTTGAGTTGGATCACTGAACACAAAAATAGTTTGCCATAAGCCATCATGTTTATTCCCAAAGTTCACAGGAGGATGAGGGTTTGCAGAGGTAAGAGAGGGGAGAAAGAAAGGTTTGGGGAAGGGTTAGACTGACTTGGAAGAAGCATGAAGAAAACAGAATTGGCTCTTGGTATCTGGGATTTTGTATCTGCTTTTTCAACCCACAACAGATTGAAAACAGTACAACAAACATTCACATAGCATTTCTATTGTATTAGTTATTATTATAAGTAGTCTAGAGGTGCTTGGAAGTATTCAGAAGAATGTATCCATACTTCTCCATTTCATATAAGAGACTTGAATGCCCATGGCATTTGACCTAAAGGAATGCTGGAATCTGTCCCCTGGTGGATACTGAAGAATAGCCATGTGTGGCTTTGTGAGGATGAAGATAAGATTCTCTTCGTGGGTGAGAGTCCCAGCAAGTGGATCCAGTCTCAGCTTCATGACAGTACCCGGCAAAATACCAAGATTCCAAAGAAAAAGACTTCATGGTGTACCGGAGATGTTTTCTGTGCATCTCTCGACTGTGACAGAGCACAGAAACCATAAAACCCTGCTGTATCAGAACAGACTATGTAAATCCTGGACATCAATAATTTATGAACACAGATGACCTCCACATAACCCCGAAGAGAGGACCATCCCTCACCAAAATGCAGGATGGAGACTGAACCAGAAATTAAGTTTATTTATTTAAACTTGGATTATTGTGCACACCTGAGTCAGTCGACAGAGATTGATGTTCACTCTGACCACATTTCCTGGGGCCAAACATCTCAGATCATTATGTGCTCACGAGGAGCCATAGTTTTATTTAATTGCATTTGTTCATTTACTATAATTTGATAATATTTCCTATGAGCACACATTTAAATAATTATTCAACTAAAACATTGTTTTCAGTTAGCCTGGCAAAGGGGGTTTGGAATCAGAAGACACGAGTGATGTATGATACCTTAACACATGGTTTAGATTTGAATTTCATCATGACTTAGCACAAATCAGAGCAGACTTGTTATGTGTATTTAACTGTGGGTGGAGCTCTACACAGTAGATGTTTCTTAAAATCATAAACTTAGTATAGTGTGTCACTGCCTTTAGTCATAGGATACTGGATCCCAGATTTTAGAAGGGGATCTTAGAGTTTCCCCTCAAATCCTTGTTAAAGAGGGTACAATTTTAGTGATTATTTTAAGCTTTGAGTTAGCCTGAAGGGGGATATTAGAGGTATAATTCTGGGACTGGGGAATGTGTTTTCCCTTGCTTTAAGGCTGAATCTTTGGCTCTAGAAGGCTCTTGTCCTGTGATCCCAAAACTTTCCCCTAGGTGATCAACCATGTTAGTTTGTTTCTAGACTACCTTGACAATAGGTGGGCTCCCACACACATGTCTGAGTTGCTGCCTTGGTGTAGTTGCACATTTTAATTGGTATGGACAGATCATGTGACTGAGCAGGATAACTCAAACCCTGGGTCATTTGTCACTTAGTCTGGGACATTTTCAGGATTTTGGTTGGCATCACTATTATCTTTGAGTGAGAGACTAGAATATGGTTGTGATTTCAGTTCATTCAGACTTATGGCTAGTTAAGAGTTTACCTTGACCCAAGTATTGAGTGAAAATAGATCCTGAGTTTTGAGATCAGTAATAATGTCTGTCTGTTCAGGGCAAGTTGCATGGTGATAAGACTAAGGCTCCTGCCGTCAGGGGGCACTATGACTGGGATTTTCTTACCATATTTTCATATGGGACTAATGTGGGATGGCTACTTTACATTTATGATCAGTGATAGTTCTTCCTGTCATTAGACTGGTTTCAAGATGGTGGGGCAGCCCAGAGGGGCAGAAGAGAGCATCCGGGGGCAGTTCTTTGTGTGTCCCTCTATACAGGAAGGTCATTTCTTAGTTCTAAGATTCCTTAAAGTACTCGTTTTGCTGAGACCATGTGGATACGGAAGCAGGATTTTGAAAAGCTGTTGCAGATCCCTTTGGCTCATTTAGGAGCCATCTGGAAGAGGCTGCAGGGCCAAGGCAGACATGCTGTTTCCCCAGCCTCTGGGAGCTGTCCCTAGGGAGCAAATACGTACATACTTAGGCTATAAATCACTTTTCATTGATGCTAAATTAACTTTTAAACCTTCAAAACTCCTGAACCAGCTGATAGCAGGATCCTGGGTTGCAGGATGCTGAGCCTGGACTTGGCATTAATTAAATAGATTTAATTCATGTATTAGTAAAGACAGCATTGGTTCTAAATGCAAACTGGTGGTGACTGGCTGACTTAAGAATCAAGTGGGATTATAGGTAAAGAACAGATCTCTGGGTCCTATCTCAGATCTACTAAAACAGAATTGCTTAGATGGTGGCAAAGGATCTTCATTTGAATACACTTATTATCTAGGTTCACAGATTTGAGACTCAGAAAGAAAGTGGGAGAAGCTCCCAGACCTTGAGGATGGTCTAGCTGGGTTCCAGTGTGCTCTCTGATATGAGGGTAGGGGCCTTGAGGAGTCACGCAGTCTGTCTGATCTGACACATGTGTGAAAGTGTTGGATTGATTGTTTCTGAATCAAATACTACTAAGGAGTGCCAATATACAAGTCAATAAAATTAGAACAACTCTGGTGGAAGCACTAGATAAGCAGGGCATCCTTTTATTGAGAAAATGATCTTAACCAGTGCGAAAGGATCTAGAGATTTCTGCAATTTGGTCTGAAATAGTTTCAGGAGAGTGATTTCTGTTTCTTTTTCTACTTCAAAAACATCTTAAAATTATTCTTTGTCAGTTTCATGCACATGCACAAAATGTATATTGATCATATCCACCATTCTACTCTCTCTCCTGCTCCCTCATTCCTACAACATACTCTCCTTTCCACTTTCATGACCCTCTTTTGTTTTTCTAACTAACTCACTGAGCCCCATTAGTGTTGTCTGCATGAACAAAGTTAGGGGACTTTCACCGGAGCATGGGCAACCTACTAGCTACCACTAGGTCCTAAGCTAGAATTGAGAATACTTGAGTCTTTCCTCCATGCAGCCTTGAGTGTTGACATTGTGCAGGTCTCTTGAGGGTAAATTCCTGAGTGCAATAGGCACATCATGTCTAGAAGGCAACATTTCAGTTCCAAAGGCCTTTGCAGTATAGCCATAGGTGGTGGAACTGTGGCGTGTATCTTAGCCTCTCTTGCTCTCTTAGTTTCCTTTCTCTTTCCTTGTCTCTCTGTAGTTGCCTCTGTCTCTAGGTCCATTTCTCTCTCTTTTAATCTGTGTCATTGCTTTGTAACCTGTACCAGTTGTCCTTCCTGTTGTTGATATGAACTCATGACCCAAACAGCTTAGAGACCAAGGGTTTATTTCAACTTATGGTTCTGTGATACGGTTTAGCAGCATGACAGGAGTTCATACCACCATCAGGAGCTGAGGACACTGCTTACGCCAGTGTCAGAAATACCAGAAAGCTGAGAGGAGTTGATCTTTTTTTCTCTTGCCAGGATGCCTGCATGCTTGTATGCCAAATACTGAGCTATCTCTCCATCTTACTCATCTGCTTATGAAATGATCCCACCCAGTATTGGCTGATCATCAATTAGATAATTTCCATGTGGTTTGCTCAATATTTGCAGTTAACTATGAATTCTTCACAGACATGTCCAAAGGTTCGGCCTTCAAATGTCAAGTCAGTGTCTGTAACAACTGTCTTGTCCATTTTCTCTTTCCTCTAACTGATGAAAGCCAAGGCTACATATTTTCCCCCTTGCTCTCAGTTAAAACATGGTCAAGATTTGAGATGACATCATTTGAAACCCATTTGTAAGGTACAGAGTTGTTTTGATTGAAAATTTTAAGCTTTTTAAATTTTTTTTAATATTTATTCAATTGTGCGTGTATACATGTGTGCATGTGTGTATGTGTGTGTATGTATGTATGTATGTGTGTATGTATGTGTGTATGTGTGTATGTGTGTGTACGTGTATGTATGTGTGTATGTATTTTAATTTTAATGTATTTTAATTTTAATTTAATGAGTGTGTGTATGTATTTTAATTTTAATGAGGATTCATATATTCCTAGAAACAATGCATCTATTGTTACAAATAAAATCAAGAGTGTCCGTGTGTCGTGGTTTGAGTGTAAACTGCCCCCACAGACTCAAGAGGCTGCATCCTTAGCTGCTCTTTAATTATTTATTATTTATTCATTTTTGCGTGTATACATGTGTGCACGTGTGTGTATGTATGTGTGTGTGTAGAACCACGGACAAATTCAGGAACCACCATGGATGCCTCCACCTTCTCCTTGCTTACTCTGCCCAGGGATTCACAGGCTCCGCCCTACCAGGACCAGAAACTCAGGCCACCCCTGCTTCCGCCTGGTGTCTATACGTGGGGTCTAGGATCCGAACTCAGAATCTTCCGCCTGCAAGGCAGAGGCTTAACCCCTGAGTCACCTCTCCAGCCCGAAAATTTTAAGCTTGAATGGACTTATAGGTTTACGTAATGATGTAAAGTTGAATTTATTAACTTAAAAGCTTTAACATTTCTTGACATATTTAACCCAAATTCTGGAAGGTAAAATCAGACACATAGTCAACCAAGGTGTATGACATGTGATGTAGATGGTGCATGAGGCTTCTGTTTTATTTTTATTCTACCCAACCACTCTCACACCCACTAGACTCTGACTATTTTTTTTTGAGGATGCCAGGTATTTATTATATTAGAATGATATGAGATCAGACATCACAAAACTCCTGTAGGAGTAAGAGGCCTTAATTAGGTTTGAAATTGTCCTGGTTCTTCACAGTGCTTGATCCTACCAGGTCTGAATTTAGCTCATTTAGCAGTTTTATTTTATTTAAAGTCATTATTTTCAACATCAGTTGTAATGACAGCTTCCATGTGACTTCTAGGAGTGTTTGTATTTTTACTCCTAAATATTTGTTGCCTATTGTTCCCAAGAACAAGGAAGGACATTCTGAAGTACAACCATAAACGTTCTAACATAAAGCAGTAATAAAGTTATAAAGTTAAGATTAAGATAAAGCTAGTATCAAATGTTAAGTTCAGATTCAAATCTCATCAACTTTTTTCATAGTGATACCAATATGAATTTTAAAAATTATTATTAGTGTATATTATGTGTACAATGGGTCCAATGTGCATTTTTATGTTTTTATGTTTGTTTTTGAAGTTGAAAGTACTAGTCCTATAGATATAGTCTGAATAAAGTGTTATGCAAGAATTCATTCATTCATTCATTCATTCCTTCAATATTATTAAATTACAATGCTTATGGATTAAGAAAGTAACTTCTGGGAGTATAGCTGAAACATTCTTTATCCTGAGGGTCTCACAATTCAGAAGTAATTCTCTGCAGGAGTCAGCACAATGTCACGAACGACAGAGAAAACCACAGGGCAATGTAAACAAGGAGGTGACACTGGCAGAAGTGGGAAGACCGGAAAGATGCTAAGTTAGCGTATTTGCATAGCATTCAGAGCCCTGTGGTCATGTTGAGTCTGGATGTGGCTCTGGAAGATTAAGGTTCCAGTGGAAGTTTCAGGAATGCCTTAGAAAGGAACCTTGAAAGGAACACATTTTTTTTTAAATGAGTAAATGAGGACAGAAATTAGAAAGACCATAAAGAAGATTCAGAATATACCAACATGTACTCTAATAACTCCTTTTTTTGCAGGGATAGAATGAACGTTCACCATATTAAATGAAATAAGCCAGCCTCAGAAAGACAAATATTGAATGTTTCCCCTCATAGCGGAATCTATCTATCTATTTCTATCTATCTATCTGTCTGTCTGTCTATCTATCTATCTATCTGTCTGTCTGTCTGTCTGTCTACATGTACGCATGCACACACACGCACGCACTTATGCATGTATGACAAGAAAGTAAAAAAAGGACCATTTGGAAGAAAGAAGGGAATATAAAGGAGTAGGGATCAAGAAAGGACAGTGTAGGGGAAAAATGTTGCATGCTTTCGTTTTTATCTTTGTGTGTGATATGTGAATGTGTGTGTGTATTTGTGTGGTGCATATGTAGGCACTGGCATGCACACGCCATGCACACACCATGCACATTTGGAAATAGAGGACAAGCTTCAGGTGTCGTTTCTTGCATTTCCACCTTGTCTGCAACTGGGTTTTTCATTGCTGCTGCATAAATCAAGCCCATTTACCTGTGAGCTCCTGGAGATTTTTCCATCTCCATCTCCCATTTCCCTTAGGCAAGCTAGAATTACAGATGTTTACTCCACTGAATCTGGCTTTTGTGTGGAATTTGAGTATCAGCTGGCACAGCAAGAACTTAACCTTTGAGCCATCGTCTCAGCCCCATGTATGTTTCTTTCATACATGGAATAAACTTTTAATCACACACCCACCCACACACACACCACACCTAAAGGAAGGGAAACAAGCAAGGAGATTGAGATGAAAATGTTAGAAAAAGAGAAGGCGGATGTTCATGTATCAAAATCTATGTTAGAACACAGAGCTTTGGGAGCCAAGGTTTGGTCTAAAGATGGGAAAGTATTCACATGGGGATGATAACTTCAATAGGAACCCTTAACTTTCATGGTCCTAGACAGCAACACCGTAGTGTTATCTATACATGTATGAAAATATCATGAAGAAACCCATTATCTTCTACATTATTAAAATGAATGAAAACGAAACAAAACAAAATAAGCCTCTCTCCTACTTTCCTCATGGAATAATTTTATCAGGGTGTTTATTAAATATAAGATCGAATCATTGCAATCCACATTTTGCTCTGTTTTAGAGATTATAGAACTCTCTATAATTCATTTTCTTCTTTCGGCTTGAGACTTTGAGAAAACAACCTAAACATAAGTTAAAAAAAGAAAGCTAAAATTAACAATGGCCTTATTTTGTTGACATTATGATAAAATGATTATTATTTGGGAAGCTTTTTTCCCTACAAAATAAACACCCTCAGTTTTGCTTCTTGCTATTCTATTAATTGAATTCGTGGCATGTTTGTGTTTTGAGACTATCCTAGTACTATTAGAGTCACCAGATGAAAAACAGAAAGACCAGTTCAACCTAGGAGATAATCAATTTTTCATGCTCATTATCATTTAGATGAGTCTCTTATAAGGGAATGGTTGCAGCATGACACATTTTAATGCTGAGTAACACCTCTTTCCTGTAGGTAGTAAAGGGAAGACTTACATTCTCCATGCAAAAATGTTAAAATCTTCAGTTGCAGAGCAAAGAGAAAGTCGCAGAGAAATTCATAGAAACAAGATGAGAGTCAAGGAAGAGATAAAAATAGAAACAGAAAACTTTCCAGTTTCATCAATAGTGTGTGTGTGTGTTTGTGTGTGTGTGTGTGTGTGTGTGTGTGTGTGTGTGTGATGTACCTCAGGGCACTTGAGTGTGTGTGCTTGTGGAGGACCAAAGGTAACACTGGGGACTGTCCCCGATTGCTCTAGCTCCTTACTGCTTTGCTCTGGGGTTTCCTGGGCTCTGATTTCCAGAGCTGAAAGTGCATCTGCCATGCATTTTTTGTGGAATCTGGGGATCAGAACTCAGGTCTTTCTGCAAGGTTCCCTGAGTCTTAGGATGGGGAAAATTTTGATGGCCTGATTGGGGCAGCCCTTCATTAGTATTTCTATAGTTGCTTAACTGACACCATCTTAAGGCTTTTGACTGTCTTGAAGGAATAAGAAAAGCATTCAAATCTTCAGTGCTTTATTAAACTTTTAAATTTCCTAACAGCATTTGAAATTATTTTATTTTATTTATTTTATTATTATTATTTGTGTGCGTGTGTGTGTGCGTGCATGTGTGTGTGTGTGTGTATGCGCGTGTGTATCGGAGGGCACTGTGCATCCCTGTGGAAGACCAAGGGTGACTTCGGGAATCATCCTGGA
Source organism: Typhlomys cinereus (assembly GCA_023101885.1). NCBI lineage: Eukaryota > Metazoa > Chordata > Mammalia > Rodentia > Platacanthomyidae > Typhlomys > Typhlomys cinereus. The sequence continues at coordinate 1,296,242 of JALPQD010000291.1, read as the reverse complement.
TTGCTTCTACCTCCTTCTTGCTTCGCTCTGGGATTTCCCAGGCTCTGCCCACCAGGACCCCAAGTGCAGGCCACTGCAGTTTCCACCTGGTGTTGTTGCGTGGGACCTGGCATCCGAACGCAGGACCTTCTGCTTGCAAGACAGAGTCTTAACTCCTGAGCCATCTCTCTAGCCTCAAAACCATTTTAATGCCTATTGAAAAAAAGAGGCATTTGCATCTCTCTATGAAGTGAAAGTGAAAACAGGCCCAGCTAGAGTGTTTGCAGCAGCCCCCTTCCAGCACTGAGCACCCCTGAGGTGGAGGACATGGGCTTTACCTGTCGACCTTAGTACTCCATGATTGGAGGGAGGAGTCCTATTCTGGTACCTTAACTAATCATACTGGATTTTTGTTGGCTCACTAGATCCAAGTAACTTCCCTGGTATTCTGACATATTTAAGAAAAGTGTTCCTGGGCCTATCCCTTAAGGAACATGATTTACCAAGCTGCTGCTTCGTAGTTGTGCTTTACTCACATTTAAAATAGCTTTGGCCTTTGACTCTTGCTATGAGGCCCACACGTTTAATTCATTCATATTGCTTCTCTTACGGCGAATGCATACAGCCCCTTCTCCCTGAGGATCACCCGGCAGAGGGTGTGAAGGCGGTGTACAACATACACCCTGACATCTGATGGATTATCCCCACAAGAAGCTGAGGCTGAAGAAATGACTGGTCAGCCCTGTGAGGACTGAAACAAGGGAGCGAGAAGCACCATCGCCTTCTCCCAGAATCAAATTATATTATTTTTGAGTATAAAAATATTCTTTTCACCATAAAAGCCTCTGGCAGTGATGCGAGTTCCAAGATTGTGCATAGCAGCAGAGGAGCTCTCAGTAATGTGCCCTGCTTCAATCTCAGTGCCGCTCATTAGAAAGACAATGCCAGCCAGCTGTCCCCTGGTGTTTGGAGAAGAAAGATCCAATTAATCGGCCATCCTCCACCTGGTTCCAGATTTAGCAGGCTCCTTATGAACATGTAAGAGAGCCAGTTTGCATGAATTTTAGTCATTACATGCAAGACAGGGGGTGAGGGAAAAGGGAGGGACTATATTCTCTAAAATAGCTTGGGGGGTAACAAGTGAAATATCCTCTGGTGCCTGGGTATCTGGAAGGACAGTAATTAGCAAGATATCGACATGAAACTTACTCCTTATTGTGAGTATGTTGATAAGAAGGTCCAAAGTGTCATGTTTCTCTGAGTGTTAACACAGAACCATACAGAGCATTTGTATTTTTTTCCCTCTTTACTAATAGTGACATTGAAAGTGTGAGCCACTTAACTGTAATGTAATTAACTAATGCCTGTAGTGGAATATTCAGGTTTCACTGCAACTCATTACTCGGGCTTTTCTTTTCGGAGTTGCCAAAAAATATGGTTAACTTAGAAGTAAAAAGCATTGATTGGAGTCCTTCAGTCACCATTATTCCATAGCACATAATTGGTATCTGACCATTTAGGTCCAGGAATGAAACATCTAATGATGGGGCTCCTGAAAATGTTACAGGCCCACGTGGTTCTGGAGTTATATCACATTCTCAATAGAGCCATCCATAGAACAATCATTTCAGCATCAAAGGCTGAAAAATCTGTTGTATTACACTTTCCAATCTCTTCAAAATCACATTTTAAAAATCCATTTTGTTGCAAGATGACCAATCTCATCTGATTTATAAGCTGTGGCCTCAGAGGAAATATGGAAGGCTTGGAGTTGAAGCCAGGGAACAAATGTTCCAGCTGGAAGCAGACACTTCCTGCATTTCGAGCAGTTCCCAGGGCATGCTTCACCATGTGTCAGTTTACAGATTTTTTAAGTCATATATATATTTAAAACGTTTGTTTGGCAGCCAGAGTGTCTATTTCATCACAGGCTTAACTGTGGGGTTTACGTGCACCTATACTTTCTATCTGTTCAAGTAAATGAGGCAATGGATGATTGCTTTCTAGAAAGCTTTGTTATTACCATTGCAAATTTTGGAAGAATTTTTGTGAATTTTCACTTGTTTCACTGCCTGTAAAGTGAGCCCATCTTAGATGAACTTTCAGCTTCTGTCTCTGGCCCTCCTTGTTCTGAGTAACATTGTAGGACTTTTTTTTTTTAAATTGTACAGTCGACCTGATGGTATTTCCTTAGAACACCTTAAAGTGACGTAGCTAAATCTCTACAATTTTTCCATGTTAGTTACACCCTATTCATGATTGGAAACCAAGCAAGTTACTGATCTTGGATTTCTAGGATCTAAAGTGGAAAACTAATGAAAAAAGCAATGTTCTTCAAATTGTCATTATGTGTCAATGTTTAAAAATTGTTCTAGGAAGAAGTTGTTTTTCTGCCACTAGGAATTGATTGGTTGGTCTTTGGCTTGCATTCATCTGATCAATTTCTTACATTTATTTTGGTAGTGTCCAAGTCCTTTCCTGCTCCTTGTCTTTATCACTTAATCTTCTTTTTTTGAGATTTTTTAAAATTTATTTTTTCCACTCATACAAACTTGATAGGTACCCCATTCCCCTCCCTCCCTCCACTCTTCCCTGAATTGCCTTGCTCTCTCCCCCCTTTTCCCCTTCCTTTCCCCCTCCCTCCCTTTCTCCCAGTAGTACCCCCCATCCTTGGAGCATCCTTTAGTGTTTATCACTTAACTTTCTTGATTATGAAGCTATTCCTGTCATGTGACTTGGTGGCATCACCCTTGGTCTGCAAGTTGTCATTTTCCTCCCTGGCTCAGATTTCTTCTTTGGCTATGACTTCTTCCTCTTTGCAAATTTTGCTTCATGTACAAAGTTATGATTGTTGGGCTGGAGAGATGGCTCAGGAGTTAAGACCCTACTTCACAAGCAGAAGGTCCTGAGTTTGGATCCCAGGTCCCATAAAAAAACCTCCAGGCAGCAGCTGCCTGAACTTCTGGCCCTGGTGGGGAGAACCTGAGAAATCCCAGAGAGAAGCAAAAAGGAGGTAGAAGCAATCCAGGATGATTCCTGGCGTCACCCTTGGTCCTCTGATACATACACACACACACACACACACACACACACACACACCAAAAGGAAACAAAACAAAACACCAAAAAAAAAAAAACCAAAACCCAAAAAGTTATGATTGTTGCTGGGAATGGTGGTAATCATAGCATTTGGTAGATAGAGATAGAAGGATCAGGAGTTCAAGGCCAACCTCAGCTATTTAAGGAGTTTGAAGCCAGTCTGGACTACATGACAGCTTGTTTCAAAATCTCTCTTTCTCTCTCTTCTCTCTGTCTCTGATTTTCATTGGTTGACTCTTCATGCCTCCACTACTGTTTTAAATAACAAAAGAGATTCAAAAGACTCTATTTAATCTTTGAGTTAATAAACAGTTTCAACAAAGTGGAATGATACAAAATCATAAAAAAATCATACAAAATGCAGTAGTTTTCCTATATACAATGATACACAATCAAAAAAGGATAGGAGAATCAATTCATTCACAATAGCCACAAAAATACTTAGGAATAAATATAACCCAGGGCACAAATAACTCCACAATGAAAACTTTAAGACATTGAAGAAATAAATTGATGAAGACACTAGAAGATAGAAATATCTCTGTTGCTCATGGATCAGAAGAATTAATATTATAAAAACATAATCCCATGAAAAGCAATTTATAGCATCAATGCTACCCCAATCAAAATTTCAGGGTCATTTTTTACAGACAGGGAAAATCAATCTTAAAATTATATGAAAGCACAAAAGACCAAGGATAATTAAAGCAATCCTGAAAGAAAGAACACCATGCCTGATTTCAAGATATATTACAGAGCTATATTAATAATAACAGCATGGTTGACATAAAAAGAGACATATAGATTATTAGAACAGAGTAGAGGACACAGATATAAATCCATACAAACACAGCTACCTGATTTTGACAGAGATGCCCAAAAGAAACATAAGCCAAAGGACAGTATCTTCAGCAAATGGTGTTGGAAAATCTGGATACCCAAAATAAACATCAGATAAAAGACATATTTTCAGCAAATGGTGTTCAGAAACCTGGATGTCAATCTGTAATAGAATGAAATTAGATCCTTTTCTCTCACAGTAGCTAAAGTCAACTATAAAAGAATCATGTATCTTACCATAAGACCTGATATTCTGAAACTTCAAGAGGAAAAGTATGAAGTATGGGTCACCAAGTATAACACATATAAGGATTTTCTAAATAAGACTATAGAAGCACAGGAAATAAGACCAACTATTGACAAACAGCATCTCATGAAGCTAGAAAGCTTCTGTAAAGCAAGGGAAACTGTCAATTGAGTGAGTGCAAACCTGCAGAATGGGAGACATCTGTGCCAACTATATATCTAACAGGAGATTGGTATCTAGACTACATAAAGGATTAAAATAACTAATGTCAAGAAAATAAACAAGTGTGTCAATAGATGGCAGAGAGGAGAGAGGCTGGGCTCAGTGTTCTGACTTTGGAACATTTGAATTAGCAAGCGACTTGCATAGCTGTGTGACCACCTGTCATGGTTTGAAATGTGTCCCCCATAGTCTCATGTGTTTGGCAAGGTCATGGTACCTTGAGAGGTGGAGCCTTGCTGGAGAAAGGCAGTCACAAGGGGTGGGCCTGGAAGTAGATTAGTCCCACTCTACCACTAGGAGAAGTCCGCCTTTGCAGCAAGCATTCTGCAGCTCTCAGCTTCCAAGATGTCTGCGGTGACTTAGCCTCCTCAGCTTTGGCCAGCCAGCCACGCTGCCTTTGCTTTGAGAGACTGTACCTTCCCTCTGGAACTGTAAGCTGAATAAACCTCCTTTTCTCCCTTAAGTTGATCGACTTTGAGTGTTCTCTCACAGCAATAGTTAAGAGTAACTGTTACAGAAATTGGTACCAGAAGTGGGGTATTGCTGTGAGATTAAGAGCATCTGGTACCACAATGTGAAGCTGTTCGTGAAGCTGAAAGAAGTTGGTACCCAACAGTATGGCCAATGCTGTGATGTGGCTAGTGTGCTTTGGAACTGTTTGTTGGGAGAAATATGGAGAACTTTGGGACTTTGTGTTGGGAAAGTCTTTGCATCTTGGTGATGGGGCCAAATGGGCTTTTCTCATTAGAGCTCCCAAGAGAGCAATGCTGTAAGAGATGCAGGCAGTTGAAGCCCAATTTGTGATGATGATCCAGAGGAGAACAGAGACTGGGTTTACAACTGGACAAGTGACACGTGGAGCCATGTTTTGGCAGACAGTTTAACGAAATTTTGCTGTAGGTCCTGAAAGCTTGCCTGAAGTTAAACTGGAGTGCTTGATGGAGGAAATTTCAAAGCAATGTAGTCTTGACAATGTGATATGGCTACTTTTTAGTTGTCTTCAGAGTTATGAACCATATAAAAAGGACCACAGAATATAGGTGGAGAGACAGTCCAGGAATGTTCCAGCTTTATAGAGGTCTGCTGTGACTCAAGTCTGCCAGCCAGCCAGCCAGCCATGCCATCTCCACCGTGAAAGATCTATTTCCCCTCTGGATCTGTAAGTTGAATAAATCTCCTTTCTCCCATATGTTGTTTGACTTTGGGTGCTTTCTCACAGCAATAGTAAAGAGTAACCATTACAGAAACTGGTACTGTGTCCCCTATAGCCAGGATTCACGGGTCCAGGAATCAAGGGGTGGAAACTATCACCCCTCGTGACCCATTAAAATTTTTACTTCCTGTTCCCACGAGCCTGTATTCTACTGGCTTAGAAGTTTTGGGTCTAGAGCAGGGAATGCTTCTGCCAGGAGACACAGCACTATTCCTTTGAACTGGAAGCTAAGGCTTCCTCCTGGTTATTTTGGACTTCTAATGCCCTTGAGTCAACAGGCTAAGAAAGGAATAACTCTTAGGAGGGGTGATTGACCCAGACTGCCAAGGGGATATTGGATTGATTCTACATAATGGTGGTAAGGAAGAGTATGACTGGAGTTCAGGAGATTCTCTAGGGCATCTCTTGGTATTACCATGTCCTGTGATTAAGGTCAATGAGAATTTACAGCAACCCAACACAGGAAAGAGAGTAAATGATCCAGATCCTCCAGGAATGAAGGTATGGGTAATGCCTCCAGGTAAAGAGCCAAGACCTGCGGAAGTGCTTGCTGAAGGTGGAGGAAATACAGAATGGGTAGTAGAAGAAGGTAGTTATAAATACCACCTAAGGCCATGTAACCAGTTACAAAAATGAGGATTATAATTGCCATGAGTGCTTCTGGTCTAGACTGTCAAGAATAGACTTGTGCATGTGCACATACTCTAAGAAGATATTTATGTTATGTAATGTAATGTTAATCTGTAGTTATGAGATGAAATATTGTAATCTATATTATGATATTGTGATATGGGACACTAAAGACTAAGCATTTCTCAAGGGGCATTGTCATTAATCTTGTAAAAATAATGCATGTTCAGTTGTACGTGGATAGCTATATTATGTTAGGTGGAACTATGAATCTTACTGTTTTTATTTGGAGATTTTGTTTTTGAATTTTTTTTTATTTCAGCTCATACAAACTTATTAGGTACACCATGGAGATTTTTTTTAAATGGCCTAAGGAAATATGATTTGGTGTCAAGTTGACAAGGGGTGGACTTGTGGTAGTTAAGCCTGGGTGTCAACTGGACACACCCGGTATTAACTAAGCTGGGCTGAGACCTCCATTGGAAGGGATCAACTGAGACTACTTGAAAGGATTATACCCATCCCAGATCCTATCAGAACCTCCAAAGCTCTCAAAGGATCCTCCAAGTACTGCATCATATAAAAAGGAGCCACCAAGGAGAATAGATGCCTTCTTGCAGCTGTGCTAGGAATCGTTCTTCCTTCCGGCCGCCCGGTTTCTTCGACCTTCTAGTCTTCCACTCGACTAAGATTCTAGGAGTTCTCCAGCATTCAGCCATCCCCACTTGACTACTGAACTGAGCAGCTAGCTATTGGCAGCCATTGTTGGAACTACCTCGGCTACTGGCAGCCATCGTTGAACTACCTCGGCCATATCTGTAAGCCAACTCATAAATTTCCTATATATTAATATATATATATGTATATATATATATTCATTCTGTGAATTCCGTGGCTCTAGAGAACCCTAACTAATACACCACCTGTTTTCTACTAGTGAAAGATTGGCCAGAGTCATTCAATGGAAGTGTATCAGGGTTTCCTGATGTTCAGGAGTAGTGGATGTGATTGACCCCCAGTGTTTAGGTGGTCTTAGGTAGTTTACCCTAACTTAGCAAGGTACCAGTTGAAAGTTGGCTAAATCTCCAAAAGCTAAGCCCCCTGCAGCATTCCCAGTGTCACTGGCCTCCTTCAGTGGTTGCTCCTGATGCTCCTCCAAGTTACTTTCCAAAGCAGTGTTTCCTGTGGAGAAGGGAGGTGTTCCTGCCCAGAAGCATCGGAGTCTGAAGGATCATGTCCTGTCCTGTTAGGGCAGTTTGGCCTCTTCAAGGCCTTCTGAAATTAATAGTTCTCCTTCCTGAGTGTGTTTCAATGAATTAAAAGAATTCCAGTACTCATGCACTCACACCTGGATGGCCTTGCTTGGGCTGGACTTGGCATGCTCGTAATGTTGTGACCTCATATAGACCATGAACTTACTCAGCCTCATAAGAGATTGATGAAACTGCTGTTCTTTAGCTTTATTATGAGTTCTTAGCCACGTGGAGCTGAAAACTCAATCATAATAGGTATGAGCATTCTAAATGTATACTCTCTTATTGCTCATATATTATTTAATATAATAGTCCTGTTATATTTTTGTTTAAAAGAGGACATAAGAGAGGGGGGATGATGTTGGGGATTGATTTCCAAGAGGAGTGTGAGGAGGGATGGGGTAGATAGAATTACAATATACATATATTAGAGTATCTAAGAATAATAAAATTATTTAAATAAAACATTATTACCAATTAAAAATGGACTATGGACCTGAATAGAGAGTTCCCAAAATAAGAAAAACAACTGATTAGGAAACACTTAAGAAAATGTTTAACTAAACAGTCATCAAAAAAAAAAAAACAAATTAATGAAATCTGCTGCTAAATGGATGGAACTGGAAGAAATTAGACTGAGTGAAGTATTTCAAGCACAGACAACCAGGTGTCACATATTCTCCCTTATAAGTGGAACCTAATTCTAAGTCCTCATCATGACATACTCAAGGGAAAATCTTTTTATTACTCTTTACAACCATGAAGGATTCAAAATAGGAAGATGGAGCAAAGAATACCCTCAATAAATTTTCTCAAGAGAAAAAATATTTCTCACTAGAGAAATAAGGCCACTGTCAAGAAGGACACACAATTAGTGAGATGTCTGATCCAGCCCATGGTTGGTCGCCTTCCACCTGTTGTGTTCCCTGTTGTGGGGAGGGGGGTTAAGGATTAGTAGACAGACTGATGATGACCTGGAGGTTGACCACTGATGATGACCTGGAGGTTGACCACTGATGATGACCTGGAGGTTGACCCCACCCACTCTGTGCCCTTCTCCTGACCCACTCTCTCCTTCAAGCCTTCTCTTATATAAAGGCCTCTCTTTAGCCATTTCTGTACTGTTGGATGGGAGAGGATCTTAACATACAGGATGCAGCCTTGTGCAGCACAAGAATAGCAAAATGGACATCAACAAACAACCTGAATACAGAACACCAGCAACCCTACAATGTTGGCCTAGAACCAGGCCAGTCAAATCTCTCCCCATCCAGATGTTCAGGGAACTTTGGGGAAGAAGAGGTGGTAAGACTCTAAGATCCGAAAGATGGAGAGTTCCGATGGTGGACAGGTCACTCCACTCAAGACAGTGCTGCCACAGCCAGGATCTCATGGCGATGGGACTTGAACTCATCAGACCTGCACAGTGTGGACATGTCAACATGACCCCATGGACGTGTGTGGGTCTCAGAAGAAATTGTTTCAGGAAGTAGGATCCTTAGGGGAAAAGGATCAGACAGAAGTAGGGGAGTACCCTATCAGCGGGTCACCCGAGGAATGATTTGCCACAGAGGCCTGAACTCCCATGAGAACAGAGGATAGAAGGAACCCCAGGTACCATAGAACCAAGGACAGGAGAATAGGAGAGAACAGACTGGGCTCACATAGGGAGAAGAGAGAGAGAGGGATGGTATGAGAGCAGGCAGGAAGGGAGGGAGGAAGGAAGAGGGAACAAGGGAAGCAAGGAGATGTATGTAAAAATGTAGATTTAATGAATTTATTTTTTAAAAAGAAAGTGCTTGACACCCTCAGCCATTAGGGAAATGCAGATCAAAACTACTTTACTCTGCTATCTATTTCCAGTCAGAATGACATTTGTCAGGAATACAAATGACAATAAATGTTGGCAAGGATATGGAGAAGGAGGAGCCCTTATACACTGTTGGTGGGGCTGTAAGCCAGGACAGCTACTTTGGACATCAGTAGACATTATTCAGCTTTAAGAAAAATTAAATGAATTTGAATGGATTGGAGAAAATTATAGTGAGTGAGGTAACCCAGGGCCAGAAACACAAACAATCACTTGTTCTCTCTCATATATGCGAACACCTGCCAAATAGCGCAGGAAGTTGAGATTGATTTTACTATGTCTTATAAGGATTGTGTAATGTCCTTACTCCTAGGATCTTACAGACTAGCTTTGGTGGTCAACCAAGAGGAATGGTAAGAACTTGGGTCCTCTGAAGTTTCCCTGACTGGTGACTTTTAAGGAATTACCCTACATCTGGCACTGAAAGTTTTGTGTAATAAACCTTTGGCTTTTAAGGCAGCATTATCTAACCATTCAGAATATCTGCCTTCTCTCTTTTTAAGACACACACACACACACACACACACACACACACACACACACACCTGTGTGCACGCACACATATCAACTTTATTTTTTGTGTGTATGTGTGTGTGTGTGTGTGTGTGAGAGAGAGAGAGAGAGAGAGAGAGAGAGAGAGAGAGAGAGAGCCGTGCATCCCTGTGGAGGACCAAGGATGACTTCGGGAATCACCCTGGATTGCTTCTACCTCATTTTGCTTCTCTCTGGCATTCTTAGGTTCTGGAAGTGCAGACCGCTGCCATTTCCACCTGGAATTTTTTCGTGGGACTTTGGATCTGAACTTAGGACTTCCTGCTTTTGAGGCAGAGTCTTAACCCTTAAACCATCTTTCCAGGCCAAGATTTATATTTTTTAATTGGCTTATGAAATAGTAGACTTTCTTTCTGCCTTTTTATATTTCCTTTGTTTTGCTTAGCCTTCCCACTACCACCTCATCTATTCCATCTCCTCATGTAGCAACTCTTCAGCAACATATGCATTGTGTTCAGTTTTGTAAGTAATGTAGAGATAATTTAAACTACATGGGAGGATGTGTGTATGTTTTATGCAAATACTGATCTATTTATACCCAGAATTTAAGCGTTCACAGGTTTCGGCAACCTCAGGGGGTTTTAGTACCAATTTTCCATGGAGAGTGAGCTGCAATTTGTTTTTCTTCTGGTTCTGTGGTTAGATTTTTCTTAAAAAATTATTTATTTACTGTATGTGCATATGTGCGAGAGAAGGGGAGCGAGCGAGCAAGCGAGCGAGCGAGCGAGCGAGAGAGAGAGAGAGAGAGAGAGAGAGAGAGAGAGAAAGAGAGAAACACTGTGTCCTTGTTGAGGACTGAGGTGACTTCGGGCATCAGCCTGGAGTGCTTCTACCTTCTTGCTTTGCTTTGGAATTTTCCAGGCTCCGCCCACCAGGGCTGGAAGTGCGGGCCACAGTTTTCACCTGGCGTTTTTTATGTGGGACCTGGGATCTGAACTCAGGATCTGCTTGCGAGGCAGAATCTTAACCTCTGAGCCATTTCTCCAGCACATCTGTGGTTCGCTTTGACAACAGTGTTTGCCCCAGAATTCTAAAGCTTCTCAGCTCACCTCTTTAGGAAAAACAAAAAACAAAAAACAAAAAAACCACCTTGCTTTGCTTGCTGCTTTGCTTGCATGTTATATTGAACAAATTCACTATCGTTGGCACGATTAAGCCCCGAGTCCTTTAATAAGGTCTGCAGGGCCCCCGTAAGTTGTCCCATCTAGCGTCATCCTTTCAGTTCCTTTCTCCTTGGTTATTGGCTGTTACCTAGACCAACCAGTTCCCTCTTTATATTTCCCTGTATCATTCCTAACAAGCCAATAGATGACAACTTAAATATCTCTTTCATAAGAAGAACTACAGCTTAGATTAAATCTACACTTCCACTCTCCTCTTGAATATTGTCACAGGCTATGCACCTTCTCACACTTACCATTTTACATTTATTTTTGTGATCATGGACTTGATTCCACTATGATAAATACATATCTGGATTGAAATGTTTCTGCATTTCCCAGTAGCCTCAACAATTCTCAGTCCCACAAATACTTTCACAGAGTGAGCAGAATGGCTCTCTTGAAAGTGGAAGTAAAGCAAATGCTGTCTAGAGATGTTTCTTTCTATTGAAGTGAAATCTCCTTTCCTTACTTCTGTTCCAGGGTTTAGTAGGAAGGACTTTTCTGGGGTGTGTGTGTAGGGGAGGTATACTTGAAGTTTCAGGATTGGGGGTTTCTGATATAACTGCTAACTGTACTTATCTGTGAAGTGGGAATAATGATAATTGCTTCACCCAGTATAGTTTAAAATTCAACACTATTACATTCCATACATTGTGTTAACATTAGGGAAGAGCAGTGAGTGATAGGTATGCCCTTCTTAAGGTGTACGAGAGATATCTCAGAAAACATCTTGGGCAGGATTTTCACTGGGAATCTGGCTTTCTGAGGAACTGACATGACCTTTCCCATTCTTATTTATTTTGCAACAATAGGTGCACAGGGTCCTGATTACATCTTGTCACTAACCCAAGGGTAAAAGACAAGCATTCAGATAGAGTTTCCAAATTAGCTGTGATCTAGGGCTGTATTAAGGTCCCTGAGGATGGAGTGGGTGGAAAATGTCCACGGAAGAACAAGTTGCGTTGTTATCTGCTGGGAGGAGCTTTGTTGGGAGCTGGTGACCAGAGGAACTGCTTGTTGCTTCCTCTTTACCTGGACAATTGCCTGTGTACGCGGTTCTGTGTGGCTTTCTATTTTCTCTTCATGTAAGTAGATTGTATCCTTTGTTGCATATCCTTTTGATGGATGTCATTTCACCATTCCTTCCATCCTGTATCAGTTGCGTGAAGGTGTGCACATGGAGACTGATGGTCGGGCTGGAGAGATGGCTCAAGGGTTAAGATAGTCTTGAAAGCAGAAGGTCCTGAGCTCAGATCCTAGATCCCATGTAAAATCACCAGGTGGAAACAGCTGCAGCCTGCATTTCTGGCCCTGGTGGGTGGAGCCTAGGAAATCCCAGAGTGAAGCAAGAAGGAGGTAGAAGCAATCCAGGATGATTCCCAAATTCACCTTTGGTCCTCCACAGGGACACACAGTGCTCTCTGATACACACGTGTGTGTGTGTGCACACACACACGCACTAAATTAAATATTAAAAAAATAAAATGCATGGTTAGTGTTTGAAAATTTGCATGTACTGCAGTAGGAATAGAGGAAAACTGCAAAACTGGCATTACCTATTATTGTTGAAGATGTGCGTTACCACACTTAACTTTCAGAACTATGTCTACATGGTCATCAAAAGATACACACTATAGCTGTTAGAGTAGCGTCAAACATTCTTTTTTAAATTTATTATTTTTTTAACATTTTTATTATTATTTCTGCTCATACAAACTTAATAGGTAGACCAGTTCCCTCCCCTCTCCTCCTCCCCCAGAACCCCCTGCTCCCACTCCCTCCCTCCCCATCTCCCAGTGCCTCCCCCCCAATTCCCAGAGAGTCCTTTATTGTGTATGCCTAACTCTCCTCTTGGTCCTCCTTTCCGATGACATACAAGGACCCAGTGGCATTTCCCTGAACTCTTTCTCGTGTTCCCCTTAAGCATAGGAACACTACTGTGGCCATCAATCCCTTGCCTCCAAGGATCTTGGTGCCTTTAGCCGATGTTAGACTTTGTGAGGTCAATAGTGTGATGGACATGGTGCAGGGCATGCAAAGTCCTATTATGATTGCTTCAGCCCTAACTAGTGTGGAGACTCTTCAAATCATTGCTCCCCCCATCCTTTTGCTCTTACAATCTTACCGCCCCCTCTTCCGCAAATGTCCCTGAGCTTAAGGATGGGGGGAGATTAGGCTGGCTTAGTTCTCTGTGGACTTCAGAGTCTCTGAAGTTCTGGATTGTGGTTTGTTGATTTTCTTTTGAAGTTTTGCTGCTCCTGCAATGCCCTTCACTCCATCCTGATGGGCACTGTATGTCACCCCCTGGTCAGAGACAAAAAACTGTTAAACTGGAGTCTTGTTATAATAGCACATTCAAGGGTAGACGTAATAAAAGCAGGAAATCTCGGTGAGGGAGGGGTCAGTCACCCATTTGCAAAATGATCACCTTTCATCTGCCAGACTATATGCCCTCTCCTTCTGGTGAGATCATACCACTCAGTTGTACATGATCAGGAACGAACGTCTGTGAACTTAACCAGGTGTCACATTACTTACTTGCATTCCTTGGAGGCCGATTTTCTCTGCTGTAATATGGTCCCCTCTCTCCTTGTGTCTGGTGTGGCTCTCCAACCCCATCCCTCTTGTTCATAATCCTTGCAATTACCGTATTACATAGGTTTACCCTTGAGTGTCTCAATGTGGGCTGGGTGAGTTTGGTACTAGGAGCCACCTATTAGGGAGTACATACAACACTTAACTTTCTGGGTTTGGGATACTTCACTTAATATAATTATTTCTAATGACATCCATTTCCCAGCAAATTCCAGTAATTCATCATTTTTGATGGCTGAGTAGTACTCCATTGTATAGATGTACCACCTTTTCCTTATCCACTCGTCAACTGTTGGACATTTAGGTTGATTCCATGACTTTGCTGTTGTAAGCAGTGCTGTTATGAACATGGTCGTGCTTGTGCTATCGAGGCGAACCTCTGCTGCATGAGGGGTTATTCCCCAAAGTGGAATCACAGGGTCATATGGCGTTTCAATCTTTAATTTCTTTAAGAATCTCCAGATGGCTCGCCAGAGTGGCTGTATGAGCCTGCATTCACACCAGCAGTGTAGCAGAGTTCCCTTCTCTCCACATCCTCTCCAGCACTTGCTGTTGTTTGTATTGTGGATTTTTGCCATCCTGACCGGGATGAGATGATATCTCAGGGAGGTTTTGATTTGCATTTCCCTGATGGCTAAAGAAGTGGAGCATTTTTAAAGATATTTGTTAGACATTTTAATTTCATCCCTGGTAAAATTTCTTTTAAGTTCCACTGCCCATTTTTTAATTGGGCCATTGGTTTCCTTGATGTCTAGTTTTCTAAGTTCTTTGTGCACTCGGGACAGTAGAGCTCTATCAGATATGTGGTTAGTGAAGATTTTCTCCCATTCTGTGGGTTGCCTTTGAGCTCGTGTGACAATCTCTTTATCTGAACAGAAGCTCTTTAATTTCACAAGATCCCAACTGTTGAGAGTTGGTAGCAGTGACTGTGCCATTGGATGTCTGTTTAGGAACTGTTGGCCTAACTCAATCAGCTCAAGGGAGTTCCCTATCCATTCAGTTATGATTTTTATAGTCTCTGGCCTGATATCAAGGTTCTTGATCTATTTGGAATTAAGTCTTGTACATGGTGACAAGTACGGTCTAGCTTTAATCTTCTGCATGTGGAGATCCAGTTTTGCCAGCACCATTTGTTGAAGATGCTGTTCTTTTTCCATTGGATTCTTTGGGCCCCTTTGTCAAAGACCAAATGGCTGTAGGTGTGTGGGCTTATATCTGGGTCTCCAACCCTTATCCATTGATCTGTGTGTTTATTTTGGAGCCAGTACCAGGCTGTTTTTATAACTATGGATTTGTAGTATAGACTAAGGTTTGGTATGGTGATACCTCCAGCAGTGTTTTTGTTACTCAGGATTGTCTTTGCTATCCTGGGTCTTTTGTGCTGCCATATGAATTTTGAGATTATTTGGTCAACTTCTTTAAAGAATTGCTTTGGGATTTTAATTGGTATAGCATTGAATTTGTATATTGCCTTTGGTAGGATGGTCATTTTTACAATGTTGATTCTGCCAGTCCAGGAGCATGGGAGGTCTTTCCACCTTCTGATGTCTTCAGCAATTTCTTTCTTTAGGGTTTTAAAGTTTTCATTGTAAAGGTCTTTTATCTCCTTGGTTAGGTTTATACCAAAGTATTTCATTTTTTTAGGGGCTACAGTAAATGGGATTGTTTCTCTCAGGGCTTTTTCACTTCTTTCATTCTGGGCATATAGGAAGGCCTCTGATTTTTGCACATTTATTTTGTATCCTGCCACCCTGCCGAACTTCTCAATTAGTTCCAGGAGCTTCCTGGTGGAGTTTTTGGGATAAGATCAGGTATAAGATCATGTCATCTGCAAATAGGGATAGCTTGACTTCTTCCTTGCTGATTTGAATCCCTTTTATGTCCCTTTCTTGTCTTATGTCTTCAGCTAAGACTTCAAGTACAATATTGAATAGAAGTGGTGAGAGTGGACAGCCTTGTCTAGTTCCTGATCGAAGTGGGAATGCTTCCAATAGTTCCCCATTGACCATAATCCTTGCTGTGGGCTTGTTGTATACAGCTTTTATTATATTGATAAAGGTTCCTTCCATTCCTACTGTCTCTAGCGTTTTGATCATAAAAGGCTGTTGGATCTTGTCAAAAGCTTTTTCTGCATCTATCGAGAGTATCATGTGGTCTTGGACTTTGGACTGGTTTACATGATGAATTACATTTATTGATTTTCGTATGTTAAACCAACCTTGTGTGCCGGGGATGAAGCCTACTTGGTCCCTGTGAATGATCTTTTTGATATGTTTTTGAATCCGATTTGCTAAGACTTTGTTGAGAATCTTTGCGTCTGTGTTCATCAGAGAGATCGGCCTATAGTTTTCTTTTTTAAGTGAATCTTTATTAGGTTTTGGGATTAAGACGATATTAGCTTCATAGAAGGAATTTGGTAGTGTTCCTTCCTTTGCTATTTGATGGAACAGTTTAAGGAGTATTGGTGTTATTGACTCCTTAAATGTCTGGTAGAATTCTGTGCTGAATCCATCTGGTCCAGGAGATTTTTTGGTGGGAAGATTCGAGATTACTTCTTCAATTTCCTTATATGTTATAGGGTCATTTAAGTAATTCACAACTTCCTGATCCAATTTAGGTAAGATGTGTTTACTTAGAAATTCATCCATCTCTTGGGGCTGGAGAGGTGGCTCAGGGGTTAAGTCTCTGCCTTGCAGGCAGAAGGTCCTGAGTTCGGATTCCGGATCCCACGTATAGACGCCAGGCGGAAGCGGGGGCGGCCTGCACTTCTGGTCCTGGTAGGGCCGAGCCTGTGAATCCCGGGGCAGAAGGAGTTGGAGGCGTCCATGGTGGTTCCCGAATTCGTCCGTGGTTCTAAACACACACACACACACACACACACACACACACGCACGCGCGTGCGCACATACATACGCACACACCCACAGCTGAATAAAAAAAAAAAAAAGAAATTCATCCATCTCTTGTGTGTTGTCATGTTCATTTCTAATTTTGTTAATTTGGGTTTTCTCTCTCTTGCTTTTGGTTAATTTACTAGGGGTGTATCAATCCTATTGATTTTTTCAAAGAACCAGCTTTTTGACTGGTCGATTTTTTCTATCATTTTCTTAGTCTCGATTTCAGATATTTCTCCCCTTATTTTGCTAATCTCCTCTCTTCTCCTACTTTTGGGATCAGATTGTTCTAGTTTCTCTAAAGCCTTAAGCTGCATCATTAAGTTATTTATTTCTGATGTTTCCATTTTTCTGATGTAGGCATTAAGAGCTATGAACTTACCTCTTAGAACAGCTTTCATTGTGTCCCAGAGATTTTGGTAAGTTGTATTTTTGTTATTGTTCACTTTCAGGAAATCTTGAATTTCCTTTTTAATTTCTTCTTGAATCCAGTTCTCATTCAGCATCATATTGTTAAGGAGTTAGTGTATTTTCTCTTGTTTGTTGTGTTGTGGATGTCCAGCTTTAGGCCGTGGTGGTCTGATAGGGCACAGGTTAGAATTTCAACTTTTTTGTATATATATAGATTCGTTTTGTGGCCCAATATGTGATCTATTTTGGAAAAAATTCCGTGTGCTGCTGAGAAAAATGTGTATTCTTTTGTTCGTGGGTGAAAAGTTCGATAGAGATCTGTAAGGTCCATTTCTTTAAGGGTTTGATTAAGTTCCAAAGTGTCTCTGTTAAGCTTTTGACCTGTTGATCTATCCCATGTTGAGAGGGCGGTGTTGAAGTCCCCAAGAATTATCGTTTGGGGGTTGATTTCTTGCTTTAGACGCTGTAGGGTTTTCTTAATGAATGTGGAGGGGCCTGTATTGGGTGCATATATGTTCAGTATTGTGAAGTCTTCCTGGTGAATTGTACCTATGACTAAAATGTAGTATCCATCTGTGTCTCTTATGATTTTCTTTGGTTTGAAGTCCACTTTGTCTGAAAGCATAATTGCTACCCCTGCCTGCTTCCTGGTTCCATTAGCTTGCAAGATTTTGGACTAGCCTTTCATTCTTAGGATGTGCCTATCTTTTGTGGTGAGATGAGTTTCCTGAAGGCAGCAGATTATTGGATTGTGGTTTTAAATCCAAGTTTGTAATCTGTGTCTCTTAATCGGTGAGTTAATACCATTGACATTTAATGTTATAATGGAGAAATTATTTTTAATTCTGGACATTTTTTATGTTTAGTAGATTTTGTAAGCATGTTGTTTGATATTTATGTTTTGGTGGTATTATACTTCCCTTCTGTCCTCCTGGATACGCTTGTTCTTTTCTTCAAGCTTGAGTATCATTTCTAGGATTTTTTGAAGGCCTGGTTTGGTAGACATGTATCCCTTCAAGTTGTCTTTGTGCTGGAAAACTTTTCTTTTTCCCTCAATCATGACAGATAGTTTTGCCGGGTATATCAGTCTGAGTTGGCATTTTTGCTCATTTAATACTTGAAGTATGTCTCTCCAAGCTCTTCTTGCTTTTACTGTTTCCATTGAGTAGTCATTTGTTATTCTAATAGGTTTACCTTTAAAAGTGAGTTGCTTTTTTTCTCTTGAAGCTCTCAGCACCTTTTCTTTGTCTTGAATGTGGAGTGTTTTGACTATTATTTGCTGTGGCTATTTTCTATTTTGTTCATATCTGTTTGGAATGCGAAATGCCTCTTGTATTTGGATAGGCCTCTTATTCTTTAGTTGTGGGAAGTTTTCATTTATGATGAATTGAAATATTTCCTCTGGTGTGGTATTTTGGGATTCTTGTTCTGGTATTCCATGAATGTGCATGTTAGGCTTCTTCAGAGTGTCCCATATCTCTTGAATGTTCCTCTCCAGTATCTTTTTGGCTTTAACAATCTCTTCCATTGAGCTGGTTAATTCTCCCACTTTGTCTTCAAGATCTGAAATTCTATTTTCTGCCTCATTCGTTCTGCTGATAAGACACTCTGTTGTGTTTTGGGTTGAAGATAACTTGTCTTTTAGTTCAATTTTAAACTCTGCCTGAGACTGTTTTAATTGCTCCATACCTATTTTTGTTTCTTGAACTGTTTTTCTCAACTCCTCCAAAGTGCCTGTTGTGTTCCTGTTCAAAGTGGTTGATACGGTTGTTTAACTCTTCTTGGATTTCCTCTTTCATAGTATTAATCATGGTAATGATCAAACTCTGAAAGTCGTTATGTTGGGTCTGGCTTTCATGGCTATTTTCTGTGGATTTGTTCTGGTCGGAATCCCTCATTATGGGATTGAATCTTTCGGCAGGAGATTGGTCTTCTTCGGTTTTGTTTCTCGTGGATCTGCACTTTGACTTGTACATTGTTGTTTTGTTTTTTAGGACCTTTCAGTTTCTGTGTGTTTTTCACTGAATCGACATAGTTGGTATTGTTATGCTTGCCAGTTATTAGTAGTGCTTGCCTTGGATTGGGTATGTTTGTGTATTGTTATTGTTATATCCTAGATGAGGCTACTAGGCTGTTAGTACGTCAGTTAAGTCAGGTTATGTTACCAGGGGGTGAATATTAGTTTGGTAGTGCACTTTTTATGATTTAGTATTTTGGTGAAATGTGGGGGTGAGTGGTGTACTCCCTGGAGTTGTATGTTGTGGGGTGGCTGTATGAGAAAGTTGATCTACAGCATTGATACTTTAAAGGATCAGTAAGATGAAAAGAAAAAGTTTACTTATCTTTGGGCTGGATGAGAAGAAACTCGCCCACGTGATATAATGATTGTAGTGGAGTCCAGAAGTATGGCCTGTGTTCCCTTTGTTCCTTAGAATTTTGCTTGAGTTTCCTTTGGGCTCTATTGAATTCTGAGTAGCAGTGTGTCTTCAGTGGACCACGTGCGTAGGTCCCCGGTGGGCCAGAGAGGCAGAGGGTCTGATGTTGATGGCAGAATTCTTCACCTGCGACCTGGGGGGGGGGGCGGAGGGTGGGAGGGGCTGGGGTCCAGGGCGGGGTCCCGGGGGCTAAGCCGGCGGCCATGCGGCCCGGTGCTGCTGGCCGGGCGGCTCCGGGGTGGGGGACAGGGCTGGGCTGGGCTCTTTCGCTTGCTGGCTCAATGGCAGAATTCTTCACCTGCGACCTGGGGGGGTGGCGAGGCGCACGGGGCCGGAGGATGAGAGGGGCTTGGGTCCGGGGCGGGGCCCAGGCTAAGCTGGAGTCGGCCTGGGTGCACACCGCCGGGACGTGTGGAGCTCCGGGGTGGTTGGGCTGGGCTGGGCTCTCTTTAAAATTATTATTATTCAATTGTGCGTGTGTGCGCGAGTGTGTAGAACCACAGACGAATTCGGGAACCACCATGGACTGCCTCCACCTCCTCCTTGTTTACTCTGCCCCGGATTCACAGGCTCCGCCCTACCAGGACCAGAAACGCAGGCCGCCCCGGCGTCCGCCCGGTGTCTATACGCGGAGTCTAGGATCTGAACTCAGAACCTTCCGCTTGCAATGCAGAGAGGCTTAACTCCTGAGCCACCTCTCCAGCGCCGCGTCAAACATTCTTGACCCCAACCAAAATCTACCCAGCTACTCATCAGTAGTGGATTTGATAAGTGTTGTATTCACACTGGAACAATGGAAACACTCTAAAAACAACTAAATAAGAATGACCATTACTTCCCAAAAATATAAGACAGGTGAAACAAAGCTAAGTGATAGAAGTCAAGAGACAGACCACTAGCAGAGGGACTTGGTGGGATTGCTAGCATGCAGATATTGGCCTATTTCTTTATCTGAGCATTAGTTAGCATGTGAAAATTCCTTGAGCTTTACATTTGTGACTCATGTTTACTTTTAAGTGAGGTTATATTTCAATTTAAAATGAAAAGAATTGGGTCTACATGTGGATTCAGACTTACATGGTGGAACATTTGGACCCCCCAGAGGTGGCTCTGTTTGGGAAGGTAAGGGGACCTTTAGGGGGTGGAGCTTTTCTGATAGAAGTACAGCACTGGGGATGGGCCTTGAAGTTTGGTAGCCCAGCCCCATGCTTCCTCTTTCTCTTTCTCTTCTTTCTCCATGGGCCTGTTTCTTTGTTTGGAAACCTTTCTTTTCACATTAACTGGACTGTTAATTTGGATCTAGTCTGCATTTCACCAAAGTACATGATGTTTGATAACTGTCTGCATTTCTTTCTCTAATTCCACTTTGTGTTTAAGATGCTTGAATGTTCAGAACAAGCAGATTGCTTAAAAAATACTTTGAACTTATCAATGTGTTGATTTCTTAGTCTGGAATAGTAATACAGCACAGCTTACCTAATGTAAGCCTTGCCAAATGATAGTCTTGTATTCATTTGGAAAGTATATGAAAAATATATTGTGTTAGTCATACTAAGCTCACAGAATGTCATATGCATGCAGTTGACAGCTTTTTTTAAAATAATTGTTTCTGGTCTTTTTAAGAGAAGGAGGGAAGATGAAGAATTTGTTTTTATGAATTTAAGAGCTTGTCACTCACTGAGTTACAATAGTTTCCCATTAAGGAATTATGTCCTTTGAGTACGCTTCTGTTCAGGGATATTTGTATTAGAAAAGAAACCTAGGACAGTGAATTGCCCTTTATCTACTTTGGCTGTTTTTGGAATGTTAAATATACACTAACTCCAAGAAATGCTTATCAATGATAATTTCATTCCATTCAAAATTTTCAGAGTAAGTTCGAATGACACTCCATCCATGGTCACTGGTTTTGGAGTGGGAGACTATCCACTTGACTTTCACGAGGAGTTATTCTAAGAGAAACTTACACTGGTGATCACACTGTATATATCAAGTCAGTTCTTTTGATCCAGATGGCAATCAATATTTCTGTATCTCATTAAAGTCCCATTTCAAAACCAGCTACAGATGTGTCATTTGACTAGTTGATGGTTACACACAAAAGTTGTTTCCAATTTTCAAATATTCTCAGTAGTTTTCTATGCACATTTGAATCTTTTAAAAATAATCTACAAGTTAAGTTGCTTGATTCAAAATTTTATAACATTTTAAAAACTTGTATGTTATTAAACTGTCTTTGATAATAATACTAATTATGTTCCTGCTAACACTGCATACAAGTATCATAATTTTAACTTAGCGCTAATTTAAGATTTTGTTCAGTATTTTCATGGATAAAATTTGTTATTTAATTTTGAATTTTCTGAGTTACTAAGAAACCACATGATCTTTCATATTTATTGATTACTATGGTCTTTTTTGACTTGTTTCTGTTTATGCCTTTATGTCTCTTGCTTTCTTTCATGATTTTGCTTTTGAAATCAGTTTTTATACTCAGACTTAAACTATATCACAGGTCAAATGGGCTTAACAGATATATACAGAATATATATATATATATATAGAATATATATTTTATATATAGAATATATATCCTTCTTAATTCTTAGCGACTCATGAAATGTTCTCTAAAATAGGCTACAAATAAAATTTTGCCAGATACAAAATAACAAAAATATTTTCCTTAGCATATCATAGTGAACTAAAACTAAAAATCAGCAGCAGGAGAAAATAATAACTATATAAGTATGTGGAGACTGAGCAGTACAAACTGAGATGGCCAGGGGATAATTCATAAATATGAAATCAGAAGGACTCTCTAAAAATTAGCAAAATTTATTACAACTACAGAATCTGATTGCTTTGTATCTTCAATGATCAAAATGTATTTTCTTTTTCTTTTAACTTGTCATTAGTGTTAAATTTTTCTGTTGTTTTCATTTCCTGGAGTGGTGTATTTTTTACATGACCAAGAAGCTTGTCCTCCCATATGTAGACATGTGGGGGAAGAAAGAGAACAGACTGGAGGGAGAACAGGTGGGCTGGAATGAAAAATGAGGTGGGGACAGATAGGGGTTGATTAAAAACACACAAGCCCACTGTTAATGTAGATTAAAATAAATAAAGTTAAAAAATACATACAAAAAAGAGAAGCTTGTCTTAGGCTCACAGGCCAGGTGAATTCCATCTTTTATGAAGAAGTGTGATGGCTCATCTTAATTACTAACTTTTGGGATTTGGAGATGCCTGTGGATGTGTCCAGAGAAGTTACCCAAAGGAGAAACACCTGCTCTCAAAGTGGATCATGCCAACCATCCAAGAGGTGGCACAGATACAAGAAGTCCGAGGAAGTTGCCGGCCGGTGTTTCTTTCTGTTCATGTGCATCTGCCACTCTTGTGACCATCCTCTGGTGACACCAGACTTTGGCTTCTTGGGCCTTCAACATGGACTGTGGTCAGCAGCTTCCAAGGAATTTCCAGGACTTCAGCGCCAGATCAGAACTGCTGACTGGCTTTTCTTCCTCTGTCGTGTATAGACAGCTATTGTGGGGCTATCCAGCCCTACCGCGTAAGCCAGCCTGACAAAATCCCTTTCATAATGTATTTTCATTCTATTGATTCTGGTCCTCTAGAGAATCCTTCCTAATACGAGTCTATTCAATTTTTAACCTCATTTCCCCTATTCAGTTGTTCCTGAGAGACTGATAACAGTTAATGCTGGATGGGGGGGGTGCTTTCCTCAATGATATTCACAGTGATATGATACAAGACTCATACTTCAATCAGAATTTTAATGCTAACATGTGCATATAAGAGAACATGGTTCTACACACACATACATATTCACACGCGCACACACACATACACGCACAATTGAATACATACTAAATAATAAAAAAATTTAAAAAAAGAGAACATGTGCCATATGTCTTTCTGTATCTGAGATACCTTGCTTAATATTGTTTTCCAATTCCATCCATTTACCAACTAATTCCATAATCTCACTCTTCCTGAAGGCTGAATAATAGTCCATTGTGTGTATGTACAATATTTTCATTACCCATTCTTCTGTTGATGGACATGTTGGCCAGTTCTATTTTCTTGCTATCGTGAATAGAGCAGCAATGAACATGAATGAACAGGTGTCTTTGTAATAAGATGTAGAGTCCATTGGAAATGTTCCCAGAATTGGTGTAGCTTGGTTATATAGTAATCATGTTTTTAGCTTTCTGAGGAACCTCTATATTGATTTCCATAGTGGCTGTACCAGTTTACACTCTTACCAACAGTTAATAAGTAGTCTCTATTCTCCACATCCTCACCAGCATTCTCTGTTGTTGTGTTCTTGATTTTAGCTATTCTGACTCGTATTGCAGGGAACTTTTAATTTGTATTTCTCTTATGATCAGGAAAGTTGAATATTTTATTTTATTTATTTTTCTTTTTCAAAGTCTCAAGAATATTTATTTGTATAGCTGCAGATTCCAAAAGGAAAGTGATTAGAAATTCAAACAGAATTAATCCATTTCAGAAAGAGCTTTGAAAGATTAAATCCAGGAAATAATCTACCTTGGGTGAGGTAAGAGCAGTCTGTGTTTGAATTAGCCACAACCAGTTTTATGCATAATGCTCATCTCTTTTTTAAAAATTAATTTTGTTTTTACTTTCACTCTTTTACAATCTCATATATGTAGATAGTGCATTTTGATCATAGGTATCTCTGACTCCCTCCTGCTTCCTCTGGACATTTCTCTAGCATGTCCACTTCCTCCTTTTATGTCCTAATTTTTGAAATTGGAAAATATAAAATAATATGTAAGCAATAAAAGAAAATACATTAAAGATGTAGATAGTTACAATTGAGCTCCAGTTCCCATGGTTAAGAACATATGATAAAGCTGAGGAATATTAGTTTTGTCCATCTTCTGTAAGATTGAGTTCATGATGTAAGCACATGGAGCCCCGGCCACGGGAGGCCGTACACATTGTGTGCATGCGGAGCTACCCCACGAGAGGCTGTCATATTGTGAGCACACAGATATGGAATTCAGGGTTTTGGCAGGCAGTGTGGTATGTCAGACTATTAATCATTCAGTTGTCCGCAGGTTAGAACACTGAATGTAGAAATGGTCTCATCTCCTCTCTGCCACCATCTGGTACATCTGGGACACAGCAGCCACATGTGCAGTACCTCTAGGCAACAAGGTTGAGCATTTTAAAAGATATGTGTTTGACATTTGAATTTCTTTTTGTGAGAAGTTCCTGTTTAATTCCAGAGCCCATTTTTAACTGGATTGTTTGCTTTTCTTAGTGTTTAGATTTTTTAAGTTCTTTGTATATTCTGAAAATTAATCTTTCATCTGGTTCATAGCTAAGAAAGGTCTCCCATTCTGTGGATTTTCTTTTTTCCATGATTAACAAGTTTCTTTTGCAGAGCAGAAGTTTTTTTAATTTCATGAAGTTCCACTCATATATTATTGGTCTTAGTTCCTGGACATTTGGGGTCCTGTTTAGAAAATCTTTCTTCTAATAGTTTTTAGAGTTTTGGGTTTAACATTGAGGCCTTTGATTCACTTGGCTTTAATTTTTGGGTAAGGTGAGAGGTAGCAGTCAACTTTCATTTTTATACATGTAAAGATCTAGTTTTCCCAGCACCACTTGTTGAAGATGCTGTCTTTTCTCCAGTATATGACACCTTTGGCAAAAATCAAGTGGCTGTAGGTGTGGGAGCTTATACCTGGATCCTCCATTTGAATCCATTGATGGATATATCTGTTTTTGTGTCAGCATCATGTTCTTTTTTATTACTATGGCTCTGTAATATAGCTTGAAATCCAGTAGGTGATGCCTCCAGCTGAGTTTTTAATTCCTTAAGATTGTTTTGACTAATTGGGACCTTTCGTCCTTCCATATGAATTTTGAGATTCTTTTTCACCACCATCTCTTTTACACATTTTAAAACATTCAAACTAACTCAGTAGTTTTTGCTTTTATTTTATTCTTTACCTCAACTTTTCTTAGGTTTGATTTTATTAAGATTATGTGTTTTGTTTTACTTCCTTGTGAAAAGTTATGTGTCTATATAATATAATATAATATGACATAATATAAATCTATCATATTCTCTTCCTTTCTCATTCCTTCTTTATCTAAACTTGATGAGAATAGTTTCATAACCTAAATGTAAGTGTGGGAGATGAACAAAATGGAATATATTTCAAGATCACCTTCAAAGAGCCCTGTTCCTGTCCAAAGCCTCCCACATGGTATTTTTGGACCCAATCACAGCACAGTTACAAAGTCCTTCTGTGCTATCATGTGGGGTAAAGCTGTCTTCCCCAAGACTGGTTGCAGTGAGTTTTTGTCACAGACTCAGGCTCCTGTCTGGTTATGCTGTTATAATGGCTGCGTTTCTAACCCACGGGTCTCCTTGGGAAGCCTCTTACCCGAGACTTTCAGAAAAGCCTCTGTTTGTAGGGAGGAAGAACCCAGAAGATACATGTTTCTACTGTGACTCAGTGCTTAGTACTTTTCCACCCACTAGCACCCTCTTCCTCTGGTTCTATTGCCTGGATCTTTTTGTTTCTTTAGCCATCTTTCATTAGGAGGTCTTTTGACAGGGGAAGACACTCCCCCCCATATCTGTGCTGTTTTCCTGACCAAGACAGGTGCTGTTTTAGCATGGAGAATTGAAGATGGAAATTGATGTTTTCTCTGGTTTAGTCTGTTGCTCAGACAATTGCAATATGAGACCGATGACTTGCCTGTGACTGTCATCTGGACTTGCTGTCTTAATCAGCTGTTCTGACACCTGGCAGCTCAGCCCTCCCCAGCTACCAGTTGGCATCTATCAGCTGTACCAATCATTTTGGAATTTAAAGAATTTCTCATAGCAAACAACCTGAGCTCGTGCTTTGCCTGCTGAAAAGTAAGATGCCGAATGAAGCATGATTTGATGGAGATGGACCACATTCATCTTGTTCCTGTGGTGCACTTTTATCAGATTTCTCTCCAGGTTTTTTTCTCCTGTCAAATCAAAATATCTTCCAAACCTTTTCATATCCAGACAAAGAATTAAGAATTTTCATCAGCTTCTCTGTTCTCCTAAGGAATAGGAAAGTTTTAATCCCCGTCTACTGTGAACGTGAGCTAGCTGTCCTACAAACTTCTGAGGATTCTCCTGTCTCTCTGTAAGGTCAGAGATCACAGTGCATCTGGGTTCTGGGGTTGTGAACTCAGGTCCTCATGCGTTCATGGCAAACACTTTATCCACTCAGTCATCTCTCCAGCTTGGGTATGTGCTCTTGCTATTGGACTTCTTTCACTTATCATATCTGAGATACAGTACGTTAGTGTTCCTCGATTGCTTATTACAAGTTAGAATATCAAGACATGGAAAGGGCTATGCAATGAGTAACCCATATTGCTATCACTTTGCTATCCCATCTACTTACCCGCCAGTTTGTTTCTTATGCATGCAAAATATATTGCAGGTGTCAGCAATCCTCCATCCTACTTAGCTTCAATATTTCTTTTCTTCAGCATAGTCTTGATTTCTAAAATTTTGATGGGGCAATTGAGTTAAGAAGATACGTCTTCTTTTCCTGAGCCACAGAGTGAAAAACCAAACAATATTGGTGATTGAATTAGGATTTGAATATGAAATGTTTCCCACAGCTCATGTATCTGAGCACTTAGTCTTCAGTTGGTGGTGCTGTTTGGGAAGGTTGTGGGAAGGTTTTGGATTTGGAGCCTTATTGGAGAGATGGGGCTTGAAGTTTGATAGCCAGCCTCACTTCCTGTTTCTTTTCTCTTTCTTTCCTTCCCTCCCCTCTGCTGTTCTCTCCTCCATTTCCCACGCCTATCCTTCTCTTTCTCTCCCTCTCCTCACTCTCTTCTGATTCAATGTGTGTCAGCTGCCATGCCTTCCCTTCCTGCCAGTGTTTCCCGTCATGATGGGTACTATCCTTTCTGGAGCTGTAAGTCAAAATAATGAGCCCTATTTTTCCTAAGTTGCTTGAGTCAGAATATGTTATCACAGCAAGTGCAGAATAACTAGGACAAATTCTCTGTTCTAACCTTTCACAGTTTTGAGTGTCAATATTCCTGTCCACGCAGGTGGAAGCGGAGGGAAGAAGCAGTGTTGATTTGTAGCTCATTTTGCTTTGGGGTCTTTGTAGATCTCACAGCAGGGCATTTTCAGAATTTGGACAGGAGGAGGATGAGATTTTGCCAGGCAGGGAAAGAAAAATGAGGTCTGAGTTGTAGTTTCTGATTGCAGGAAAGAAAAATTAGGAAGTTGCCACTTTGATGTTGCCCTGAAGACTGCCCGAGTTACATGGTTTTTATTTGTAGAAAGCTGCTGAAAGTCTGGGTCATGTCATTGAAGCCTAGGAAATGTGCATGGAGGGTTACTGGGAACGGAATACCTTTTCTCAGATTTTTATTTTACAGGTGGATAGGCAAGACTGTGGAGCACATATAGAAGTGGAGTAAATGCAGTGCATTCCTAGATGAAGGAAGATCTAAACATACCATCAAATCTCAATTCAAATAGTACCTGTCGTACAACCTTCCTTTGAGATTGTGATTGGACTGAGCTCACGTGGGCCTGAACACTGGCCCTTGTTAAGGTTCGCAGGTGATTCCACCATTCAGCTGATCTAGGAACTACTGAGACCGTTTATGGTTTTGGGCTCTATGTTTGCTGACGGTTTTGAGGTCGAGAGGTGGGAAGACAAAAATAACACATTGTGTATATGTTTAGGCTAACCAGTGCACAATTAAGCACAAGTATACATGTGAAAAAAAGCGAGTTTCACATCACTGCTCAAACAGAAGCCCCTCCAAAAGCATTCTGGACTCAGAGCAGCTCTTTCTGTAGATGATTTGTTGGGGTCAGCAAACGGAACTGATTCAGAACTTCTTTATCACGCGAAGTAGTCATATGCAGATTCCTTTAGTGGTGGCTTATGCAGAATGCTGTAACAAATGAGATTCATATCTTTACCTTGTCTGAGCTGCTGTCTGCCGTGGTGGTGTATGCTGGCACTGTGGTATTAGAAACAACATTAGGTAGAAAACAGCTGATTTGTGTTGGATATTTGCTTTGAAAACTTTGAGATCCACAAAAACTTTGCTGTCAACCACACGAATCACTTGGGGGTTCTTTGGAACTTTTCTGCTCAGGATAGGAAGGTGCTATGTAGCAAACACATTTTTAAATATTTGCATTTAAATTCCCAGATCACATATAAGTATTATGAACTGAGTCAGTTTGACTCACATGTATATGATAAAGATTTAGTTTATCATAGCTAATGGGAAGTAACTGTATAGAGATTCCCTGGTCTATTTCTCATCACATCAGAGAGTGTGGGAGAAAAGAGATGATGCCATATGAGGGATGGTAATAAAAATGGGATGACGCTAAAGGGTTCCATTACCTTCTGATACTTTCCTGTGTCTTCCTGGAAAGTCAAAGTATTGTAACAGAGGTACCAACTAAAGTGAAGCTTGGAAATATTATTGCTAACATTTATACTTGCTAAGTGCTAGTGCTGAGCATTTTTTTTTGCAGTTTATTTATTAAATTCGAACAGTAATTCTATGAGTTGGGTGATTTATTTTATAGATAAATGGTATTGCACCTGACAAGACACCCCGTGGAGAGAGCAGAGTTAGAACCTAGGTTATCTGATTCTGCAACTTAAATTTTCACCACTACCTTCCAATCGAAACCCTCTAGCACATTCTTCTGGCACTTGCTACCCTCAGGTGTAGTAGCTTCTCTGCTCTCTAGCTCAAAAAGTTAGACAAGCAGGTGGAGCTCATGCTACTGAATATCAAAAAATGGTTTCAATCATAAGATCAAAGCTGCAGGGGAATTGACTGTGGCAGGTGAAGCTGACAGGCTTGTATGGACTTCACTCCCAAACTACAGCACCTCCTAGTGGTGTGGCCTTGAACAACTCAGTATCTTGCAAGGTTCCTCTTCCCTTTTCTTTTTTCTTTTAACAAGAGATAAAAAATGTCTACCTTTAGTCATTATGGTGGATAGTGGGAGACAATTAACAGGACTGTTGGCCAGTCAATACATCATATTATCACCACCACCTGCCCTAATTTGATATAATCTGCAGTGTGCAACCAGAGATAGCTATCACAGGCCCAGTTGTAATGGCTTGGACTAGTAAGGAAGGACCTGACTTTTAGTTAGGTTTCCAACTAAACTTAGACATATGTGAAGTTTTGCCATTTTTTTTGTATATCTTAGCAAATGTGAAAGCTTGTTTTGGATTGAGAAACATGAAAAAGGATTGGGCTACTTCTTTTAGAAAGATATCCCTTTAAATTTTTTTTATCTTTCTAGTTTTAAAAACATAATGAGTGCCTATCTTGTCTTCTCCTTTCTCCCTTCCTCCCCCCTCCCTCTCCTACTGTCTCCTCCCTTCACCAATCCATCCCTCTCCTTCCACCTTCCTGCATGTCTGCTGTGTGGGTCCCAGGGATCCCTTTGGGTTTTCTGCTCTAGTAGGGGCTCAGGCCTCTGGCAGATTAATAACTCCTTCCTTGGGTAGATCCACTGATGAGGCACTCCCTTCACCCGACTAGCCCATCAAGGGAAGAGTGCATCACTTGTCACCATCCGTAACTAGAGTCTTACCCTCTCAGAAAAGGAATCCATTTCCATTAGTTTACAAAGTTCATGCCTTATTATTGCTCTTTGAGTTAGGAAGTTTGTTCACCGTGTTTGTTCGATCACTTTAGGAAAAACAGATATTTAAATATATCTCTCCGTTTAGAATGTAGACATCTGGTAAAGTTACTTTTCTGTGCACTCAGAAAGATAAACATTGTTAAGTTCTCACATATGAAGTTAAAAGTTGATCCTATGTAATGGATTAGCATTACCCATACTTGGGAAGAGTGTGGGGAGGGAAAGAATAATTAATGAGTTGTATGGGTATTTTGAATAACTTCCAGTGCTTTGTTGTACAAAAACTAGAGTTGAAACAATAATATCAAAGAAAGCCAATGGAGAGGATTTTGATTGTTCCCAACACAAAGAAATGTTAAACATCTGAAGCAATAGATATATAGATTGTCCTAATATGATCATAAAGTATTGAATGCATGCATTAAAATGCCACACTGGACTTCATAAATATGTACAATTGCCAGGTGGCAAACAAAACTAAACAGAAAGAAGAAGACAAGAAGACAAGGTCTTCTGTATTAGTCTGGGACAAACCTTCTGCTTTGTGACCACAAAGAACTGCTGCCTGATTGTCCCAGGGGGAAAAGATAGAAGGATAATCAGTGGAGTTTATATGACTGCACTTAAAAAGTTAATATGAATTTTAAACAGTAAGTTTAGAATAAATCAGAACATTTTTGTTGCTTTACAGTTACAGAATTACAGAAGAATTGCTGGTCCTTCTGCCTAAGTGATATCTTTTTTGAAAGAAGTCTTTTTCTGTTAAAATGCCTGATGTTGGGAGAAAAATCATTTGAAAAGCTTTAAATAAAAGAAAATACTGTATTAAGTTTTAAAGAGATTAAGATTTCAACTCACTGCTGCTTTAGAAGATAATTAAAGATTTATTGACAAAAATAATGCTTCTTGGTGAAATACAATAGGGTAAAACTGGGGCAGAGAGATCACAAAATGGGAAACAGCAGCAGAAGTCAGAGAGGGAAAAGAATATGCTCAAGAAAAGAAGACCAGAGAACTTGACATGCAAAGAGAGGGAAGAAGTAGACACATCATTGGCAGGAACACGATCTTGGAGACACGTGTGTGTGTGTGTGTGTGTGTGTGTGTGTGTGTGTGTGCGCTGTATGTATGACTTATTTGCTGCAGAGTTCTGTCATGAGGATCAAAGAAAGCTTGGGGAAATACTATTCTTTTTGGTACTTTGTGCGTGTCTGTGTCTGTGTATGTATCAAGGAATACTATGTGTTCCTGTGCCTGGAGGCTTAAGGGTACCTTTGGGAATCATCCAGAATTGTTCTACCTCCTTAATGCTTTTGCTTTAGGGTTTCTCAGGTTTTACCTTTCAGAGTTGAAATTGCAGGCTGCCATTTCTGCCCAGCGTTTTTTGGTGGCATGTGGGTTCTGAACTGAGTCATCTCTCCAGCTCCGGAAATGCTTCATTGTGAAAAGAATATTTTAAACTAAGTCTCGCAGGGCAAGGATCCCCAATTTTATTTTTAGTTCTTGACTCTGTAAATAAGCCTAGCAAATGGGCTTAAAGACATTAATTCTTCCAGTTTATAAATAAAGGTACATGATGACGCCCCCTTGTGAATCAAAGTCACAGAGTGGAGGTGATGATAATTTTTTACTGAGGAGAATTATGGCTAATAAAGGATATTTGATTTTAGTTATGTCTTAATTCTTCATGTGCCAAATTAAAGTTCCAGGATAAGAAATTAATTTCATCTTCTGATGATTTCCCTAAAGTATCAATCATTATACGGTAATTCTCTTAAAGCCTAGCAATATAAAACCACTAGTCATCTAAATTCTACATATTAAAATCTGATTGTATTTCTTTGCTATCTTTTATTGCTTCTCATATTTCTCTCTTGCCTATCTAATACTTTACTGCTAATGAAATGAGTGAGCAGGCACCTTTCCTTTATATATCATGGAAAGAACAAGTGAAGTGCTTATGGAAACTTGTTACAACCCTTGGCTAGGTTGGGGCAAATGAATATGTGTTCCTCTGTTCTGCTATTTGATAACAATAAAATATTATAAAGAAATATATCTAAAAGAGAAGGAGGCATCACTGTAGTTCTGGATTGTTCTTTAGTCCTGTGTTCTGAGTTATTTGGGGAAGGAGATGTCAAAGGTAGTGTGATACATTAGTTAACCAGAGATTGGCTGGTACTGGCTTAATGTTCTTTGAGATTTGCAAGGGAACTTCTATCACATGACAACAAAAGACATTCCCTGAACTTCCTAGCTTCATTCAAATAAAACTGTATTATGTTTTGACTTTATATTAAAGACACAATTCATTAAATATTTGGAAAGAGTCTTAGACATCAGTGGGTCCAAATCATGGAACGAGCTTGGTGAGTAGAAAGGAAATTCTGTTTTTTTGAGAGCTTAGAAGGAAAAACAACCCCAGAAGCCAGGAAATGGAATCGTGGATATCAGTTGCTCTTGGTGTATAACACAGCTGTTTTCCACACAGGCTTAAATTTGTTATTTTTGTCTTTGGTGGGTTTGAGGATCAAACTCAGGTCCTTGTCCATGATCAATAGACTTTCTTTACTGAGCTACTAGAGACAGCTAGAGAGAGGCAGAAGGGAGACTAAAAATCTAAGGTGGACTAAGAAACATCACAGCTAGTAAAAGTCAGATGGAATTTAGGATGTAGCCTTTAAGATGTCAGGTTGGGTAGCTGATGCTGTAATATAGATTGTTCCAAAGGATGACTGGGAAAAAATAACGGCCCTAGGTCTTCATAAATAGTTCACTTTCCTATTGATCCACTCTGTTCAATCACAGCTCTCTCTCAGAAATCAGGCCACTCCTTCCCCCCTCTTTCTTTGCCCCTGGTCTTTCCCTGCCTTCCACTTGCAATGTAAGCAAACTCAGCCTCCTTCTCCATTGCCCAGGACCAAGACAACCTTAACAGCTTAACAATGCCTCTTGACTTCTAATATGTAGTCTAGGCCAATCCAAGTCATGTGATATAAAACTTCACACCACTCTCTAAAAAACCTATAAAAATCACAAGTCCTGTTTGTTATGGAGGTTCTATGGATTCCTAGGTTCTGTAGAGACTTTTCTGAAGGTTTTAGACCTCAACCTCAATGCCCCCACTATCTTACTGTCTGCGGCAGTTATTGCCCCAATTTAGGCCATTTCTTTACCCTAACGCCTCCAGGCCAAACCATGGCTCTTGTAATCACAAAGTCTGTTCTTTTAATAAAGATCATACTCTTTTATTTATAAACAAATTTGATCTATGTCTTTGCCCTGATCTTCTCCCTCCCAAGTTCCCTTCTGTCCCACTCTCTCTTCCCTTCATCCATCAGGATTCCCTTTGGGTGTCCTTGTTGGCAGAAGCATCAGAGTACCGTTGAAGTTTATATTGGTCTTCAGCAGGTAAAGTTGTAGATAGGAAGGTTCCCCTTCCCTTGTCTAGAACTGTCCCTGAGACATTTGTGAGAGCCACTGCATCTTGTAAGATCTTAGTTAGTCCTTGGGGGAGACATTGATATGTCGGTCACTGTGTAGATCTGGTGGTAGAAGTTCTCGTTGCCATGACCTTCTGGGTACAGCAACCCTTGTGGTGGCTGGGATATGTTGGTCCAAAGTGCCTCATCTCGCCGTTAGGCTCCTACGATCTAGCTGCCCCCTCTTCAGCAGGGTTCCCTGAACCTTGGTGTAGGACAAGATTTTGATGGACTGATTAGGGCTGAGTATTTCCAGATTTGCCAGTAGTCTGTTCTCTGGCCTGATGTGGTCTTCTGCCTTACTAGTCTTCCATTGAATTAAGATACAACTCGATTGGGTTTTAAGAGTTTTTCTTATCTGTGTTCCTGTCTCAGCTCTCAGAAAAACTTGTGGAATCGCTGAGTTAATGGCAACATTTAGCTTTAAATTCTACTTTTCACAAGTAGATTAAGACAATGTAAGCATGATTCTGGATCACAGCGACTGCTGCACTTCTCATATGGATTTTGCTTAGGAAGGTGTAAATGCCAGTTATTTTTTTAATGTTTACCTCTTAGTAGTCCTTCTGCAAAGTTTCTGTTTTGTCCAGGTGTTGTTTTGAAGCAGTTTTATTCAAGAATATCTTGAAATATTTACAGGTCCTCAGTCCTCAGCCAGTACTCAGTGGACGGCACTTGCAGAAACGAGACTGTGACCAAATCTGGAAGTCAGACCTGGAAATCAAGACTGGTGGTTTGAATAGTTTCCAGGGACATGATTTTCCAAGGAGAGTCTAGAAGTTTGAAGTAAAAGCTTGAATATGTTTTCTGTGCCTAATCTGCCACTAATATTATCCAGAATATTTTTTTTTCATTCCTGATGCTTTTGTTTTATTTTCTAGAAGCCTGATTTGAGTCTTTTAAACATCTTTTATGTCTTTCCTTAACGTGCTTGGTCTTTTCTGAGCTAGTGGAGCATGTTAGTTTTAATGTCCTTTTCTACTAATTCTGTCACACTTGCAATTTCTGTTGATTTATTTCTCCGTTGATGAATATTTTCTTCCTAATTGTGGGTTGTCTTTTTTCCTTCTTTTTTTGCACCTCTTTTAAAGTTTAAAGTTTCTCATTGGATGTTAGGCATTGCAAATTTTGCCTTTCTGAATGGTAGCTTTTTTTTTTTAATGTTGCTATAAAATAGACTTGATCTTGTTTTACATTGCCAGGTCCTAATGTGGACATAAAAACACAACTTTATTTCAGAGTGTGGTTGGGGGAACTTAAAGAAGAATTTATCTTGGTCTACTCTTTCTCAATTCTTATTTTTTTTCTTTTTTATTTCCACTCATATAAATTTAACAGGTACACCAGTCCCCTCCCTTCCTCCCCCCCTCCTTCACCCCCCTCCTCCCACCCTCCCCACCCCCTCCCTCCCCATCTCCCAGTGCCTCCCCTCTCATACCCGGAGCATCCTTTAATGTGCATGCCAAACTCTCCTCTAACTCCTCCTCTCCAATAAGGTGCAAGGACCCAGTGGCATTTCCCAGAACCCTTTCCTGTGTTCCCCTTAAGCATAGGAACACTACTGTGGTTGTCAATCCCTAGCCTCCAAGGATCCTAGTGCCTTTAGTCCATGGTAGACTTTGTGGGGTCAATAATGTGTTGGACATAGTACAGGTCATGCAAAGTCCTATTATGATTGCTTCCGCCCTAACGTGTGGAGTATCTTGCATATCATTACTCCTGCCTATCTTTAGACTCTTACAATCTTACTGCCCCTCTTCAGCAAATTTCCCTGAGCTTCAGGATGGGGAGAGATTAGGCTGGCCTAGTTCCAGATGGTTGATATAGAGTCTCTGATGTTCTGAATTATGGTTTGTTGATTTTTTTTTTTTCAGTTTTGCTGCTCCTGCAAGCCCTTGGCCCATCCTGATGGGTATTGGATGTCACCCCATGGCCAGAGATAAAAACCTGTTAAATTAGAGTCTTGTTATAAGAGTATATTCAAAAGTAGATGTAATAAAAGTAGGAGACTGTGGTGAGGGAGAGGTCACCTGTTTGCAAAATGGTTACTTTCTATCTGGTAGCCTATATGCCCTCCCCTTCTGGTGAGATCATACCCCATCAGTTGCAAATGATCAGGAAGGAAAGTCTGAACTTAACCAGATGTGTCATTACTTACTTGCAGTCCTTGATGGTAGCCTATTTTCTCTGCTGTAACATGTCCCCTCTCTCCTTGTTTCTGGTGGGACCCTCCTTCCCCATATCTCCTGTTTATAATCTTTGCAATTACTGTAGGTATTACAGAGATTTATCCTTGAGTGTCTCTAAGTGGGTTTGGTACTAGGACCCACTTATTAAGGAGAACATACGGCACTTAATTTTCTGTGTCTGGGATACTTCACTCAATATAATTGTTTCTAATTCCATCCATTTCCCGGCAAATTGCATTAATTCATCATTTTTGCTGGCCGAGTAGTATTCCATTGTATAAATGTACCACATTTTCTTTTTCTACTTGTCAACTGTTGGACATTTGGGTTGATTCCATGACTTTGCTATTGTAAACAGCGCTGCTATGAACATGGTCGTGCTTGTGCTATTGGTGAATTTTTGCTGTTTGGGGGTTATTCCCAAAAGTGGAATAGCAGGGTCATATGGCATTTCAATCTTTAATTTCTTTAAGAATCGCCAGACAGTTCGCCAGAGTGGTTGTATGAGCCCGCATTCCCACCAGCAATGTAGGAGAATTCCCCTCTCTCCACATCCTCTCCAGCATTTGGTGTTATTTGTATTGTGGATTTTTGCCATCCTGACCAGGGTGAAATGATATCTCAGGGAAGTTTTGATTTGCATTTCCCTGATGGCCAAGGATGTGGAGCATTTTTTAAGATATTCGTTAAACATTTTATTTTGTCCCTGGTAAAGTTTTTTTACGTTCCAAGGCCCATTTTTTAATTGGCCCATTTGTTTCCTAGGTGTTTAGTTTTCTAAGTTCCTTGTGCACTCTGGACAGTAGAGCTCTATCAGATATGTGGTTAGTGAAGATTTTCTCCCATTCTGTGGGTTGCCTTTGAGCTCATGTTACAATCTCTTTATCTGAACAGAAGCTCTTTAATTTCACAAGATCCCATCTGTTGAGTGTTGGTAGCAGTGACTGTGCCATTGGATGTCCATTTAGGAACTGTTGGCCTAGCCCAATCAACTCGAGGGAGTTCCCTATCTGTTCAGTTATGATTTTTATAGTCTCTGGCCTGATATCAAGGTCCTTGATCCATTTGGAATTAATTCTTGTACATGGTGACAAATACAGGTCCAGTTTCAATCTTCTGCATGTGGAGATCCAGTTTTGCCAGCACCATTTGTTGAAGATACTGTTCTTTTTCCATTGGATTTTTTGGGCTCCTTTGTCAAAGATCAAATGGCTGTAGTTGTGTGGGCTTATATCTGGGTCTTCAACCCTTATCCATTGATCTGTGTGTCTATTTTGGAGCCAGTACCAGGCTGTTTTAACAACTATGGATTTGTAATATAGACTAAGGTTTGGTATGGGTTATACTGCCAGCAGTGTTTTTGTTACTCAGGATTGTTTTTGCTATCCTGGGTCTTTTGTGCCTCCATATGAATTTTGAGATTGTTTGGTCAACTTCTTTGAAGAATTGCTTTGGGATTTTAATTGGTATAGCATTGAATCTGTATATTGCCTTTGGTAGGCTGGTCAATTTTACGATGTTGATTCTGCCAATCCAGGAACAAGGGAGGTCTTTCCACCTTCTGGTGTCTTCATGCAGTTTCTTTCTTTAGGGTTTTAAAGTTTTCATTATAAAGGTCTCTTACTTCCTTGGTTAGGTTTATACCAAGGTATTTCATTTTTTTCGGGGCTATAGTAAATGGGATTGTTTCTCTCAGGGCTTTTTCACTTCTTTCATTCTGGGCATATAGGAAGGCCACTGATTTTTGTACATTTATTTTGTATCCTGCCACCCTGCTGAACTTCTCAATTAGTTCCAGGAGCTTCCTGGTGGAGTTTTTGGGATCATTCAAGTATAAGAGATTATGTCATCTGCAAATAGAGATATCTCGACTTCTTCCTTTCCGATTTGAATCCCTTTTATCTCCCTCTCTTGTCTTATGGCTCTAGTTAAGACTTCAAGTACAATATTGAATAGAAGTTGTGAGAGTGGATAGCCTTGTCTAGTTCCTAGTCCCAAGTGGGACTGCTTCAAGTTTTTCCCTATTGAGTATAATCCTTGCTGTTGGCTTGTTGTACACAGCTTTTATTATATTGATAAAGGTTCCTTCCATTCCAACTGTCTCTAGGGTTTTGATCATAAAGTGCTGTTGGATCTTGTCAAAAGCTTTTTCTGCATCTTTTGAGAGTATCATGTATTCTTGGACTTTGGACTGGTTTATATGGTGAACTACATTTATTGATTTGCATATGTTGAACCAATCTTGTGTGCTAGGGATAAAGCCTACTTGATCCCCATGGATGATCTTTTTGATATGTTTTTGAATCTGATTTCCTCAGACTTTGTTGAGAATCTTTGTTCATCAGAGAGATTGGCCTATAGTTTTCTTTTTTAAGTGAATCTTTATTAGGTTTTGGGATTAAGACGATAGTAGCTTCATAGAAGGAATTTGGTAGTGTTCCTTCCTTTGCTATTTGATCGAGCAGTTTAAGGAGTATTGGTGTTATTAACTCCTTAAATGTCTGGTAGAACTCTGTGCTGAATTCATCTGGACCAGGACATTTTTTGGTGGGAAGATTCAAGATTATTTCATCGATTTCCTCATATGTTATAGGACTATTTAAATAATTCACAACATCCTGATTCAATTTAAGTAAGTTGTGTTTACTTAGGAATTCATCCATCTCTTTTGTGTTGTCAAATTTCACAGAGTATAAGTTTTTGAAATATGATGTAATAATTCTCTGGATTTCTTGGGTATCAGTAGGGATAACTCCATGTTCATTTCTAATTTTGTTAATTTGGGTTTTCTCTCTCTTGCTTTTGGTTAATTTAGCTAGGGGTGTATCAATCTTATTGATTTTTTAAAAAACCAGCTTTTTGACTAGTTGATTTTCTGTATTGTTTTCCTAATCTCGATTTTGGATATTTCTCCCCTTATTTTGCTAATCTCCTCTCTTCTCTTGCTTTTGTGATTGGATTGCTCTAGTGTCTCTAAAGCTTTAAGTTGCATTGTTAAGTTATTTATTTCTGATGTTTCCATTTTTTTTGATGTAGGCATTAAGAGCTATGAACTTACCTGTTAGGACAGCTTTCATTGTGTCCCAGAGATTTTGGTAAGTTGTATTTTCATTATCATTTGCTTTCAGGAAATCTTGAATTTCCTTTTTATTTTCTTCCTGAATCAGTTCTCCTTCAGCATCATAGTGTTAAGTTTCCAGGAGTTAGTGTATTTTCTGTTGCTTGTTGTGTTGTGGATGTCAAGCTTTAGGCCGTGGTGGTCTGATAAGGTACAGGCTAGAATTTCAACTTTCCTGTATATGTGGAGATTCGTTTTGTAGCCCAATATGTGATCTATTTTGGAGAATGTTCTGTGTGTTGCTGAGAAAAATGTGTATTCTTTGGTGTGTGGATGAAAAGTTCGATAGAGGTCTGTAAGGTCCATTTCTTTAAGGGTTTGATTAAGTTCCAAAGTGTCTTTGTTAAGCTTTTGACCTGTTGATCTATCCCATGTTAAGAGGGCGGTGTTGAAGTCCCCAAGAATTATTGTTTGGGGGTTGATTTCTTGCTTTAGACCCTGTAGGGTTTTCTTAATGAACATGGGGGGGTGTATTGGGTGCATATATGTTTGGTATTGTGAAGTCTTCCTGGTGAATTGTACCTGTGTCTAAAATGTAGTATCCATCTGTGTCTCTTATGATTTGTTTTGGTTTGAAGTCCACTTTGTTCAATAGCATGATGGCTACCCCTGCCTGTTTCCTGGTTCCATTAGCTTGCAGAATTTTTGACCAGCCTTTTATTTTTAGGATGTGCCTATCTTTTGTGGTGAGATGAGTTTCCTAAAGGCAGCAGATTGATAGGTTGTGTTTTTTAATCCAAGTTTGTAATCTGTGTCTCTTGATCAGTGAGTTAATACCATTGACATTTAATGTTATAATGGAGAAATTATTTTATTTCTGGACATTCTTTATGTTTAGTGGCTTTTGTAAGTGTATTGTTTGACATTTATGTTTTGGTGGTATTATACTTCCCTTTTGTCCTCCTGGATACACTTGTTTTTTTCTTCAAGCTTGAGTATCATTTCTAACATTTTTTGAAGGCTTGGTTTGGTAGACATGTAAGTCTTCAAGCTGTCTTTGCGC
The DNA here is from genome assembly GCA_023101885.1 of Typhlomys cinereus. Lineage (NCBI taxonomy): Eukaryota > Metazoa > Chordata > Mammalia > Rodentia > Platacanthomyidae > Typhlomys > Typhlomys cinereus. Next base: position 1,256,328 of record JALPQD010000291.1, on the reverse strand, counting down.
TGGAAAACTTTTCTTTCTCTCTCGATCATGACAGATAATTTTGCCGGGTATATCAGTCTGGGTTGACTTTTTTGCTCATTTAATACTTGAAGTACGTCTCTCCAAGCTCTTCTTGCTTTTACTGTTACCATTGAGAAGTCATTTGTTATTTTTATAGGTTTACCTTTAAAAGTGACTTGTTTTTTTTCTTTTGAAGCTCTCAGCACCTTTTCTTTGTCTTGATTGTGGAGTGTTTTGACTATTATTTGCCATGGCGATTTTCTATTTTGTTCATATCTGTTTGGGGTGCGGAATGCCTTTTGTATTTGAATGGACCTCTCATTCTTTTTTTTTTTTTAACATTTTTTATTATTATTTCCGCTCATACAAACTTAATAGGTACACCACTTCCCTCCCTCCCTTCTCCTCCCCCCGAATCCCCTGCTCCCCCTCCCCTCCCTCCCCATCCCCCAGTGCCTCCCCTACATCGCCAGAGAGTCCTTTAATGTGCTTGCCAGACTCTCCTCTGGGCCCTCTTCTCCGATGACATACAAGGACCCAGTGGCATTTCCCTGAATCCTTTCCTGTGTTCCCCTTAAGCATAGGACCACTACCGTGGCTGTCAATCCCTTGTCTCCAAGGATCTTTAGCAGATGCTAGACTTTGTGAGGTCAATAGTGTGATGGACATTGCGTAGGGCATGCAAAGTCCAATTATGATTGCTTCGGCCCTAACTTGTGTGGAGTATCTTGCAAATCATTGCTCTTCCCATCCTTTTGCTCTTACAATCTTACTGCCCCCTCTTCCGCAAATTTCCCTGAGCTTCAGGATGGGGAGAGATTAGTCTGGCCTAGTTCTAAGTGGTTGATAAAGTCTCTGAAGTTCTGGATTGTGGTTTGTTGATTTTCTTTTGCAGTTTTGCTGCTCCTGCAATGCCCTTCATTCCATCCTGATGAGCATTGTATGTCACCCCCTGGCCAGAGACAAAAAGCTGTTAAACTGGAGTCTTGTTATAAGAGCACATTCAAGGGTAGATGTAATAAAAGTAGAAAACCACAGTGAGGGAGAGGTCAATCACCCATTGCAAAATGGTTACTTTTTATCTGCCAGACTATATGCCCTCCCCTTCTGGTGAGATCATACCCCCTCAGTTGTAAATGATCAGAAACGAAGGTGTGTGAACTTAACCAGGTGTCTCATTACTTACTTGCAGTCCTTGATGGAGGCCTATTTTCTCTGCTGTAACATGGACCTCTCATTGTTTAGTTGAGGGATATTTCCATTTATGATAATTTGAAAAATTTCCTCAGGTGTGGTATTTTGAGATTCTTGCTCTAGTATTCCATGAATGCACATGTTAGGCTTCTTCAGGGTGTCCCATATCTCTTGTATGTTCCTCTCAAGTATCTTTTTGGCTTTAACAATCTCTTCCTTTGAGCTGGTTAATTCTCCCACTTTGTCTTCAAGATCTGAAATTCTATTTTCTGCTTCGTTAGTTCTGCTGATAAGACTCTCTGTTGAGCTTTGGGTTGAAGATAACTTTTCTTTTCTTTCAATTTTAAACTCTGCCTGAGACTGTTTTAACTGTTCTATGCCTATTTTTATTTCTTGAACTGTTTTTCTCAACTCCTCCATGTGTCTGTTGGGTTCCTGTTCAAAGTGGTTAATGCGGTTGTTTAACTCCTCTTGGATTTCCTCTTTTATAGCATTAATCATGCTAATGACCAAACTTTGAAAGTCACTATCTTGGGTCTGGCTTTCTTGGTTATTTTCTGTGAATTTGTTCTGGTTGGAATCCATCATTAAGGGGTTAATTCTTTTGGTGGGATATTGGTCTTCTTGGGTTTTGTTTCTCATGGATCTGCAGTTTGACTTGGGCATTGTTGTTTTGTCTCTTAAGACCTTTCAGTTTCTGTGTGTTTTTGAGTGAAGTGATTTAGTTGGTATTACTACTCTCGGGCAGTTATTACTAGTGCTTGCCTTGGAGTTGGGTACATTTGTCTGTTGTTATTGTTATTTCCTAGATGAGGCTATTAGGCTGTTAATACATCAGTTAAGTCAGGTTAAGTAGATGGGGTGAATATTAGTATGCTAGTGCACTTTTACGATTTAGTATCCTGGTGATATGTGAGGGTGACTGGTGTACTCCCTGGAGTTGTATATGTTTCTGGGGTGGCTGTATGGAAAAGTTAATCTACACTGATTAATACTGGATAGGAGCAGTATGGTAAAAAAATGAGGTTTACTTATCTTTGGGCTGGATGTGAAGAATCTCTCCCATGTGATGGGATGATTTTAGAGGACTTCAGATGTATGGCCTTTGACCCTTAGAGCTTTGCTTGAGTTTCCTTTGGATTCTATTGAATTCTGAGTAGCAGTGTGTCCTCCGTAGACCATGAGCGAGGATCTCCGGTGGGCCGGAGGGGCAGAGGGGCTGATGGTGATGGTAGAATTCTTCACCTGGGATCTGGGACTGGCTTAGTGGCCACCCAAGCTCCAGGGATGAAGGAATGTGTGAGCAAGTCCTGTCCTGGTCGGGCGGGCAGGGGAGCGGGAGGAACAAAAGGGCTGAGACCCAGGGCGTGTCCCAGGCAAACCCAAGGCAGCCTGAGTGTTTCCTGGGCTGTCTGGTGGGAGGAGCTGGGACAAGAGGCCACATGGGGGGCTGGGGGACCTCACCTGGGATGGAGGAGCTGGAGGGAGTCTTGTCTTGGTCGGGTGGGCGGGAAGGTGGGGGGGAGGGGGTGTGGGGGTGTGGGGTGGGGGGTGTGAGGGGTGTGGGGGTGTGGGGGGTGTGGGGGTTGGAAATGGGCCTCTTTCTCAATTATGCGAGTCAAATTCCTTTTGAATAATCTACTCACTGTCCTGTAAATGAGTCAGTTTTCTATTTTATTGTGCAAGCTCTGGATTTATCCCTTTTTATCTTATCCTTTCTAATTTTTTTATTATTTATTCAATTGTGTGTGTGTGCGTGTGTGTATGTGTGTGTGTAGAACCATGGGTGAATTCGTGAACCACCATGGACGCCTCCACTTCCTCCTTGTTTACTATGCCCTGGGATTCACAGGCTCCGCCCTACCAGGACCAGAAACGCAGGCCACGCCTGCTTCTGCCTGGCGGGGTCTAGGATGGGGTCTAGGATCCGAACTCAGGACTTTCTGCCTGCAAGACAGAGGTTTAATCTCAGAGCCACCTCTCCAGCCTTATCCTTATCCTTTCATGTGGTTGTTAGTTAAACTCAGAGATTTTTTTTTTTTTTTTTTTTTTTTCTGTGCATGGTCAGTTCTTAGCTGGATTGGGAGATGAATGACTAGGAGATGATGTCTCCTAGAGAGGAGGAACCATTGAAGGGCTCAGTGCCGTTTCTCCTTGCCGTTTTCTCTGTGCTGTGCTCTTCAGCTACCCAGAACCTCAGCTTCATCTTCCCAAGTCTGAGTGACTGCTGGATACTGGCTTAAGTCCTCTCCTCCTGTGATATCATGTGGTGACTTCCTCCAGGTAGCCAGCTGGGCACTAGGAAAAATGCCTTTATCTATTCGTTAGCTCCCAGTAATTAATCATTGCCCTGTATCCAGATCTTTTGGAAACTAAGTTCCATCTAGTTTATCTGTTTTGTTAAAGATTTAATTTTATTTTTCACATGACAAGATAAAATTGGTTCCTCTAGAATAGCCAAAGGGAAAATCAATTGTCATTTCTGATCTCATTTGCTTCCATTGTAAAATCTTGTCCAACTCTGTTCTGAGTAAGTGTGCAAGCTCTGGATTTATCCCTTTTTATCCTTATCCTTTCTTTTTTTTATTATTTATTCAATTGTGCATGTATGCATGTGTGTGGGCGTGTGTATGTGTGTGTGTGTGTCTTCATTGTTGTAGTGAGACTTCAGAATAATTCCTGGTAATTTCTGCCTTCTAATAGTCACACTTTTGTGCGGTTCTCTCTGCATTGTAATTGTTTTGATTATATTGTAAATTGTGCAGAGCTGAGCAGACCTAAGCTTGGTCACATTTAAACCTTGCAGAGATTGCCTCTTGGGAACAGCTTGATTATGATCTCATGGGTACTCGGAGAAATCACTACCCACCCCCAACTTCCAGACTCTCAGAAACTCTGTAAGACAATCTTTTGTCTTTCAACCTGCTTAGATTAGAAGCAGCTGCCCCAAGACGACACCTGACACATTGATTCAGCCCAACAGGCATTGATGGATATGCAGGGCATTGATTATTCACCAAGACTCAGAATGAAGTCTAGCTTCTTGTACATAACATTCAGAATTTTTTATTATCTGCCCCCATCACTTAATCCTCATGTTTTACTATACATCATCTAAGCCATGTTTCACCATTACTTATGAATATTCTTCACATACTAATCTGTGGAGTTTATATCTTTCTTCTTCCCTCAGTCTTTATTCTTTGCTAAATATCTGTTCAACCTTGAAGACTCTGGTCATTATTCCATATTTCTTGGCATTGATAGGATGATTTGTGTTTTTCCCCCACTACTTAGAATTGCTGTTTCAATTCTTGACTCTCTTTACAGCTTAAGACAGATTATTTCAAAGGTTGCTTCCATTATGGCCCAGTCAATGGGGGAATTAACCCTCACTGCTTTGGATAGTCACAATATTCTGTGTGTTTTATCAGAGCACGTGTGGGATGATTTATTTTTGGTTAGAGATATTTAATTACTTGCCTTATTTTTCATTTATTATATTTCAGCGACCATGAGTGTATGGAAAATTTCATTCTCAGAGATTTATATTGCAGCGCTTGGCCTACAGTAAGGGTCCATAAGCATCGAATACATTTAGTGTTGGCTTTTTAAATTTTCCTTTACCCCAATAGGTTGGTTATGTAAGGTCAGAGTTTTGATATTATGACAGGAGTGAGAACATTTTGTTTAAACTTTATTAGTGATTTCTAGTTTTATCATATACTTATTAAAGTGTGTGGTCAGTGGATTTTATTTCTTAAAATTTATTGAGCTTTTCTCTGAAGTAATTACTGGAATTAAAATATCAAACTTTTGAAAATCCTGCTTATTTTTTGTAAGCATTCCAGAGACCTAAATTTATGTGTGTGTGTGTGTGTGTGTGTGTGTGTGTGTGTGTGAGAGAGAGAGAGAGAGAGGCAGGCAGGATGGCACTTTGAGTGTGTATGTTGCCTGTGGAGGCCCAAAGGTGACATGGGGAATCACCCTTGATTATTCTATCTTCCTTATTACTTTCTCTGAGGTTTCTCAGGCTGCATCTCCTAGAACCTTAATTATAGGCTACCACGATTTCTGCCCTGCATTATATACATATTGTTTGTAGTTAATAAGAATTAGCATGAAACAGAGACAGGACAGTAGGGAAAGGATTATGTAAAATTTCATAATAATGTAGAAACTGCACTTTGTGGTTCACTTCATTCTCTCACGCTCGATAAATAAATTTTTGTTTAGGTAAACACATATTGTGCCCTTTCTTAAGTTTTCTTGTGGAATGTGCTCTAGTGGAAACTCACTGGAGTTTGGCGACTTTGTAAATGGAGATGAGCCAACAAATCCTATCATAAGCAAAACTGCCCCCATTTTTTGTCTAGGACTCACAACTAAATCACAGCTTAGAGTTAGTATAATTAGACAAACATGAATGGAAATAAATCAGTACAACTGTGTATTGCTATTATGCTCAGCTCTAAGAGTATGTAAGAAACTTTAGTTTTGTATCTATAATATTATTTGAGAAATACATTTCAAAGTGTAACTCTTCCTTCTGTATGGATTTGAACACTTTATTTTTTATTTTTTTCTCTTAATTATTATTATTTTTTTTTAAATTTCCGCTCATACAAACTTAACAGGTACACTGGTCCCCTCCCTCCATCTACCTCCCCCCAACCCCTCTGCTCCTCCTCCCCTCCCCCCTCTCCCCATCCCCCAGTGCCTCCCCGACCCCATCCCCAGAGCATCCTTTAACGTGCATGCCAAACTCTCCTCTGGGTCCTCCTCTCTGATGAGATGCAAGGACCCAGCAGCATTTCCCAGAACCCTTTCCTGTGTTCCCCTTAAGCTTAGGAACACTACTGTGACTGTCAGTACCTAGCCTCCAAGGATCCTAGTACCTTTAGTCCATGCAAGACTTTGTGAGGTCAATAATGTGTTGGACATAATGCAGGTCATGCAAAGTCCTATTATGATTGCTTTGGCCCTAACTTGTATGGGCCAATAACTTTTTTTTTTAATTTCCACTCATACAAACTTAACAGGTACACCGGTCCCCTCCCTCCATCTACCTCCCCCCAACCCCTCTGCTCCCCCTCCCCTCCCCCCTCCCTCCCCATCTCCCAGTGCCTCCCTGACCCCATCCCCATTTGGCCCTAACTTGTTCCCATACAGTGGGAACATCCAGAGTCTGCTGATACAGGGTAGCCTATCTAACAGGTAATCTAGTTATAATAAATAAATAAAATAAATAAATAAATAAAATAAAATAAAATAAATCTCCCATTTATAACTATACACAGTAGAAATACAGAACAGAACCAGTATCTTGCATATTGCTGCTCCTCCCCATCTTTAAGCTCTTACAATCTTTTTTTTGGGGGGGAGGAGGTAATGGACTTTTATTGAAAATGAAAAAATATATAAAAGTATCATTTTCCAAGAGCATCTCACAAACACTGTACAACAGCAGGAGCATTGCAGTAACATACAGTGGGAACATACAGAGTCCGCTGATACAGGGTAGCCATCTAACAGGTAATCTAGTCTCCGATTTATAACTATACACAGTAGAAATACAGAACAGAACCAGTATGTAACTCCATAGTCTGAGGAAGCACATCAGGCTGCAGGCACTTTAACCGGGAGGAATCCTGAAGCTGTGTGACCCTGCAATGAAGGAGGCTGTGTAGGGATAAAGACCTTGCTGCTAAGGAAGGAAGGTTAACAACAAACCAGCCTAGAAATTCCCTAAAGAAAACTGCTGGCACTGTGGCATGCTGCACTATAGGGCAGCACCCTGCAGTATGGAAGGCAAACCCCTGACCCGCAGGCTGGTGGCATCCTCTGTAGTCTTTTCAAATCCTGGTAGCTAGAATGATTTCAGAAAAAAACAAAACAAAACAAAAACTACAAACAAAGAAAGCCAAACCAATCCCCACCCTAGAGGAAGGAAAGAAAAGAACTGGAACCCATCCACCCATCTACCTTGATTCCTTACAGCAACGAGTACTGGGGGTCTGTAAGCCAGATCTGAATGATGCAAAGACGGAGGCAAGAGACTCTCATCCTGAGGAACCCGAATTCGAGTTCCAGCATCCCACTTCTCTGGGCTCATTTGTTTTCTCAGTTCTCCTGAAAATAACCTAACACCAGATGTCCACTAGGCCCAGGAAAACCCACCGACTAGGTACACATCAGGCCCCAGTGAACGCCAGGAGAGTTCAGAGTCTAAGAACTACATGTCACCTCTACCCTCCCTTGGATTTTAGATTCGGTGTCTGGATCCTCACTGCATACAGGTGAGCTGTTGCTTTACTACAAGAAGATTGGCTTCTTTTCCAGTATGCAGCCAAATGGATCACGGGCCAAGGCAACTCGATAGGAAGGTGCATGGCGAGGCACTGTGGAGCAGTTTCCAAGAAAGGCATCGTTTGGAATCCTTCCTATACCTTTGGGGTACTCCCTTTCAGCCCTGGTTAAGTGCACTGGCCTCTCCCCGAAGAGAGGAGCAGGGAAGGAAAAGACATGAGACAGCAGAACATTTACACTATGCAAAACTTTCAAAGGGAAAAGAGGAAACAGATTAAAGCACTTCCAAAACACGGGGTTCAAAAGCAACATTTCAATAGGTTTTGTAGGGAGAAAGTAAAAAAATTCCAACTATTTTGCAAATGGGTGATTGACCCCTCCCTCACTGCGGTTTCCTACCTTTATTACATCTACCTTTGAATATACTCTTATAACAAGACTCTAGTTTAACAGCTGTTTATCTCTGGCCAGGGGGTGACATTCAATACCCATCAGGATAGAGCGAAGGGCATTGCAGGAGCAGCAAAACTGGAAAAAAAAATCAACAAACCATAATCCAGAACATCAGAGACTCTCTATCAACTACCTGGAACTAGGCCAGCCTAATCTCTCCCCATCCTGAAGCTCAGGGAAATTTGCGGAAGAGGGGGCAGTAAGATTGTAAGAGCACAAGGATGGGAGGAGCAATGATATGCAAGATACTCCACACAAGTTAGGGCCGAAGCAATCATAATTGGACTTTGCATGCCCTGCGCAATGTCCAACACACTATTGACCCCTCAAATTCTAGCATTTGCTAAAGGCACTAAGATCCTTGGAGGCAAGGGATTGACAGCCACAGTAGTGTTCCTATGCTTAAGGGGAACACAGGAAAGGGTTCTGGGAAATGCCACAGGGTCCTTGCACCTCATTGGAAAGGAGGACCCAGAGGAGATTCTGGCATGCACATTAAAGGATGCTCCGGGGATGGGAGGAGGAGGCACTGGGGGATAGGGAGGGAAGGGGTGGGGGAGGGGGGCATAGGGTGGTGGGAGGTTGGAGGGAGGGAGGGGACTGGTGTACCTGTTAAAGTTGTATGAGTAGAAATAAAAAAAATTAAAAAAAGAAAATTCCAAACAAAATTCAGATTTTAAAAAGTCATAAATAAATTTATTTTTTATGTCTAAACAAACTGGGAGAAAACTGGAGATTGTCAACATAGCCGTCTGGCTGTGGAAAGCATTCCCAGCGAAGAAATATTACCTTACCTGAGCTCTTGGCGAGATTCTGCCCAGCTGGACTCTTATTCTAACCGCAGAATACAGCCATCCTGAAAATTTGGTCCACTGAAGCCAGCCAACTGCGTGATCATCAGGCATACGATGGACAGGATGAGCCTGGTGCAGCAAAAGATCCACACAACCCTTCGCAGGGAGGCGGCGTCTGGCCCAACTTCATTCAGCTCTTCTTTGCCACAGTCTCTCTAATCTTCTGCAGTTCACATCAGAAGACTCATACTTGGATAAAGGCCACACATCCTCGAGTAAAAGCTCACCCTTCTTGTGAACCACTCGGGCCAGTGGAGAAAGCCATGAAAAAGTCATGCAGGAGAAGAGCCCGGCATTGTCTACCGGGTGCTGGTGTTTGGAAGTGGTGCGGAAGGGCTTCAGAGTACTCCAGCCATGGAGGTACTTCCCCTTGGGATATTCCTCATCCAGAATTCAGAGCTGAGAATACACAGAAACATCCAGGGAGAGGCCCCTCAGCACGTTGACATTCTACTGGTCTTGCTCTCTGGAACCTACATTCCTCACCGTCTCTGCGCCCGATGGCACTGCCTCTCTCCCTAACACTCCTGTACCGGGGCTGGGGATGACATACTCCTTCCCCATGTCAGTATCCTTCATCTTCACCAGGAAGAGGTGCCAGGGCTCGTATTCTTGATTTCACTCCAGAACTTCGGCGCCCCAGCTTAGGCACAGAAGCACCAGCCTCTCCAGTTGCTCGCGAGCTAAGCTCTTACACTCTTATCGCCCCCTCTTCCGCAAATTTCCCTGAGCTTCAGGATGGGGAGAGATTAGGCTGGCCTAGTTCCAGGTGGTTGATATAGAGTCTCTGATGTCCTGAATTATGGTTTGTTGATTTTTTTTTCAGTTTTGCTGCTCCTGCAATGCCCTTGGCTCCATCTTGATGGGTATTGGATGTCACCCCCTGGCCAGAGATAAAAACCTGATAAATTAGATTCTTGTTATAAGAGTATATTCAAAGGTAGATGGAATAAAAGTAGGAGACCACAGAGAGAGAGGGGTCAATCACCCATTTGTAAAATAGTTACTTTCTATCTGGCAGCCTATATGCCCTCCCCTTCTGGTGAGATCATACCCATCAGTTGCAAATGATCAGGAAGGAAAGTCTGTGAACTTAACCAGATGTCTCAGTGGCCTATTATCTCTGCTGTAACATGATCCCCTCTCTCCTTGTTTCTGGTGCGGCCCTCCTTCCCCATCCCTCCTATTTATAATCTTTGCAATTACTGTAGGTATTGCAGAGATTTATCTTTGAGTGTCTCTAAGTGGGTTTGGTACTAGGAGCCACCTATTAGGGAGTACATATGGCGCTTAATTTTCTGTGTCTGGGATACTTCACTCAATATAATTGTTTCTAATTCCATTCACTTCCCAGCAAATTGTATTATTTCATCATTTTTGATGGCTGTAGTAGTACTCCATTGTATAAATATACCACATTTTCCTTACCCATTCGTCAACTGTTGGACATTTGGGATGAGTCCATTACTTTGCTATTGTAAACAGTGCTGCTATGAACATGGTTGTTGAACACTTTATTTTAAAAAACATAAGGACCTTAGTATATTTTCTTGATCTTTTGGGTATGAAACATTACATTATTTTGTTTTTATAAACTGAAGTGATTAGATTCTAAAATTGAAACTAAAATCTCATTAAATTTCAAGAAGCATAATTAATGTGAATACTTTTAAGTTCTATCTCTATTTTATAAGAAAACAGCCACAAAAGCTGTAATTATAGTACATTTGGTTAATAAATACTTTTATCTGATATTTCAGTTTATAGCAGAATGCAAACAGGAATCATAATATGTACATATTTAGGCACTTCAATATTAAAGCCTAGTGCCATTTTAGATTAAATTGTGTTTTATTGGCCTGTTGCCTTACCAATCAATATTGTTAACACCCAACTCTTACTAAAAAAGTTCAGTAAAGATTTGGTCATTGATGTAATTTTTATTCTCAAAAGCATTTGTTAAAAAGGATATGTAAATATTTCAGTAGAGTTAACTATTATTTTAAATTGCGAGTGAAGCATATTCTGTCATCATTCAATTTGAGTGCCATGAATTTGTGCTGATTCAAAAAACTTTAGAGCTTATATTGCAATTTCCCTGATCTAAAAATTAAATTCTCTTCAAACATGATTATAGTGAGGTTGACTTATATAACTTCAGTAAAATACTAATTTATGTGGACAGACTTCATCCCAACTGTTTTATTTGTGTTGTTTACAATGACAATAGATTTTGTTGCTCTCTCCCCTCCATTACCATACCTCATCCTCTTTCCTTTCACTGAGAGATGTTTTCTTCCTAACAAGCTTCCTTCCTACCCCAGTGTCCCTTCTTGTGTATGTGCCCCATTGAGTCCCCAAAAGGATGCCTCTTGCCTGTGCTTAGATACCTGTTGTGGCATGCGTAGTATTTTAGCAGGAGTACCCCTATTATATGAAGGGCCTCTTCTTTTGGCCAGATTTGACCATCACTGGTCACTCCTGGGGAATGGGACCACTTGAATTTCTCTCTCCTTTCTTATGCATGGTATTGAGCCCAATCTTACACATATCTTTATTTATTTGATTTTTTATTATACTATAGTCCATCCAAGGCTATATTCTCACACAAGCCTTCACAAATATTTGCTGAAATTCATGGATCCATAAGAGCTACTATTTACTTCAAACATTTTCCACAACCAATAAATTCGCTTCATTTTCCTGTGCATATCATATCATGATTGCTCTGGGATCAGTCTGCCGACTAATTGAGTTACTTTTTGCAAATGGTGAAATGGCTTCTTAATAACTTCTTTAATTATTTAGCTATTTAACAGAGTTCAATCTTCTTCTCTGGAAGAGAGTGATGTTCAAGCTGTTAGCATGTGATCCTAAGTGCAGGCATTATTTCTAGTTAACAATAATAATCTAGAATCTCCGATAATGCTTTAATATTTGTGTTTTAGTTGTTTTCTTTGCTTTTACATGGTCCCCATTCAAAATTCACAGCCTTGACATGTTGATATACACAGTTTTTAATCACTAAAAGCTTAGCTTAGGCTAATGGCTTTGGACTAAATTGTGTTGTCTTCTCACTAGGAAAAAACTCCTCCCAAGCACTGAAGAGACACTGTCATTTTTATTACTCATCATTAATGGTGACATGAAGCTGGCTTTCTTCTTGCTGCTGCCTAGTAATTATATAGTCATTTACTACATGCACTGTCACAAATAGGCTTTGTGTCTAGTCTACTTGTGATCGTTTCCCGATTAAGTCTGCAGCCAGATTGTTCCTGAACCCTGACCCGCCAATATTGCTCATGTGGTAGTGTCTTGTTTGTTGATTCATTCCTTGATCACCCAGCTCTTATGCCTCATACATTTTCATCACACCCTGAAGCAAATTTCCATTATCCTTATAAACTAAAGCAACATCAGCATCCAGCAATATAACAGCGTGTGGGGTTCTTACGCAGGAGCAGAGGAGGAAATGTTAAGCTGCGTTCTTAGTTTGATACATTCTAGATACTTGGCAAGGGGAAAACTATACCCACTAAATGTGTTCACAGCCAAGTGTTTTTAGAATCTGGGAATTTACTTTTTTGGAATTCTTCACACTGTGGACCCATTGGAAAGCTGATAAAACAGATTGCCTGTAAGAGAATCAATATAAAAATAGTCTGCAAGAATGCACACCACCATCTGTGTTTTCTTATCTAGAGATTGTCTCCTGTCTCAGATTGACTTTCAAAGTAATATGCTTATAAATATTAATTGATGGGAAGACATGAGAAAAAGTGCCAAAAATGTGTGTGAATATTATAAATATACATATATATTTTAACACATGCTCAGTTTTGGATGAGAATTTCTTCTGAATTGGCAGATAAATTTGATCTGCAGGTTTAAAAAATGTACATTCATCAGACTAGATATAAGAGTTTTAAAAATATTCTCTTTATGATAGCAATTTCTAAAGTCAGAGGTTAGTGATGGAGACACACATCAACTATAGCATTTTTGGTGACTCATAAAATCACTTTGGAATGCATTCACTGTTGAGTGATTCATGATTGTGTACATGGTACACGGCTACCATCTGTCAGAACGCTAGTAGGTCCTAGGTATAGGGGAAGAATAGCAGCATACATTATTTATTAGGCACAGAAAAAAAGTAATGCAGAAGTGGCGAAAGGGTAAAAGATCTTCTACAGTAAGTTAAGATTTGAAGGGAAAAAATAAGTAAATATGACTACATTTGGTCCAAATTGCTGTTCTAGTAAAAACAAACAATGTATCCCTTTAACCTCCCCTCTCTCTTTTTATAGAAACCAGTAGCCATGCATCACAGACGTTCTCTTCGTCTTGATTTATTGACATTGAAACTCTGTGCCTGGAGAAAATCGTTCTGCAAACCTTGTTACACAGTGCTTATTATGAGTTTTCCCATGTGTCTTTTTAATTAAAATGGTTTTCTTCAGCCTAATATTTGTAGAAGGGATATATTTGAAAATGAAGTTTGATAACTCTTGGTTGTGTTCTCACATAGTTTCACTTCCTATGTGACACAAAGTACTTAATTGGGTAGCCTAGGAGAGACGGCTTCTGGGTGGTGGGATGGAATGGGGATACTGCAATATCCACAGTGTTCAGGTGTTTAGATAGAAGCAGCTGAGCCACATGTGAAGACTTTTCTTTCCTTTGTAGTTCCAGGTAGCTGTTGCGTGTGACTGATATTATGTAAAAGATGATTTATTAGAGTGACTTGCACAAAAAACAAATGCTGTCTGCAAGCTGGAGAGGCAGAGAATACGGCAGCTGCTGAACCATGAAGTTGGATGCCTCACAGCCCTCGGCCAGTGCAGAAGGCCTGGACGCTCCTTGGAGACTTGCTGGTGTTCACTGTGCCTCAGGAGGCCCTGGGACCCGGAGTCTCCATGGCAGCACAGGGCGGCAGCAGCACTGATGATGGCCGTGTCTCCTTTGGAAGAAGGGTCAGCAGCACTGCTTTCTTCTGGGCGTCTGATGGAAGATGCTACCCAGAGTCTTGTCTCCTAGGCTGTCATTCAGCTGACATTCAAGATTAATAATCACAGTTAGACAGATCTAGCCTGCTCTATGGGAATCAACAGCTGTCTCTGGTGTCCATTCAAACATGCTAAGAAGGATTTTCCATTTAAAATATATCTCTACTGCTTTCATTACGTATTTCTTTGTGTGTGTGTGTGTGTGTGTGTGTGTGTGTGTGTGTGCGCGCGTGCACGTGCATGTGCATGTGTGTGTGTGAGTGCATGCATGCATGTGTGAACATGTATGTGTTTAGAGGCCAGAGGACAACTTTAGATATCATCCCTCAGATATTCAGGAATCTTCACCATTTTTGTAAGACAGGGTCTCTCGCAGGCTGGTGTTTGCTGAACAGCTGGACCAGCTGGACAGGGAACCGCAGGCATCTATTTGTCCCTCCCCAGTGCTGGAATTACAAGGGCGCATCAGCAACACTGACTTATTATTTAAAACATGCTGTTCTGTTGATCAAATTTGGGTCTTTATGCATTGCAAGTTAAGTGCTTTATGGACTGAGCTATCTCATCAACATGCGAAGGATCATTTAAAAAGGGAGCCAAAATATTTGGTTCCACAATTAGAATTGATGTAAGGAGGCTGCATAACCAATTCAACACATGAAATGGTTAAATGACTTCCATTATTCGTTAAGAACATGTTTACAGAGACTGGATATATGAAAATGAAAACCTGAGTTCTTGAAGGAGTTGTGGAAAGCAAAGCCCTAGAAGGGCTTTAAGATGTACCAAAAGCACTTATATTATCCAGTTTATTCACAATCAAATAGAACAATATTGTTAATATGTATTCACTGATCAGAAAAAGAAATGAATTAAATTCCATTAAAGTTGACTGTATGTGTGTGTGTGTGTGTGTTTCCCAGATAGGATGTCATATGTAACTAAGTCAAGACATTGCTTCTCCAGAGGAAAGAGTAGCAGGTAAGGAACCTAAAACACCATTTGTGCTCTTGCATCCCAACTTGTACAGAGGTGCTTCATCTTGTATCCTTGCTTCCCAACCTGCACAGTGGTATTTCATGTGTATATGCTTTAATATACCAGTGTGATATTAGAGTTAAAAAATGTTCCTCATCTCTGAGGTGCTCACAAGAGCCCAGACGGCATGAGTAGAAGTTGCAGCAATCAGTCAGAACTTGTCGCAAACGTATCTTATGATGTTCTGCCTGAACGCACTTGATCCTCATTCTGAGGCTGGTGGTCATGCTCAGGAAGTGTCTCTAGTGTAAACAGGAGAATCACTTAGAGTTTTCAGGACCTGTTAGTGCTTGAGTGTTATCTCAGGCCATGCATCAGGGTTTCTGGTGTGGAGGCCTTGGACTTTGAGTCTCGTAAAGATACCTGGGTAATTTGAATGTTGGGAGTCATTACATTTGGTTTTGGAAATTCATGCATATTAGAAATATAAGGAACTACTTAGTAGCATTCAAAGATAATATCTTGATAACTGAAGAGTTTTTTTGTGTGTTCATTTTTTTATTATTTATTCAATTGTGCGTATGTATGTGTGCGCGCGCATATGTGTCTGTGTGTGTGTAGAATCACGGATGAATTCGGGAACCACCATGGGCCGCCTCCACTTCCTCTGCCCTGGGATTCACAGGCTCCGCCCTACCAGGACCAGAAATGCAGGCCGCCCCTGCTTCCGCCTGGCATCTATACATGGAATCTGGGATCCGAACTCAGGACCTTCCGCCTGCAAGGCAGAGGCTTAACCCCTGACCACCTCTCCAGCCCCACTGAAGAGATTTTTTTAAGAATAGGGGATTACCATGTAGGCCAGACTGGCTCAGAACTCACTGTGGAGCCCAGAATGGCCTCAAACTTACAATCTTCTTTCCATGGCCTCCTAAGAGGCCCAGATCGGCATGCCTGGCTCAAGGATATTAGCATCTTAAATAATGCCCATGAAAGGTATTTTCTTTTTCTCTTTCAGTGTATATGTACATATGTTTGCATGTGAGTGGGTGTACATGAGTGTGAGTGTATGTACAGGAGTGCACTTGCGTATACGTGTCTATGGAGGCCCAAGGGTGATATCGGGTGAGCCTGGGACTCTAATTAAACCCAGAGCATGCCATTAGACTAACCAGCTTGCTCTGGCAATTCTCAGACTTCACTCTCCAGGGCTAGAATTACAAGTGGATTACTACACCCACCTGGCATTTTTAAAAATCTATATAATTTCAGCCTTTCTTTCTTTTTTAATTAATTAATCAACCCATGCTTATTGCCAAACATTTAGAAAATAAAGACAAGCAAAAAGTGAGAATAAATCCTGTTAAAATTGGTAACATTTTTTGTGCATTCTTTTTTCTTGCTGGGTAACAATGGGTGATGATGGGGCAGGTTTTTTAAAAATTATTTTTCTAGCTTTGTAAGCATATTGAGTACTTATCCCTGCTTCACTCTACCCCCCTCCCTTTATCCTCCTCCTTTCCTTCATCAATCGACCCCACTCCCTCCCACCCTTCTGCCTGTCTGCTTGTATCACCCCAGGGTTCCCTCTGGCTTGTCTACTCTTTTTTTTTTTTAAATTTTTTATTATTATTTCCGCTTATACAAACTTAATAGGTACACCGGTTCCCTTCCTCCCTCCTCCACTCCCCCGACCCCCTGCTCCCCCTGCCCTCATCCCTCCCTCCCCATCCGCCAGTGCTTCCCGCCCCAATTCCCAGAGACTCCTTTAATGTGCATTCCTGAATCTCCTCTGGACCCTCCTCTCCGATGACGCACAAGGACCCAGCGGAATTTCCCTGAACCCTTTCCCGTGTTCCCCTTAAGCATAGGAACACTACTGTGGCTGTCAATCCCTTGCCTCTAAGGATCTTGATGGCTTTAGCAGATGCTAGACTTAGTGAGGTCAATAGTGTGTTGGACATTGTACAGGGCATGCAAAGTCCAATTATGATTGCTTCGGCCCTAACTTGTGCGGAGTATCTTGCAAATCATTGCTCCTCCCATCTTTTTGCTCTTACACTTTTACTGCCCCCTCTTCCGCAAATGTCCCTGAGCTTCAGGATGGGGAGAGATTAGTCTGGCCTAGTTCTAGGTGGTTGATATAGAGTCTCTGAAGTTCTGGATTGTGGTTTGTTGATTTTCTTTTGCAGTTCTGCTGCTCCTGCAATGCCCTTCACTCCATCCGGATGGGCACTGTATGTCAGAGACAAAAAGATGTTAAACTGGAGTCTTGTTATAAGAGCACATTCAAGGGTAGATGTAATAAAAGTAGGAAACCTCAGTGAGGAAGGGGTCAATCACCCATTTGCAAAATGGTTACTTTTTATCTTCCAGACTATATGCCCTCCCTTTCTGGTGAGATCATACCCCCTCAGTTGTAAATGATCAGAAACGAAGGTGTGTGAACTTAACCAGGTGTCATATTACTTACTTGCAGTCCTTGATGGAGGCCTATTTTCTCTACTGTAACATGGTCACTTCTCTCCTTGTTTCTGGTGTGGCCCTCCAACCCCATCCCTCCTGTTCATAATCCTTGCAATTACTGTAGGTAATACATAGATTTACCTATGAGTGTCTCAAGGTGGGCTGGAGGGTTTGGTACTAGGAGCCACCTATTAGGGAGTACATCCGGCACTTAATTTTCTGGGTTTGAGATACTTCACTTAATATAATTGTTTCTAATGACATCCATTTCCCAGCAAATTCCAGTAATTCATCATTTTTGATAGCTGAGTAGTACTCCATTGTATAGATGTACCACAGTTTCCTTATCCACTTGTCAACTGTTGGACATTTGGGTTGATTCCATGACTTTGCCATTGTAAACAGTGCTGCTATGAACATGGTCGTGCTTGTGCTATCGAGGTGAACCTCTGCTGTATGGGGGGTTATTCCCAAAAGTGGAATTGCAGGGTCATATGGCATTTCAATCTTTAATTTCTTTAAGAATCTCCAGACGGCTTGCCAGAGTGGCTGTATGAGCCTGCATTCCCACCAGCAATGTGGCAGAGTTCCCCTCTCTGCACATCCTCTCCAGCATTTGTTGTTGTTTGTATTGTGGATTTTTGCCATCCTGACTGGGATGAGATTATATCTCAGGGAAGTTTTGATTTGCATTTCCCTGATGGCTAAAGAAGTGGAGTATTTTTTCAGATATTTGTTAGACATTTTAATTTCATCCCTGGTAAAGTTTCTTTTAAGTTCCAGGGCCCATTTTTTAATTGGGCCATTGGTTTCCTTGGTGTTTAGTTTTCTAAGTTCTTTGTGCACTCTGGACAGCAGAGCTCTATCAGATGTGTGGTTAGTGAAGATTTTCTCCCATTGTGTGGATTGCCTTTGAGCTCGTGTTACAATCTCTTTATCTGAACAGAAGCTCTTTAATTTCACAAGATCCCAACTGTTGAGAGTTGGTAGCAGTGACTGTACCATTGGATGTCTGTTTAGGAAATGTTGGCCTAGCCCAATCAGCTCGAGGGAGTTCCCTATCCTTTCAGCTATGGTTTTTATAGTCTCTGGCCTGATATCAAGGTCCTTGATCCATTTGGAATTAAGTCTTGTACATGGTGACAAGTACGGGTCCAGCTTTAATCTTCTGCATGTGGAGATCCAGTTTTGCCAGCACCATTTGTTGAAGATGCTGTTCTTTTTCCATTGGATTCTTTGGGCCCCTTTGTCAAAGACCAAATGGCTGTAATTTTGTCGGCTTATATCTGGGTCTTCAACCCTTATCCATTGATCTGTGTGTCTATTTTGGAGCCAATACCAGGCTGTTTTTATAACTATGGATTTGTAGTGTAGACTTAGGTTTGGTATGGTAATACCTCCAGCAGTGTTTTTGTTACTCAGGATTGTCTTTGCTATCCTGGGTCTTTTGTGCCTCCATATGAACTTTGAGATTGTTTGGTCAACTTCTTTGAAGAATTGATTTGGGATTTTAATTGGTATGGCATTGAATTTGTATATTGCCTTTGGTATTATGGTCATTTTTATGATGTTGATTCTGCCAATCTAGGAACATGGGAGGTCTTTCCACCTTCTGGTGTCTTCTGCTATTTCTTTCTTTAGAGTTTTAAAGTTTTCATTGTAAAGGTCTTTTACTTCCTTGGTTAGGTTTACACCAAGGTATTTCATTTTTTTCGGGGCTATAGTAAATGGGATTGTTTCTCTCAAGGCTTTTTCACTTCTTTCATTCTGGGCATATAGGAAGGCCTCTGATTTTTGCCCATTTATATTGTATCCTGCCACCCTGCTGAACTTCTCATTTAGATCCAGGAGCTTCCTGGTGGAGTTTTTGGGATCATTCAGGTATAAGATCATATCATCTGCAAATAGGGATAGCTTGACTTCTTCCTTGCCGATTTGAATCCCTCTTATGTCCCTTTCTTGTCTTATGGCTTCAGCTAAGACTTCAAGTACAATATTGAATAGAAGTGGTGAGAGTGGACAGCCTTGTCTAGTTCCTGATCGAAGTGGGAATGCTTCCAATTGTTCCCCATTGAGCATAATCCTTGCTGTGGGCTTGTTGTATACAGCTTTTATTATATTGATAAAGGTTCCTTCCATTCCTACTGTCTCCAGTGTTTTGATCATAAAAGGCTGTTGGATCTTGTCAAAAGCTTTTTCTGCATCTATTGAGAGTATCATGTGGTCTTGGACTTTGGACTGGTTTACATGATGAATTACATTTATTGATTTGCGTGTGTTGAACCAACCTTGTGTGCCGGGGATGAAGCCTACTTGGTCCCCGTGAATGATCTTTTTAAGATGTTTTTGAATCCGATTTGCTAAGACTTTGTTGAGAATCTTTGCATCTGTGTTCATCAGAGAGATCGGCCTATAGTTTTCTTTTTTAAGTGAATCTTTATTAGGTTTTGGGATTAAGACGATATTAGCTTCATAGAAGGAATTTGATAGTGTTCCTTCCTTTGCTATTTGATGGAACAGTTTAAGGAGTATTGGTGTTATTAACTCCTTAAATGTCTGGTAGAACTCTGTGCTGAATCCATCTGGTCCAGGACATTTTTTTGGTGGGAAGAGTCAAGATTACTTCCTCAATTTCCTTATATGTTATAGGACTATTTAAATAATTCACAACTTCCTGATTCCATTTAGGTAAGTTGTGTTTACTTAGAAATTCATCCATCTCTTTTGTGTTGTCAAACTTCACAGAGTATAAGTTTTTGAAATGTGATGTAATAATTCTCTGGATTTCCTGGGTATCGGTAGTGATATCTCCATGTTCATTTCTAATTTTGTTAATTTGGGTTTTCTCTCTCTTGCTTTTGGTTAATTTACTAGGGGTGTATCAATCTTATTGATTTTTTCAAAGAACCAGCTTTTTGACTGGTTGATTTTTTTCTATCGTTTTCTTAATCTCGATTTCAGATATTTCTCCCCTTATTTTGCTAATCTCCTCTCTTCTACTACTTTTGGGATCAGATTGCTCTAGTTTTTCTAAAGCTTTAAGCTGCATCGTTAAATTGTTTATTTCTGATGTTTCCATTTGTTTGATATAGGCATTAAGAGCTATGAACTTACCTGTTAGGACAGCTTTCATTGTGTCCCAGAGATTTTGGTAAGTTGTATTTTCATTATCATTCACTTTCAGGAAATCTTGAATTTCCTTTTTAATTTCTTCCTGAATCCAGTTCTCATTCAGCATCATAGTGTTAAGTTTCCAGGAGTTAGTGTATTTTCTCTTGTTTGATGTGTTGTGGATGTCCAGCTTTAGGCCGTGGTGGTCTGACAGGGCACAGGTTAGAATTTCAACTTTTTTGTACATGTGTAGATTCGTTTTGTGGCCCAATATGTGATCTATTTTGGAGAAAGTTCCGTGTGCTGCTGAGAAAAATGTGTATTCTTTGGTACGTGGGTGAAAAGTTCGATAGAGATCTGTAAGGTCCATTTCTTTAAGGGTTTGATTAAGGTCCAAAGTGTCTCTGTTAAGCTTTTGACCTGTTGATCTATCCCATGTTGACAGAGCGGTGTTGAAGTCCCCAAGAATTATCGTTTGGGGGTTGATTTCTTGCTTTAGACGCTGTAGGGTTTTCTTAATGAATGTGGAGGGGCCCGTATTGGGTGCATAGATGTTCAGTATTGCGAAGTCTTCCTGGTGAATTGTACCTGTGACTAAAATGTAGTATCCATCCGTGTCTCTTATAATTTTCTTTGGTTTGAAGTCCACTTTGTCTGATAGCATAATGGCTACCCCTGCCTGTTTTCTGCTTCCATTAGCTTGTAGAATTGTTGACCAGCCTTTTATTTTTTGGGCATGCCTATCTTTTGTGGTGAGATGGGTTTCCTGCAGGCAGCAGATTGATGGATTGTGATTTTTAATCCAAATTTTAATCTGTGTCTCTTGATTGGTGAGTTAATTCCATTAACATTTAGTGTTATAATGGAGAAACTATTTTTAATTCCAGACATTTATTATGTTTAGTAGTTTTTATAAGTATATTGCTTCACATTTAATGGTGTTATACTTGCCTTCTGCTCTCCTGGATATGCCTGTTTTTTTCTTCAATCTTGAGTATCATTTCTAGCATTTTTTGAAGGCCTGGTTTGGTGGACATGTATCCCTTCAAGTTGTCTTTGTGCTGGAAGATTTTTCTTTCTCCCTCGTTCATGACGGAGAGTTTTGCAGGGTAAATCAGCCTGGGTTGACATTTTTGCTCATTCTATACTTGAAGTATGTCTCTCCAAGCTCTTCTTGCTTTTACTGTTTTGACTGAGAAGTCATTTGTTATTTTAATAGGTTTACCTTTAAAAGTGACTTGTTTTTTTCTCCCTTGAAGCTCTCAGCACCAGTTCTTTGTCTTGAATGTGGAGTGTTTTAACTATTATTTGCCGTGGCGTGCTTCTGTTTTGGTCATATCTGTTTGGAGTGTGGAATGCCTCTTGTTTTTTTAAAATTTTTTATTATTATTTATTATGTATTCAATTGTGCGTGTATGTGTGTGCGTGTGTGTGTGTGTATGTGTGTGTAGAACCATGGACGAATTTGGGAACCACCATGGACACCTCCATCTCCTGTTTTCTCTGCCCTGGGATTCACAGGCTCCGCCCACCAGGACCAGAAATGCAGGCCGCCCTACTTCCGCCCGGCATCTATACATGAGTCTAGGATCTGAACTGAAGACCTTCCGCCTGCAAGGCAGAGGCTTAATCCCTGAGCCCTGGAATGCCTCTTGTATATGTATGGGCCTCTCTTTTTTTAGATGAGGAAAGTTTTCCTTGATGATCGTTTGATAAATTTCCTCAGGGGTGGTATTTTGAGATTCTTGCTCTGGTATTCCATGAATACGCATGTTAGGCTTCTTCAGGGTGTCCCATATCTCCTGGATATTTCTCTCAAGTATCTTTTTGGCTTTAACAGCCTCTTCCATTGAGCCTGGTTAATAGTCCCACTTTATCTTCAAGGTCTGAAATTCTGTTTTCTGCTTAATTATTTCTGCTGATAAGACTCTCTGTGGAGTTCTGGATTGAAGATAACTTGTCTTTTAGCTCAGTTTTAAACTCTGCTTGAGTCTGTTTTAACTGCTTTATGCCAGTTTTTGTTTCTTGCACTGTTTTTCTCAACTCCTCCAAGGGTCTGTTGTGTTCCTCTTCAAAGCGATTGATTCGATTATTTAATTCCTCCCAGATTTCCTCTTTCATAGTATTGAACATGGTAATGATCATATTTTGAATTAACATGGTTAGGATCATATTTTGAAGGTCGTTATCCTGGGTCAGACTTTCATGGCCATTTTCCATGGGTTTGTTCTGGTTGGAGTCTAACATTATGGGATTAATTCCTTCAGTGGGAGATCTGTTTACTTGAGTGTTGTTTCTCATGGATTTGCAGTTTGACTTTGGCATTGTCGTTTTAACTCTTAAGATCTTCTTTCAATTTCTGTGCGGCATTTTTCACTAAACTGAATTATTTGGCCTGGGGTTCTGGGGGTGGGCGGGGGCGGAGCTTACCTAGGTCGAGGTGAGGCCCGGCTGAACCGCTCCTGCGTCCTGGGCGGTGGGGTGGGGGAAGGGTGGCTTGTTTACTCTTGTGGGGGTTCAAGCCTCTTGTGGCATGCCAAGTTACCTCTCTTTGGGTCATCCCACTGATAAGGTCATTTCCACTGTGTGTTACCTCTCTCTTGAGTTCCTCAGTAGTCTATGGGAGCATGTTGGTATGTCAGGCATTATGCAGGTCTGCTAGGGACAAATCTCACCGCAGTGAGTTTCTAGATGCAGCAGTCCTGCCTTGAATGGAATGTCTTATCCAGTGGTGGACCTTCATTGCCCCCTCTTCCATGAGGTTCCCAAAGCCTTAGGATGGGGAGAACTTAGGTTGGCCTGATTCTGGGTGAGCCTCGCTGGATCACTGGTGCTCTTCATTATGGCTAGCCATTGTCCACTTGACTGCTCTGCTGCTGCCCTAGGCTGCATCCTGTCAGCATGTTGAGATCCTCTGCTTCTGTTGTAGAAGATTTCTAGACTAAGTGTTAAGTGTTCTTCAAATCTATGGGTATAATCACAGCTATTTACTGAGCAGTTTGGTGTGCTATCTTTCTACCTGTAGGTTTGTTGGTTGTTTTTCCCTATTGATTCTATTTCCTTCCCCTTTTTTAGGTTCTCGTTCTAGTTAACAGTAACAGGAATGTGTTGCATTCTGACAAACAGGTTTTTAGTTCAATCAGAAAGCTGTTGGTTATCTCTTTTATACTCATGCCACTATTACACTTGTTGCCATGGTGACTTTTATTGCAAGTTTCAGAGCTCATGAGTTGGTGACACCTGTGATTATTTCTCTTTCCCAGTAGCTTCTACAGTATTGCTATGTAAGCTATCCAGCAAGGAGGAAGTTCTCAGACCAGTTCCAGTTGATGTATTTTATCCACGTTTTGTGATCCATCCATCTGGCATTTTTATGTGGGATCTGGGGATCTGAATTTAGGTTATAAAGCAAAGGCCTTAACCACTGAACAATCTCTCCAGCCTTGAAAGGTATCTTTCCATTATAAAAAACTATTGATTTTCTAAAATAGTTGATCATGGAAGGGAAAATAAGTACATACAACTTTCGTATAACTACTTTATAAGGAGATTTATCTATCATAGTTATATAGAGGATGCAATTTCATACTTTCATTAATTATGATGCTACAGATTGAATTCATTACCTTATTGTATTGAAAGCAAGTAATTTCTATAAACCAGACATTTCACTTTATGAATGTGATGTGCACACAGACTGATTTACCTGAATGACAGTGTTATGTGAAAAAATATGATGTTATATCAAAATACCAAACTCAGGTACTTCTGCTTGTGAGGTAGAGTCTTTTAACT
Organism: Typhlomys cinereus; assembly: GCA_023101885.1. Classification (NCBI taxonomy): domain Eukaryota; kingdom Metazoa; phylum Chordata; class Mammalia; order Rodentia; family Platacanthomyidae; genus Typhlomys; species Typhlomys cinereus. Next base: position 1,232,159 of record JALPQD010000291.1, on the reverse strand, counting down.
CCTGAGCCATCTCTCCAGTACAACATTACTATTGTTACTTTTAATCTGGGAAGCACTTTGCTGACTGAGTCCATTACTGTCTTCCCAGCCCCATTTCATATTTTGTTGAACTCTCCTCCTCTCTATAATCATGAAGACTCATATAATGATTACTGCAATAAAGAATTTCTTTGTTTTATGATTTCATTTCACTCAATCATATTTTCTAAGGTTATTAAATATTTTTTCAAAAGGATCATTCTGGTGGTACTGTATTAGTAGTCAAGGTTCTCTGTAGAAACAGCATCAAGAATGCAGGTGTGCTGTGAAAGGAGACTTACTATGCTATTTTACACAGAAGGGTTAGGTAATCTAACATTGCCTGTCTGCACACAGAGAATCAGGGAACTGTCCAAGCCAAGAACCTCAGCCATCCCAACCTGGCACCAAAAGCCTGGAAGTTCCTTGGAGTGGTGTTGGGCTCATGTTAATAGGCAGGAATGTAGAATCAGATGTGAAAGGAGGGTCTCCGTAGAAGCAGCGAGAGGCTTCAAGAGTAGTCTAAATGTCATTACAAAGAGTCATGTTTCTAAATAGATGCACATGATACTCTAAAGATGTAAGGTTCTAAACCACTTTACATATTACTACAATTACAATCACTAGTAGGCTTACACTCAGACTTCCTTTCTTGTCCTGGTTGCCATTAGAAGGTGCTGCCCTTATTGAGGTGTGTGTGTCTCACTGTCAGGTCAGTCCTCCCTAGAAACACCTCTACAGGTCACAGCTGTGATTCAACAATTCTAGATAGCTCCCCATGCATTCAAATTGACAACCGTGGCCAGGCATCCCAAACAACAATGTAATATTCTGTGGTATAAATGGATTTTATAGGATTAGATATTTTTACTTTTAGTTTTTGTGTGTGAGATTTTTTTTTAATCTTTTACTTGGATCTTTCTTAAAGTTAGTGGGTGTGAATTTGTGATCCCATCTGCTTTTGCTCTTTTCAGAGAATACTTGTTGATTTTTTTCTACTAATGTGTATGTTCAGCTATAAAAATTTCATGTATTTTATAAAATTGACTATATTTTTGTATCATCTAAAGCGTTTTGCTAATTTGATTTTTAATTACTATAGAGCTGTGTTGCTGACTATTGAAATGGTTGCTTTACAATATATTTTAAGTCTGGTTGACAGCTCTCTCTTCAAGGCTCTTTAAAATATTTTGTAATGATTTTTACTTGTTTATTCTTTCAGCAACTTTAGAATTCGCTCATCTTGTGAAATAATTCCATCTAGTGACTGTAATTGTAGTAAATATATAAAGTGAATTAGGAACTTGTATCTTTATAGTATTATGTGTATCTATTTAGGAACATGACTTTTTTTTCTCCCACTTTTTATTTTTCCTAATCATACAAGCTCAATAGTACCTACCCATCTTTTCACTTCCTCCTCCCCTCCCCAGTCATCCCCCATTGCACTGTCCCTGACTTTCCCTTTCTTTCACCTCCTTTCTCCTTCCTCTTCTCTCACTGCCTACCCCTTTCTCTCTCCCATCCCCTGAAGCATCCTTTTTTTTTAAAATTTAAAAAAAATTTTTAATACACTTTTTATTATTATTTCCGCTCATACAAGCTTAATAGGTACACCGGTTCCCTCCCTCCCTCCTCCTCTCCCCGAACCCCCTGCTCCCCCTCCCCTCACCCCTCCCTCTCCATCCCCCAGTGCCTCCCGCCCCAATTCCCAGAGACTCCTTTATTGTGCATGCCTGACTCTCCTCTGGACCCTCCCCTCCGATGACGAACAAGGACTCAGTGGCATTTCCCTGAACCCTTTCTCGTGTTCCCCTTAAGCATAGGAACACTACTGTGGCTGTCAATCCCTTGCCTCCAAGGATCTTGGTGCCTTTATCAGATGTTAGACTTTGTGAGGTCAATAGTGTGTTGGACATTGCGCCGGGCATGCAAAGTCCAATTATGATTGCCCTGAAGCATCCTTTTATGTGAACTCTGAATTTCCCTCTGAGTCCTCCACCCTAATAAAGTTCAGGACTCAGTGACATAGCCCAGATGCCTTTCTTGGGGTACCCATCAGTATGGGAACTCTATTACGACTGTTTAACTCCCTGCCTCTAAGGATCCTACTGCCTGGAGCCTTTTCTCTTGTGATCTTTGCTAGACTTTGGGGGGGGGGGTCATTGACATCTCAGCCATTGTGCAGGTCAGGCAAAGTCCATCCTGGCTGCTGCAGCCCTAACTTTTGTGAGTATCTTGCATATTGTTGGTCCTCCCCATCTTTAGGCTTTTACTGCCTTGCCACCCCCTCTTCGTCAAGGATCCCTGAACTTTAGGATAGGCAGAGATTTGGCTGGTCTGGTTCCAGGTGAATAATGTAGGGTCTTTAGTGTTCTGAATCATGGTTTGTTGTTGTTTTCAGTTTTGCTTTTCCTGCACTGCCCTTGGCTGCATCCCAGTTGGTATTGATGGTCACCTCCTAGTCAAAGATAAAAGACTGTTTAAACGAAGAACTTAATATGAGAGGAGACTAAAGTAGATGGAAGAATAGGAGTAGGAGACAGCAGTGGGTAGGTGAGGTCAGTGTCCCACTTGATGGATGGTTACCATCTATCTGCCAGTCTCTAAATCCTCCCTGATTGGTGAGATCAAACCCGTTCAGTCCCAAGTGACCAGGAAGGGAAGTGAGAGTGAGCTGCACCAGATGTCTCACTACTTATATGCTATACATGACTGTGGCCTATTTTCTATACTGAAGCGTGTTCCCCTATCTCCTTTCTTTTGAGGTCCTTGTTCCCCTTCCCTCTGGTTCATAATCCTTTGTGATTACATGAGTATTACAGAGAGGAACATGACTCTTTTTATATAATAGCATTTAAAATCCTTGGTAGATTTCAATAGTTTTCTTTATAGAGAGCTAAATGTTTCCATTACTAGATTATTTATATATAAGATGTGTCTTCTCATTGTACTTGTTTATGACTTCCATCTTTTTGTTTCCATTGTACTTCTTTTTTTATTTTTCATGTATGTGTGTATATTTTGCATGTGAGCATAGAAAAGTGCACCTGTGGAGGGCCTAGGGTGATCATTTCGGATTGCTTGTCCACTTTCTTGCTTTGCTCTGGTGAATCCCAAGCTTTGCCTTCTAGGACCAGAATTGCAGATCTCTACCATATCCACTTGGAAATTTTTTGTAGGATGTGGGGATCTGAACTCAACGTCCTTTTGCTTGCAAGGCAGCGACTCTAACCTCTGAACCATCTCCCCAGTCCTCTATATTGCATTTCTAAGTGACCGTTGCTGGTATTTGTTGCTCTTTGTCTATTTTTCACTTTTTCTTTATTAATGCTCTTGAATTTCACCAGGTAGATTGCATAATAACAGGCAAATTATGACGATTTTACTAATAGGCACCCTTGTGAGAGTTTTTTTTATATTGCACTGAATTATTTAGAAGAATCTGTAGTATTGGAGGTGTATAGGGTTTGAAGCTTGATTCTAAGTGGGAGTGCACCCACAATTTTTCTCCTGATGTTTGATTTGGGTTTTTGAATGAAGGTGAGATGTCTTTCTCTGGGTCTGTACCTGGTTGCTGCATTCAGAATCAGGGATGGTGGGGGTACCATTCTTATTCTTCTCTTTCTTTCAAGCACTACCCCCATCATCCAAATCAACCAGGTCTGTTGGATACATCTTCTGTCCCAGTTGAGGGGTGGGGAGATGAAGTAAAATGCAAGATAAATCAACTTAGGTGCTAGCCAGAAAAATTACAGATGTGCTTTTGGAGGGAGCAAAGTGTTTTTTGTAGGAACTCTTCACAAAGTGACATTTGAAGCAATGATTCACGTGACAGATTAAGAACCAGATTTGAACACAAATCCTGATTTTGACACTTGCTACATTGTGACCTTTTGTGCCCTCTTTCCTCACCTTTGCAAGGTGGTAAATCCTGCACAGAGTTTTAGGAACATTGAAAGATGTAGTACTCAGCAAAACATGTCTCCCAGGTTTTACTGTAACATACTGTTGATTGACAGCATCGTCAGTGATACTCTTACACTTGAACTGAGATAGAATTCCCCCTCTGGGTTTCTCCCAGCCAAGGACTGAGCATGGAGGGAATCCTAAAGCAGATTCATTCTTGAGAGATATTGTAATCTGTTCTCCCTTTCCATTTTCATGTGAATGTATGTAGGCTCTGTGCATGTATGTATGTGTTTTACATATGTAAGGGTGTATGTGGAAGACTGAGGTTGATAGCAGGAATGATCAATCCTCTATCACTCTTCCACTTTCCTCTTTTGAGACAGGGTCTCCGATCAAACCTTGGGCTCATTTTTAGAGCTAGTCTTCCTAGCCAACTTGCTCTGGATATTTCCAGTTTCAACTTGATTTCTGAGGCTGGAGTTAGAGAAAAGTCACACCCATCTGGAATTTTAGTGGGATCTAGGGGTCTGAACTTTGGTCCTTTTGTTTGGAGGGCAAGCTCATTAACATCTGGGCCATCCATATCTCTAGCCCTCTTGAACTTCCTTTACAATGACTTTTGAATTATCTTGGAAAAGGTTTTAAAGAACTATGGTAATATAAGATCTACCCATTCTATTCTTCCTTAATTCTTCCAACCCTCTCTTCAAGAGAGATCATGGGCTGTCAGCTCTCCTAGCTTTCCTAGTTTACTTCCCACTTTCTCTTATAAGTATTCTTTGAACAACATTCTTGCCAAAATTTCTTGAAGGAGGCCAGCTTGCAATCCTCTTAGAATTAGACTTGGCACATAATGGATCCTGATAAATGTGAGGCATTATTATTATTATTAACTTTTGGGAACAAAGCATTCCTAGCTGGAGGAACAATAAACATCAAGGTCCTGATCTGGGAAAGTTGGCAGATTCCAAGAATGGAAAGGAAATATGGGAGCGAATCAAAAGGAGAATGGGAGAGAGGGTGAAATAAAAATGAAGACTGAAGAAAGCAGGGGCAGGTTGTAGAGGTACTTGGAGGTTATTGTAAAGAAATTGGTTTTATTTTTCTTAGGTCAATAACTCTCTCTCTCTCTCGTGTAGAGAACAGACTACAGGGAAACAAGAGGCAGAGAAGCAGTGGTACAGATAATAAGAAATGGTGGCCAGATCAGAAAAGATGATATTATAGAATGATGGTAAATGGATGCAACTGGAAAATTTAATATTGAGTGAGATATATCAAACACAGAAAGTTAAGCACCACATGTTCTCTCTTATATGTGGATGCTAGCACTGATATCCTTGTCAATATATTTGGATTGGAATCACTGCAAGAACTAGAAAATTTGAAAGGGAACAGTGCCTGGGAAGGTGGGAAGTGATGTTAGATGAAAACTTTTAAAGGGGAGATTTAGGATACCATGACAAGTAGGGTGAGGGAGGAAATAAGGTGAGGGAGGGAATAATTGGGAAAAATACACAGTGGGGAATGAGGGGATGGGAGATAGGAGATCTCTCTTTAGATAAGCTTTTATGAAAAGTCTCCTAAGACTGTAGGATGTAATCCCAAAGGATGTAACCTCCTATGCTAGTAATATGTCAAAAAACCCCATGTCTTTTAAAGAAAGGAGCAAGAATGAGCAGTCCCTATGCAGAGGATCATAGAGTGAGGAAAATGAGGGAAAAAAGCCCTGAGTGGATCCATTTAGAACACAGTGACAGAAATATACTAGAAAGAACAGGAACATGATACTTCCTGATAAAATGTTGGTCATGGTCCCTTTTTTTCACCCCACCCCCGCTCCGCCGGTCGGGACGCGTACGCGAGATCCAGCCGGGGCCTCACCACGTGCTCTAGGACCCCAGGTCAGCCCACAGGGACCCGGCTCCGACTCCCGCCATCCAGCGGGAGCCGCGCGGGGGCCGAGGGACGAGGAGGACCTCCCCCTGCGCCCGGGCCCCGCCCCAGCTGCCCTCTGGTTAAATAGCTCCACGCCGACGCGCCCATCCTCCCTTTTTTTCACCCCACCCCCGCTCCCCTGGTCGGGACACGCGCTCGGTCCATCCGGGCCTCACCCCGTGCCCTAGGTAAGTCCCCGTTCGGTCCCCGCCCACCAGTACCCCAGGCCAAATAATTCAGTTTAGTGAAATTGAGAGATCTTAAGAGTTAAAATGACAATGCCAAAGTCAAAGTGCAAATCCATGAGAAGCAACACTCAAGTAAACAAATTTTCCACTGAAGGAATTAATCCCATAATTTTAGACTCCAACAAGAACAAACCCGCGGAAAAAGGCCAAGAAAGCCTGACCCAGGATAACGACTTTCAAAATATGATCATTACCATGTTCAATACTATGAAAGAGGAAATCCGGGAGGAATTACATAATCGAATCAATCGCTTTGAAGAGGAACACAACAGACATCTGGAGGAGTTGAGTAAAACAGTGCAAGAAACAAAAAGTGGCATAGAGCAGTTAAAACAAACTCAAGCAGAGTTTAAAACTGAGCTAAAAGACAAGTTATCTTCAACCCAGAAGGACACAGAGAGTCTTATCAACAGAACTAATGAAGCAGAAAACAGAATTTCAGACCTTGAAGATAAAGTGGGAGTACTAACCAGCTCAGTGGAAGAGGTTGTTAAAGCCAAAAAGATACTTGAGAGAAATATCCAAGGGATATGGGACACCCTGAAGAAGCCTAACATGCGTATTCATGGAATACCGGAGCAAGAATCTCAAAATACCACCCCTGAGGAAATTTTTCAAACGATCATCAAGGAAAACTTTCCTCATCTAAAAAAAGAGAGGCCCATTCATATATAAGAGGCATTCCGCACCCCAAACAGATACAACCAAAATAGAAGCACACGAAGGCAAATAATAGTTAAAACACTCCACATTCAAGATAAAGAACTGGTGCTGAGAGCTTCCAGGGAGAAAAAACAAGTCACTTTTAAAGGCAAACCTATTAAAATAACAAATGACTTCTCAGTCGAAACAGTAAAAGCAAGAAGAGCTTGGAGAGACATACTTCAAGTATTGAATGAGCAAAAATGTCAACCCAGGCTGATTTACCCTGCAAAACTATCAGTCATGATCGAGGGAGAAAGAAAAATTTTCCAGCACAAAGACAACTTTAAGGGATACATGGCCACCAAACCAGGCCTTCAAAAACTGCTAGAAATGATACTCAAGCGTGAAGAAAAAAACAGGCATATCCAGGAGAACAGAAGGCAAATATAACACCATTAAAAGCGAAGCAATATACTTATAAAAGCTACTAAACATAATAAATGTCTGGAATTAACAATAGTTTCTCCATTATAACACTAAATGTTAATGGACTTAATTCACCGATCAAGAGACACAGATTACAAACTTGGATTAAAAATCACAATCCATCAATCTGTTGCCTGCAGGAAACCCATCTCACCACAAAAGATAGGCACGCTCTAAAAATAAAAGGCTGGTCAACAATTCTACAAGCAAATGGAAGCAGAAAACAGGCAGGGGTAGCCATTATGCTATCAGACAAAGTGGATTTCAAACCAAAAAAAATTATAAGAGACACGGATGGATACTACATTTTAGTCACAGGTACAATTCACCAGGAAGATTTCACAATACTGAACATATATGCACCCAATACGGGCCCCTCCACATTCATTAAGAAAACCCTACAGCGTCTAAAGCAAGAATTCAACCCCCAAACGATAATTCTTGGGGACTTCAACACCGCCCTCTCTACATGGGATAGATCAACAGGTCAAACGCTTAACAGAGACACTTTGGAACTTAATCAAACCCTGAAAGAAATGGACCTCACAGATCTCTATCGAACTTTTCACCCACGCACCAAAGAATACACATTTTTCTCAGCAGCACACGGAACTTTCTCCAAAATAGATCACATATTGGGCCACAAAATGAATCTACACATATACAAGAAAGTTGAAATTCTAACCTGTGCCCTATCAGACCACCACGGCCTAAAGCTGGACATCCACAACACAACAAACAAGAGAAAATACCCTAACTCCTGGAAACTTAACACTATGATGCTGAATGAGAACTGGATTCAGGAAGAAATTAAAAAGGAAATTCAAGATTTCCTGAAAGTGAATGATAACGAAAATACAACTTACCAAAATCTCTGGGACACAATGAAAGCTGTTCTAAGAGGTAAGTTCATAGCTCTTAATGCCCACGTCAAAAAAATGGAAACATCAGAAATAAACAACTTAACAATGCAGCTTAAAGCTTTAGAGAAACTAGAGCAATCTGATCCCAAAAGCAGTAGAAGAGAAGAGATTAGCAGAATAAGGGGAGAAATATCTGAAATCGAGACTAAGAAAACGATAGAAAAAATCAACCAATCAAAAAGCTGGTTCTTTGAAAAAATCAACAAGATTGATACACCCCTAGCGAAACTAACCAAAAGCAAGAGAGAGAAAACCCAAATTAACAAAATTAGAAATGAACATGGAGTTATCACTACTGATACCCAAGAAATCCAGAGAATTATAACATCATATTTCAAAAACTTATACTCTGTGAAGTTTGACAACACAAAAGAGATGGATGAATTTCTAAGTAAACACAACTTACCTAAATTGAATCAAGAAGTTGTGAATTATTTAAATAGTCCTATAACATATAAGGAAATTGAGGAAGTAATCTCGAATCTTCCCACCAAAAAATGTCCTGGACCAGATGGATTCAGCACAGAGTTCTACCAGACATTTAAGGAGTTAATAACACCAATACTCCTTAAACTGTTCCATCAAATAGCAAAGGAAGGAACACTACCAAATTCCTTCTATGAAGCTAATATCGTTTTAATCCCAAAACCTAATAAAGATTCACTTAAAAAAGAAAACTATAGGCCGATCTCCCTGATGAACACAGATGCAAAGATTCTCAACAAAGTCTTAGCAAATCGGATTCAAAAACATCTTAAAAAGATCATTCACGGGGACCAAGTAGGCTTCATCCCTGGCACACAAGGTTGGTTCAACATACGCAAATCAATAAATGTAATTCATCATGTAAACCAGTCCAAAGTCCAAGACCACATGATACTCTCGATAGATGCAGAAAAAGCTTTTGACAAGATCCAACAGCCTTTTATGATCAAAACGCTAGAGACAGTAGGAATGGAAGGAACCTTTATCAATATAATAAAAGCTGTATACAACAAGCCCACAGCAAGGATTATGCTCAATGGGGAACAATTGGAAGCATTCCCACTTCGATCAGGAACTAGACAAGGCTGTCCACTCTCACCACTTCTATTCAATATTGTACTTGAAGTCTTAGCTGAAGCCATAAGACAAGAAAGGGACATAAGAGGGATTCAAATCGGCAAGGAAGAAATCAAGCTATCCTTATTTGCAGATGACATGATCTTATACCTGAGGGATCCCAAAAACTCCACCAGGAAGCTCCTGGAACTAATTGAGAAGTTCAGCAGGGTGGCAGGATACAAAATAAATGTGCAAAAATCAGAGGCCTTCCTATATGCCCAGAATGAAAGAAGTGAAAAAGCCTTGAGAGAAACCATGCCATTTACTATAACCCCTAAAAAAATGAAATACCTTGGTATAAACCTAACTCAGGAGGTAAAAGACCTTTACAATGAAAACTTTAAAACCCTAAAGAAAGAAATAGCAGAAGACACCAGAAGGTGGAAAGACCTCCCTTGTTCCTGGATTGGCAGAATCAACATTGTAAAAATGACCATCCTACCAAAGGCAATATACAGATTCAATGCTATACCAATCAAAATCCCAAAGCAATTCTTCAAAGAAGTTGACCAAATAATCTCAAAGTTCATATGGAGGCACAAAAGACCCAGGATAGCAAAAACAATCCTGAGTAATAAAAACACAGCTGGAGGTATTACCATACCAAACCTAAGCCTATACTACAAATCCATAGTTATAAAGACAGCCTGGTACTGGCTCCAAAATAGACACACAGATCAATGGATAAGGATTGAAGACCCAGATATAAGCCCACAAAGTTACAGCCATTTGGTCTTTGACAAAGGGGCCCAAAGAATCCAATGGAAAAAGAACAGCATCTTCAACAAATGGTGCTGGCAAAACTGGATCTCCACATGCAGAAGATTAAAGCTGGACCCGTACTTGTCACCATGTACAAGACTTAATTCCAAATGGATCAAGGACCTTGATATCAGGCCAGAGACTATAAAAACCATAGTTGAAAGGATAGGGAACTCCCTCGAGCTGATTGGGGTAGGCCAACACTTCCTAATCAGACATCCAATGGCACAGTCACTGCTACCAACTCTCAACAGTTGGGATCTTGTGAAATTAAAGAGCTTCTGTTCAGATAAAGAGATTTTAACACGAGCTCAAAGGCAACCCACAGAATGGGAGAAAATCTTCACTAACCACATATCTGACAGAGCTCTACTGTCCAGAGTGCACAAAGAACTTAGAAAATTAAACTCCAAGGAAAACACTGGCCCAATTAAAAAATGGGCCCTGGAACTTCAAAGAAACTTTACCAGGGATGAAATTAAAATGTCTAACAATTATCTTAAAAAATGCTCCACTTCCTTCGCCATCAGGGAAATGCAAATCAAAACTTCCCTGAGATATCATCTCACCCCGGTCAGGATGGCAAAAATCCACAATACAAACAACGACAAATGCTGGAGAGGATGTGGAGAGAGGGGAACTCTCCTACATTGTTGGTGGGAATGCAGGCTCATACAGCCACTCTGGCGAGCCGTCTGGAGATTCTTAAAGAAATTAAAGATTGAAATGCCATATGACCCTGCTATCCCACTTTTGGGAATAACCCCCCATGCAGCAGAGGTTCGCCTCGATAGCACAAGCTCGACCATGTTCATAGCAGCACTGTTTACAATAGCAAAGTCATGGAATCAACCTAAATGTCCAACAGTTGACGAGTGGATAAGGAAAGTGTGGTACATCTATACAATGGAGTACTACTCAGCCATCAAAAATGATGAATTACTGGAATTTGCTGGGAAATGGATGTCATTAGAAAGAATTATATTAAGTGAAGTATCCCAAACCCAGAAAATTAAGCGCCGTATGTACTCCCTAATAGGTGGCTCCTAGTACCAAACTCACCCAGCCCACATTGAGACACTCAAAAGTAAACCTATGTAACACAGTAATTGCAAGGATTATGAACAAGAGAGATGGGTTAGGAGGGCCACACCAGAAACAAGGAGAGAGGAGACCATGTTACAGCAGAGAAAATAGGCCTCCATCAAGGTCTGTAAGTAAGTAATGAGAAACCTGGTTAAGTTCACAGACGTTCTTTCCTGATCTCACCAGAAGGGGAGGGCATATAGTCTAGCAGATAAAAAGTAATCATTTTGCAAATGGGTGATGGACCCCTCCCTCAGTGAGGTTTCCTACTCTTATTACATCTACCCTTGAATGTGCTATTACAACAAGACTCCAGTTTAACAGCTTTTTGTCTCTGGCCAGGGGGTGACATACAGTGCCCAGCAGAATGGAGTGAAGGGAATTGCAGGAGCAGCAAAACTGCAAAAGAAAATCAACAAACCACAATCCAGAACTTCAGAGACTCTATATCAATCACATAGAACTAGGCCAGCCTAATCTCTCCCCATCCTGGAGCTCAGGGACATTTGCAGAAGAGGGGGCGGTAAGATTGTAAGAGCAAAAGGATGGGAGGAGCAACGATTTGCAAGATTCTCAACAATAGTTGGGGCCAAAGCAATCATAATGGGACTTTGCATGCCCTGCGCAATGTCCAGTGCACTGTTGCCCTCATAAAGTCTAGCATCTGTTAAGGGCACCGAGACCCCTGGAGGCAAGGGATTGACAGCCATAGTAGTGATCTTATGCTTAAGGGGAACAAGAGAAAGGGCTTATGGAAATGCCACTGGGTCCTTATATGTCATCGGAGAGGAGGACCCAGTGGAGAGTTAGGCGTACACAATAAAGGACTCTCTGGGAATTGGGGGGGAGGCACTGGGGGAAGGGGAGGGGGAGGAGGGGGGAGGGAGGGAACTGGTAAAAAATTTTAAAATGTATAATTAAATTTTTAATAAAAAAAAATGTTGGTCATAGAGGTCTCAAAGACCCCAAAACATTACACGGTTTTGCTATTGCTCTTGGTTGCTCTCCAAAAAACTGTCAATAAGACCTTATTACTGAAGATATAGATCACACATGCATCATAGAACATGAGGAAAATACATTAATTATAACTAGTCTGAGAACATCCTCTTTGCTGAAAAGCTTACACAGTACCAAGGAATACTGTAGAAGCTACTGGGGGAGAGAAATATTCACAGGTCTCATAAACTCATGAGATCTGAAACTTGCAATAAAAATCTCATCATGGCAACAGGTTACCACCAGAATAAAAGTGGCATGACTATCAAAGAGACAACCAATAGCTTTCTGATTGAACTCAAGACCTGCTTGTCAGAATGTAACACATTCCTGTTACTGTTAACTGGAACAAGAACCTAAAAAAAGGGAAGGAAATAGATCAATAGGGAGAAACAGCCAATGAACCTATAGGTAGGAAGACAGTACACCAAACTGCTTGGTAAGTAGCTGCTCTTGTACTCCTAGATTCGAAGAACACTTACCATGCAGCCTAGAAATATTCTTCTACAACAGAGGTAGAGGATCTTAACATTCTGACAAAATGAAGCCTAGGGCAGTAGAAAAGCAGTGAAAATAGACAGCAATGCAGCCATAATGTAGTGTTCAGCTGACCCAGAATCAGGCCAACCTAATCTTTCCCTATTCTAAGGCTTTGGGAACCTCGTGGAAGAGGGGGCAGTGAGATTGTAAGAACTTAAAGATGGGAAAGTTCACCATTGGACAAGACATTCCATTCAAGGCAGGACTGCTCCATCTAAGAACTCACTGCATTGAGACTTGTCCTTACCAGACTTGCACAATGACTGACATACCAACACACCTCCCTAGACTACTGAGGAACTCAAGAGAGATAAGAACATACAGTGGAAATCTTGGGGACTAAAGTTGGATGAGTGAATGGAAATCCTCCTATCAGTGGGGTGGCCTTTTGTATGCCCACTGGAGTAGACAAGCCAGAGGGAACGGTGGGGTCCATAGAAACAGATAGGCAGGAAGGTAGGAGGGAGTGGGATGGATTAATGAAGGAAAGAGAGAGGAATGGGAGGGGGGATGGAGGGAAGCAGGGACGAGTACTCAATATGGTTGTAAAAATAGAAAAATAAATTATATATATAAAATATATAAGTGCTGAGACTACATCTGTTTTTGGAGTGTATCTGAAAGAACTTATGGATGAGTTGCATTTGGGGTTGAAAAAAACATTAAGGTGTTTTCTAGTTTTCTGATTTGGGCACCTAAGTGATCACCAATACCATGTCCTGAAATAGAAAAGATGGTTGGGAAGGAAAGCTGGGTCTAGAGGTAGGAGTTCAGAAGTTCTATTCTTACCAGTTTGTGTGAGATTGATGTCAGATATGTCAATGGGAATATTATTGATATCATGACAGTTGTGTGAGCTAGAGATAAAAATATTTCAGAGTTATACTCTTTGAGGATGTGGTATTTAAATCCAGGGGATTGAATGGGCTCTTAGGTGGTGTGGAGTCCCATGATCAGCACGCTTACCTCGCAATCCTGATAGGTCCCAGAGTGGGATCAGCAAGAAGTAAGTCAGGCTGGGTCAAGAGGGGATCTTGGAAAAGTCAAAAAACCAAGTCAAGTTTATTATGGAATTTAATCCCTTATGTACCATGAAACAGGGGGTGAAGTCTGTACACTGCGCAGAGTGATGACATCAATAGTGACAGACTACAGGTGCAAAGTCCACAACAGGTGTGATCACCACCAACAATACAGCCCTGCCAATCCTTAGATATGTTAATAGGCCCTACTGGGTGGAGACAGAACAGGTCAGGAGCATGGTGATGCAATTATAATGATAAAGCTCTATGCTTTATCATTGTCTAGAAGGTCAACAGGAGTCAGCATATGACTATACCGACTATACTGGCATAGGCTGGCATCTATGCTGGCATAGGCTGGCATCTATGCTGACATAGGCACAGAGCTAAGAAATGGAGATCTCAGGCTTGAGCATTCCCTACAAGGTGGGGACATGTAGATGGAGGTCTATGTTCATGGGCTTTGGACACTCCAGCAGTTGGTAACTGTTGGAGGGAAAGTGAGAAGTTCCTGAGAGAGGGAGAGGTGTAGCCAGTGAGGGAAATGGAACATCAGGGCAGAAGTGTGTTGTTAGAAGAGCCTAGTGTGGGAAGTGTGTCAGCAGGTAAGGGTGTCCAGTTGTACCAAGTGCTGCTGAAGAATCTTGACAGGAGAGAGCTCATCAGTTACTTCAACATACTATTTCCACACAGTGGTGAGCATGAATTCCTGATATGTGTAGGTAGGAGAGAGAAGTGTGGAGGAGATAGAGACATGAGGAGGGATCATTATTTCTAGTTTTGCCATTGAGAGAAAGAGAAAGAGACTAGAGTAGGGGAAGTTTCTTTTTTTTTTTTCAAGGCAGTAGATTATAAAAACACAGTTCTCTGCCAATGAAATTGATGCAGTAGATGGGGGAATTTGTTCACAAGAGAATAATGTACACAAGATCTTGGACACAACTCATCTTTTCCAAGTAGAAGGTCTCTGTAACACACAGAGAGGAGGAATGTGTTGGAATGCAAATAATTTGGTGAAATCAACAAGAGAAAAGCATGTATTTCACTTATATCTGTTTTCACTATGGAAAAAACTTCAATAATGTGGTGGTTATAATAACAGGACAGTTTGTAGGAAAGAAGGAGGAGGGGAGAGTGAAGTGGAGAGGTGGAAGGAAATGGTAATGTCTAACCTGGAGAATGACACAGTTCAGAGGAACATGACAGAGCATTGACCTCTGCTGGCAAGAGCTGGCAGGAAAAGAATCTTTAGTGTGCAGTTAGGACAGTGTGAGCGTAGGAGCAAAAAGAGTTGGAAAGTTTGGAATAACTCTGGAGAGGCATATGGGAGTACTGGGTGGTGGATATGTAGGGGATAGGAACTTCAAAGCCATTTAAGGACACAGGGTGGCTAGTCTGTTCCTCACTAGAGTTAAACATACTGACAATATATATTGTTTATGATTTTGCCCCCTTTTTATTTCCAGTAACACAAAAGCATGTATATTTACACAAATGCAATACATACTTGTACCTATATGTACTTCAAATTGTACATGATATCCATCAGATAGATTTTACTTAATAGTCATGGTGAGATAGTTTCCACCTTTTTGTCATGCACACCAAGTTTTCTTTTAGCTTCCTATACTAAGATTTTTTTTTTTTAAAGAACAGATAAACTAGGTTTGGATCTATTGAGTGAGATGCCATGAACATTTTTAAAAACTTGGAAAGATAGATTTCCAGAAAGGCTTTCTGTTTGCTTTTATCTGCAATGTGTGAAAAGGGCTTCTTCACAGCCTCTTCTCTGTGGGCTTCTAGTCCCAGAGTCCAGTCAGTGCAAAGAGGGCTGTTATTCACAGTCTCCAATTAATGGCTCTGCTCTTTGTTTTCTTGGTAAGGGTCAATGCTTCTTGTTGGATACAACGGAGGGAAGCTGCTCCATCCTCTCTGTCCAGTTGTTTTATTTTAGGATGCAAACTTTTCATTCATGCAAGTGTTCTGTTCCAAATCACTTCCAATGTACATGTAATTTGGGTCCATGTTAAAATTTTAGCATTAATTTTGGTACATGTAATTTGGGTCCATGTTAAAATTTTAGCATTAATTTTGGGAAATATGTTTGAATATATATGTATGTGTACCTGTGAATATATACATGTGTGCTGAACTTGATTTTTAAAAATTGGAAAAATAAGTTTAGGTACTTGTTTGTCAGAGATGCAAGCAATAGCACCTCCCAGAAATCATAGGTGATTAAGCAAAACTTCCAGTATCAAGTATGTAATACCTTTACAAAAGCTTGTTGATTAGGGAAGTTCCATGGCCCTTAAATCAATAAAGGCTATTGCCATTGCTTTTGGTTGCCTGCTAAAATATGACAGTAAGACTCTATTGCTGAAGACTTTATATGCTTTGGTCACAGAACATTGACCTTGAAGCTTCCTCCTTATTGTCTAGCTTTCATAGTACAAGAAGGTACTGCATATGTTGCTAGGGGAGAAAAAGCCACCAATAGTTTTACCCAGGTGTCAATAACAACAAAAACCAGCCTGGCAAGATGTGGTCATCTGTGTAAGAGTGGCATGAATGCTATGGGAGTAACCAACCACTCTCCAATTTGAGTGGGTTTTTAGGAGATGATGAAGTATGAAATGAGGGCCCAGTTGGAGTGAGTAGATCCCTGGGGGCTGTACCTTTTCCCAGAATTCTGTCTGTCTGCTTCCTGTTCATGATGCGAACAGCTCTGTTCCATCACATCCTCTCCTCCCCCATGATGCTGTATCTCACTTCAGGCTCTCAGCAACAGAGGCAGCACAGTACATTCTGAAACCATGAGCAAAATGAATCCGTCCTCCATTAAGTTTTTAATCAGGTGTTTCGTCATATTGGTAAGAGGCTAATACAGTTTCACCTCTCTGTTAACAAATGTCATGAGTGAGTTGGATAGTTGTAAGTAAAGGTTTGTGTGTTCAGAGCAATAATGCTTGCATAGAATAATATCCTCAGATTGGAGGCTAGTCATGTTGGTAAACTGTGGAATGAATTACACAAAACATCTAATAAAGCAATTCTGTACCTTTTCTACCACCGTGTATTAAGAGAGTTTGCTACACACACACATCAGTAGCAGGAGCTCAATATAAATCCCACCAGAAGAGAGAAATGGGTATGAGGTGTGAGCTTTTGAGGTAACTAAAAAAAAAAAAAATTCAAGGAGATGATGCTCCTCATTAAAGTTTGTAAATTGACACTTTGTAGAGTAAAGGAAATTAGATTAACTATTCTGTAGTTTTGTTTGCATTCTTTCCCGTGGTATTCTTGATATCTTGAATAGTATTTGCTTAATAAATACTAAATGAGTGAATATGTGATACTGAGAGAGAGAATGGTGAACGACTTGAAAAAAGTCAAATGACTAGTTAGATTTTTGGTTGGAATTTCTGATTGAGTGTTCTACTCTTAGATCAATTCTCTGTTATGCTTTAGAAAGGAAAGAAACATGGACTCTGCTTATTGTGTAGTTATTCACATTCTCTCATTTTTAAGATTTCTTTGTCATCCAAGAACAAGGATGATGACTGACAACTATGATAGACAGTGCTTCTATATGCCCCATGTTCTCTATTCCTCATAGCAACATTATTTCTATTAATAATGCTAAATACTGTTAGTTTTAGTTTACAGATAATTATGCAAAAAAGAGGCAGAGAGATTAAGCCTCCTACCTAGGAGATACAGGGTAGTGACTGGCCTATCGCTGACATTGCCTGTCCACGCTATTAGGAATACTTGCTAGGACTCTTTATCTGCATTGAATTTTGAGTTTGTTTATATGAACAGTTGAAAGAAAAAAGCTTTTCATTCATAACTAGAAATGGAATTATAAAATTTCTATTCCCTTTCAGCAGAAGCCAAGAAAGAAAACTGAATACTTTAATTCAAGTTCAAATGGAATAATACTGAGTAACCTGTTCACCCATAATTGGAATATATGTTTTTGTTTTAGTTGCCAGATCTGCACAACAATGGTTGACCTCATCTGAAAAATGTTTGTAAGTCTCTGTGAAACAGCACAGTATGATAGTCATCTGGAATGTCTGAGCTTTTCCTTTTCACTTGCAAAGCAAAAAGTTATGCCTGATGCACTTTCATAGAGGACTTCTGTAAGTCTTATGTCAGATGACGTGAGAGGTACAGACACAACCTTGGCTTTTTTTCCTCCTACAGGAAAACACAAAGAATCTGAAAGCAGCATGTTCCTTGACTTAGTTTTAACATCTAAATGGCACAACATTAACAAGAGTTTATTATTGTCTTTGAGCTTCAGTCAAGGAGAAATCCTTTTCCTCTTTTGTTCTCCTTTTCTTTGAAGAGTTGTTTGAGGTTCCTAGGATCTATACAAAGAATTTCAAATATACCATGCCAATCTTTATATCTTTATATATCTTGTGACACTGATTTTAATATCTTTATAAGTTTGTTAACAATAAGAAACATGCCATTTATTCACTGCTAGCACCCAACTTTTGTTAATGCTGATTACTATGCATAGCTACTGTCATCAGGGCAAACCTATGTGTAACAAAGTACTCAGCTCTGTGACTAGAATACATTGAAGTGAGAATACATTGAAGTGAGAAGAGTGATCAGGAGATAATTCCCGCAGTAATGTGGTAAAAGAAAAAAAACGATAACAGTTCAAAGCTAAAAATACCTGCTGCCAAGTGCACAATTCGCTATGTAAATTTAAATGTACTTATGCATTTGCTAAGGTGATGTCATACTGGCACTTCATTTTTTAAAAAACTGGGCTCCACATTTCTAAGATGGCGGTCAAGCTGCTGCAAAGTCCCAGTGTATAGTTACTAGGCAGTCAACAGCTCTTGTGACGGTATCCCATGCCTGCTACTGGGAGCTTTGTTTAATCACCCATGACTTCTGGGAAATGCGTTCAACATCCACTGGGAACTGAGCAGCAAGGTTTGGTCTCTCCACCACACCTTCCTGGGTAACTCTTGCTCCTTACACCATTCCAAATCAATCCCACCACTTTGTCCCATCTCACCTACTGGCTCCATTTCCCATAGCAACTTGTATATAAGAATTGACTGGAAGCTTTGTGAATATCTCAGGAATCTGCTTTCCCTTCTCTCCTCCCATTCACACATCACAATCCATGTAAAAAGAGGTAACTGACATGGTTGGCGCTAATGCACATCTGTCAAGTGATTTTATTTATACCTTTCCCTCTTAATGCACACATTAGACAAGATAGTGCACGCTGATGTGTTAAGAATTCACTCAGATGCTCAGTGGGCAAGACCACTCATTGTGCAGGTATGAGGACTTGAGTTCAAAACTTCAGAATCAATGTAAAAAGCCCAGTGTGTCTGTGTTGTAACCTTAACCCAATGGGAGGCAGAGGCAGGAGGATTACTGTGACTTGTCAGACTTAGCATCTGATTTAGTGAATGATCCTGTCTCAAGGGAGTAAAGCAGAGTTGGTAGAACAGCTACTCTCTCTCTCTCTCTCTCTCTCTCTCTCTCTCTTTCTCTCTCTCTCTCCAGGAATTAAAGTAATAAAGGAATTGTGGCAGCATAGGCAGGTTTTAGGGCTTAGACAAGGTGCCCAGACTAGTCAGCAAGACTCTATACAGAGCAAAATTTCATAAAGACTGACAATAAATGTTAGAAAAGAGAGGAAGAAAGAACAGCATTGGAGGGTGGAAGGGGGATAGAAGATGAACCCAGGCTTCATCCACGAAGACTGCGGTTTATTCAGGAAGCTCCTCCAAAACTCCAGGGAGGGAGCAGCCATTTTCCTTGCTACTGACTTGGAATCTGTGGTGCAAGCTTTTAAGCTGAAGTGCAGGGAGAAGGAATTTTGGGTTTTTCTGGTCGGTTCCCCTTTTCCCCAGAATAACTAGGATTCTTCTAGTTATCTGTTTTTCTTAGATTAACATTCTTGGTGGGGGTCTCTGGTAAAGATCTGTTTTATCTCTGCTCCATTGGGTGGAGTCTCTGGTTTTGAGGTCTGGTTTTGGATCTATGGATAAAAGCATGTTCCTAAGCAAGACAAACACTTAATTGGGCCAGGATTGGTGGTATAGCCTGCAGGGCAAGCATTAGGAAGGCTGAGACAGGAAGATCAGAAGTTCCAAGTCATCCTTGTTTGCTTAGTGTCTGAAGACAGTTCGATCCACTTGAGACTCTGTCTTCAGACAACAGCAACAACAGAAAGACCAAGCAACAAAATAAACAAAAACCAGAACAAAAGTGGAATTTGATTAGCTTGGAGAACCTGCCTAAATAACAGAAAGCAAACTTAACCCAGGTTGGGTATTGAAAGTCAGCCCCACAGCCACCCCCAGGGCTGCCTTTGAGCACAGGTGTTTGTCCCGACAGCTGCCTCTGGCAACACAGGTGTGGGCAGTGGTAGGAATTCTTGGCTCAGTTACTAGCAGCTTGTTTTCTTGCCAGTAACACCATAGCATGTCAATCTGAAGTGGAAACTAGTTTGAGGATGCTGTGTGTAGGTATTATAATTGCGGTGGTCAAAAGTCACGCATACTGTGCAGTTTTGAGGCTGAACAATATTAGTCTTAAAGACTGGAAGGAGCCTTACAGCCTTATTATTATTTTTGCGTGTGTAGGTGCAGATGTGTCTGTCTGTGTGTGTGTATCAGAGGGCACTCTATACCTGTGGAGGCCCAAGGGTGACTTCAGGAATCAGCCTGGATTGCTTTACCTCCTTATTGTTTCATTCTTGGGTTTTCCAGTATTTGCCTTCCAGGGCTAGAAGTTCAGGTAATGGTTTCTGCCTGGTGTTTTTTGCATGGATTCCAGGATCCTTTTGCTCAGATCCTTTTGCTTGGAAGGCAAAGCCTTATCCCAGAGCCATCTTTCCAGATTTAAAAATAGAGGGCAGGCATTTGTGGTTTTAAATATTAGCTCTATTTGTTAATTATCTGAGTTATTAAATCTCTCAAGGAACAGCATCTCTATCATGTGCCTACTTTATTGCACGTGGATGACAATACTGTGTTGGCACTATAGAGTTGTTGCATTAAGTGCTAATATTTATAATTATTGCTAGTGTAGTATACATATACTACATATACATATGTAGTATTCTACTTAATATTTATAATAATATTGTTGTTAGAATAGTAGTATGTGATATCTAGTATTCTGCTTATTCCATCAAACTTTTCAAAACTGTCCACAAACTATCATGTATTCTGTGATATCCACAAGGTCCACAGCCAGGGTCATGTGAATTGCTTAGTGAATATCTGAAGTCTACCAGTCTTATTTTTAAGAATTTTTTTTTTTAAATCATGGATGGTACCTTACTTATCAGGAAAGTACAACTATACCTCTGTGTTTTGTCCTGAATGAAAAAGTACTTTGTTATATAAGTTAAAAACTAGAGCTGCAAAACTGTACATATAAATGGGCTTACATTTTCAGTGACCAGAGCTTATATTAATAGCTTCAATTTAGGGATATAAGAGTGCTTAGTTTACTCTTGGTTGCCCCTTTTAATAATTCAGGACAATGATAGCATATAACTTCTTTGAGTCTAATGTAGAACACTGTAGTACATTAAATGAGTTGGATGGGAATAGTAGTAAGTTTTCTGTATAAACATATATTTTACTGAGAGATAGAGACCAAGATAGTAAGAGAGAAAGTAAGAGAGTGAGAGAGAGAATGAGAGAGAGCTTTTGTTAACATGAAGCACACAACTCATCAAATTTCTTTCAGACGCCCACACTATCCAACTCATTGCTCAAGGTTTCAGATAATCAAGGTTAGAGCACAGTGTAGCAGTAAGTGATTATTTAGAGATGAGAATAGCTTAAGTATGAATTTCAGAGCAGATATTTATCTCACCTTGGGTAGGTCCCAATGTCCTTGAACCTCTAATATTGTTTCAAAGAATGTAATAATGTTTGCTTTGAGACTTGTTAGGAGAATTCAAGGTGACATTCAGTAAACAGCAGATACCGATATGTATCAACCTACAAAGTCAGTCACTTGTTTGTACCAAATTTGTTTGTAATAAGAGCTCTCTTTCATAATTTTGCTAAAGGACAAAATATGCTTTAAAATATTCCATTTAAATAGCAAATTAAACTTTTGAAGTTATAATGCTCTTAGAGCTTGGTTTATTCAATTTCTATATGCTAATACATATAGTACATAGTATATTTCTTTAATTATGCAGTGATTCTAAGCTGTCCTTAAATAATGTGAAATGATATACAAATTAACTTGATTTATCATTTTATATATGTACATATGTAATAAAACTTATGAACACAACATATAATTTTTTTAGACATTTCTGTAAACAGTGTTCATTGCTGCATGTTTGTATGTCATTGGAACATTTACATTGTTGTTGAGTTTAAACAGCCTGATCTTTCTATTACTTCTTACGTTGTTGGATTATTATGCTTCCAGTGAACTTTTCCTTCTCAGGGAAAGCATGTTTTCCCTGGTGAGGTGAATCACTGTTGACTGATTCATCTCCCTCTCAGGGCGGAAGCTTGGTCTAGTGGTTCAAGCTGTGTTGTGTGAGTCAGTTGTTCTGGCTCCATTCCCCTCTCGGCTCTCCTTTAACTTAAGTCCCTTCTCCAATGGAGAGGTTATTTCCCTATGTGTACTGCACAGAGGGCCTGTCAGAAATGATGAAATTGTGCTAGAGAGAGTAGGGAATGGGATGATGGGAAAAGGGAAGAAATTAGTTCACCATTTATAGCAAGGCATTTGGTATTCACCTTCCCCCTGGACCACTGTTGACTTCAGGGATTTAGTGGTAAGTTAGAAGTGGTTCAGTATGGGGACTTTGATCATAGAGGAGATGATAATTACTTGCATAGTCCTTCTTCAATAGGGACACTGAAGTGACTAAAAAGGAAATGGGAATGGCTGTTAATCTGAAGGCAGAAGATATGTTACAGCTTTTATCATACTGGTGTTTTCCTCTAAAACTTCATTTAACTGAAGATTTTTCTCTGTATGGTTTTATTGTCTGACAGAAGAAACACACAGGACTAACAGCAAATGTGTTATTAGTACTTTAAGTTACTCGGCAAGCTTTTGGTGCTAAGCAGGCTGTAGATTTGTGCTTACATGTGAGTAAGGAACTCTTGGAGTAGGCTCTAATGGTGTTATGCTGTTGTACAGCTATTTAGAAAGAATCTGCAAAAGAACAGAAGAATGGGATTTCTTTAAAGATTCACCAGTCAAATAATAATTCTGGCACTAAAATAAGCCATCTGTCTTTTATTAAGTACCATCTTCCAAGTTTCAATATGTGATACACTATTAACGCAAAAGTTTAGGAAGTCCATTTGTGTCTCTCTATGTAATAGTGTAGTATAGTTCCAAATGTGGGACTGCTTGAATGCTAAAAAGCACATTGTTTCTCTTGTGGTACTTGCCCCTCTGTAGTGACTGGGAGGATGTTTTCACCAGTCTTGAATTTTTACTGTCTTAGTTTGGAGATGTTAAGACCAGGAGTTGAGTAGAAGCAATTTATTTGGAGGTGTTCCTAAAGAATGGAAATGTAAGACAGTGAAGAGAATAAATGTAGTAGAAATTAAATTAAAAATTTAATTTCTCTAAAGTATTTTTAAGAACAAATTTTCTTTTTTATGTTATAGCTTGTGAATTACCATTTTAAACAATTTAGAAAATATGAACATGTCTAAATCAGATAAAATCCAGCTAAGGCTCGATGAACTAAATATAATTGATGAGAGGGTGATTTACTTAAGAATCTGAAAACAACTGGAATAAATAATATGATTTTTTGAAGCTTAGCCAGATCCAGATCCAACTCAACATCTTTCTGACTTTGGGGATGTTGGGAGACCTCGCCAGACCTCAATTTTTTTGTATTGAAGGGTGAGGATTACAACAATAGCTTGGAGTTGTGAGGATTAAATATTCATCATCTAGTGGTGAATAGAGAGAGATCTGAGGCTTATCTCTTTCGGTTTAATAGGCAAGGAGTATTTATAAAGAATTCATGTAATGAATATATAATTGCAAACTAAGAAGAAATAAAAAGCACAGTTCTATGCAGTTTGTGAAACAAAAGGTCTGGTTGAAGCAGGAATTCCAGAAGCTTCCTTAGGACATGGTTGGGGGGGAGGGGCTGTGGAGTTAGTTGGTCAGAAAAACCTTGGGTAAAGACTGTTGTTGTGGGGTGCACTACAGAGTGAGGGAATAATTGTGTGATGTTGGAGGGAAGTAGAGGCTACAATGAACACGTTCAGGAAGCAACAATGAAGTCAGTCCTGGAGGGTCAAGGAGTGGCTTGAAGAGGAAATCTTGAGTTAATTTTTGAGAAGTATCTAGAGCATGGTGGAGACAGCCTCTTGGAGTGACAGAAAGAGTTTTGCAAGCCTTCACTCATGGTCTTCTCATTTGATGCAGTAAAACTCCATGGTCTAAAGAAGACAGCAGAGGTGGGTTAAGGTCTAGTCGTGAGCTGGTGCCAGATGCTGAACGATATTCCACCTGTGCAGAATTTCTTACCTCTGGATGTCAGGGAGTTCCTGAAGGATTCGTGGAGGAGAATGATAGATTTTAATGTTTGAAATATCACTCTGCAGTCAGTGTAAGGGAGTTGAAGCAAGACTGAAAGCAGGTAAACCAGTGTGGAGGAATTGGTGGATGATGTTGGTAGTCCTTCTAGGAAATCATGAAGACCTGCTCTAGAACAATAATGGGGTGTGTGTTGGAGGGTGGGGAGGGAAGCAGGATTGAATTTTGAAACAGCAAGGGTTAGGATGGCATAGAGAGATTCCTATCTTGGTTCTTCTAACAATGTTTTACTAAGTACAGTGAGTGTTCATTGAGGGAAAACCCTACACATTTTGATAAATCCAAATCTCTACCTTAGGATATAAATGATTCAGGTATGTTCTCTTCTTTTTAAATGCTATTATGGAACCTAATTCCTTATATACCAAGAAACAGGGGGTAAAGTCTGCACACTGTGCAGAGTGATGACATCAATAGTGACAGACTGCAGGTGCAAAGTCCACAACAGGTGGGACCACCACCAACAATATAGTCCTGCCAATCCTTAGATATATTAATAGGCCTTAATGGCTCCATACAGGGTAGAAAAAGAACAGGTTGCTGATAGGTCAGGAACACGGTGATACAATTACAGTGATAAAGCTCTGTGCCCATCCTTTACGTATGCTAGTCAATGTCTAGATGGCTTCTAAAGAACAGGAAGGAATATGTAAAAAACACCTCTGCCCTTGAACCCAGTTACAGACAGGACAAGATCCATCCCTGCCCCTTGCGGAAAGGTCAACAGAAGTCAGCCTACAACTATACCAGCATAAGCTGGCATCTATGCTGACATAGGCACAGAGCTATGTCACAGGCATTCTGTGTCATAGGCACAGAATAGGAGGTGCACTACAACTGAGACTGCGAGGGATGCCCTTGGCATCCATCTTCAAGAAATGGAGACCTTGGCCTTGAGCGTTCCCTACAACTCTCCCTTTTTTTTTTTTTTTTTTAAAGAAGCCATGTCAGGACATATTAATTTCTAAAAGTTACTAATCCTATTACCATACCTAATATTACAGTTATCAGGGCAGAGCACACAGACCAAAGCCTTTTTGCAAAACTTGTGTTTAGAATCCAACAAGAAAATCCACTAACCAATGACAGAGCCACTTGAAGACATATGGGTAATAATGCAGCCTGACTGATGCACATTATTTGATTGTGTAGCAATGTTAACTTCAAATTCACATTATTAAGATTCTTGATACCAATTAGATGAGCCTTAATCTTTTCCCAGTCATAACTAGAAGCTTTATGTTCTTCGTTAATTAGGTGACATTGTAAGGAACCTTTAACCTTTAAATTCTGTACCTCTGCTCCCATGACCATCATGGTCTGTGTTAACAGTTCTGTTTGTTTCTGTAAGTCCTGATCAATGCATAGCTGGGTTCTCAAAACATCAGAAATATCCTTTCTTATGGCTCTGATATAATAAGCCATGTATATGCCATGTATTAAAGACAGAGTGCTAGTGGCAGCAGCAATCAAAGCTGCAATTATGCTGGTAATAATAGTCTTATTTATCTTCAACTTCACTAACTCTGTTAGTTCCTTAAACAATTGTTCTCCTGTTTTATCAAACCAAGGTTTAGAAATTTTTGTAGTTGTAGATACATTTAGGGTTTGCGTAAGAACTAATACCGCCTTGGGATCAAGCCTTGGAAAAGTACAATTGGCAAATAAATGATTCACATGATCAGTTGAGTGCACCCCACCTTTAAACCTTAACAAGGAACAGGCGGAATCCACACAAGACCTTATCCTAAAAATTGAGGATATCCCCATGAAGCCTGGAGCAAACAGTCTCCTTTTAACACACATTGGCTGTCTCTGATTGTTGTAGCCAATTTCCATAGTCCAGTTTGTGCGTACTTCCCACTGAAATCTTTATTGAAAGTCACGTTTTGCATTTTAGTATTAGGCATTCCAGGTACTGACCAGTCCAGAAATGAACAGTGACCAAGTCCATGTTCATATGTGTGGTCAGCCACACACATGGCCCACACCATATGATTTCTCACATTTTGATTTGTTCTCACAGTTGGATTTGTAGCACGTCTGTAAGGAATCCCCTCATAGGCCACACTTTCCACAGCAGAAAAGTCAAAGCAGGTACCTCCGGCTGCTCTCCTGCAGGTGACGTTTAGATGTATTTGAGCAGCTTGCAATCGGGTGATTTCTGTATTCAAGCCTCCCCAAGCTGCGAAAGGTTGGAGCTCACAGGAACTTCTCCCCTTTCCCCCATTGCAGCAGGCAGTATTAGTGGGTCAGGATTGCAGGTCGCAGAATTTGTAGGAAGGAACAGCAAGGTCAGGAGTGCGAGGAAGAGGTGCCCTGGCGTCATTGGTTATTGGGTTTCTCACACCAGATGCTCCCATTCACGAATCGGGTTTTCCATTTGGGTCCATGTGGACAGGCGTTCCTGTAGTATCCTCCACCTCTGCCTCTGTCAGGCTCAGTCCTTTCATTTTCTCAGGAAGAGACTTCATTTCCTTGCACTGGTCACGTTAGCCATTCAGGAATCCACAGAAGTGACCCTGTTGGTGGGGAAACACAAGGATACCCGAGACTCCAGTGGAGCACTTGGTCCAGTTAGGGCTGAAGGTGTATTTCAAAGGTGTTCTGCTGCTGTAAAGCCATCCTCGCAATCCTGATAAGTACCAGATTGGGATCAGCAAGAATTAAGTCAGGCTGGGTCAAGAAGGGATCTTGGAAAAGCTGAAAAACCAAGGCCTTATTTAAATGCTTTTCATTGTTTGATAGTTACCTACCTTTACATAATGAATTTTGATCTACTTCTGCATCCCCCATTCCTTTCTGCCATCTCCTCCCTCTTCTGCAGAAACCTTTTTTTTTTCCCCACATGTCTTCTTTTTTCATGTGACCCACAGAGATCAGCTAGATTTTCCTGCCTGTGCATGAGTGGGAGGTTATTTGCTGGAGCAAGGGCAAGTTATCGGTGGCTATACTGCTGGAGAAAATGAACCCTTTTCCCTTAAACTTCTTACTGGGCCAATAATCCCCCAGGGAAAGGTAGGGCCTCATCTATGTTCAAGCAAAAATTGCAATTTTGGATGAGCAGTTATCCTTTTAATATCATTAACTATGAGCTTCAGACTACACACTCTTATTTTATGCTCAGACAGAAGAGAAGCAACATTTATCAACTAATCACTATGTGCCTGTTCCTGTATAAGGTAGGATTATTCATATCATTTACTTAATCTTTATTTTTGCCTTTATGTAACTGGAGTTTCCCTTGCCTACAGGAAAGCAAAACGGAGGCCCAGAAGAAATCACCTCCTTTTGGTCATCTGAGTCACAAATAAGCAACCCAGAGATTAGTATTCAAACTGAGGTCTGACTAATTCTAAAGACCATGTGCTTTTAATATATTCTAAATATAGAGTCTTCCAAGCATGGTGTGTGACTGTAATCTCAGTACTTGGGAAGTGAGGCAAGAGGTTTGGGAGTTCTGATTCAGCCTGGGCTACACACCAAGATCTTGTCTTGAAACAATGAATGAATGAATGAATGAACAACCCCCCAAATAGCAAAAGTTGAAACAGAAACCAAATATATCACACAGTTATGTTCACCTGATTCTAGAACCTTGAAAAGTATGTATATAGAACATCTGTCTACATAAGATTTCACATGCCACATTTTTCTTTTTTTCTTTTTTTTGCACACACACACAGTGCACACTATGAGTGTGTGTGTGCGTGTGTCTGTCTGTCAGTGTGTACTGGAGGGCACTTGAGTGTGTGCGCCTGTGGAAGCCCAAGAATGAAAACCTTCACTCATCCTGGATTGCTTTTCCACCTTACCATTTTGCTCTGGGATTTCCTAGACTTCACTTTCCCGAGCTGGAATTACAGGTTACCACCATATCCACCTAACATTTTTATGGGGGACCTAGGAAATCCAAATTCAGGTCCTTTTGCTTGCAAAGACAAAGACTTTAGCCACTGAATCATCTTCCGAGCCCTTCACACACCACATTCTAATATATTCTAGTACCCAATAAAGCCTTTACATGGTTAGACATATTTATATGGAAATGCTGGGATATAGAAAATGATATTTACCCATTATCACTTCATTAATAGCATCCTCCTTTCCTCTCCTCTCCCATTAAACTGTTACCTATACCTACTTCATATTGGAAAGCAGTTGCCATGCATCTAAATTCTTTTAAATGTCTTGAGGTAGTATGAAGCAGTGAACCTATCCTAAAAATTACTGTTCAATGGGGAATAAGAATATTAGTAATGCTTGAGTCAAATGCTTCGGCTGTTTTTCATAAGTTGATTATTGTAGTTAAAGCAGTGATTTGTCCTCTCTCTCTTTCTCTCTCTTTCTCTCTCTCACTCACACCAGCTCCCCAGAGTGGTGGGTATGGCCTTAATAAATGTGTGTTCAGTTGACAGGAGAATAGGAGCCAGGGGCTGAGCTGATCTCACAGGACAATGCCAGCTCCTGAATAATTGAGTGTGGTCCATGTGATTAATGTATTTATGTATTCAACTTGTATTAGCAATATCCTCCCTGCTATCTTCCTGCCCAAGTCTCTCAGCTTTCAAGTGCATATTTCCAGAAAATCATTCTGCAAAGTGTGCATGTTAATAAAACAAACAGAAGGAGGCATGTGCCAGGATAAAAGTGTTAGGAAACTATTTATTTGAAATTCTGTAAACAGTTCATATAAATGCCCTGCTTATGTTGATACAGATTACAGATATGAACTATCATCAATTTCTCAGCAGCAACTAAGATTGAAAATGATACATCTGAGGGATGGTAACTTTATTAATCAAGGCTTTTTTTGTCTTATGTATCTTAAGAATACAATGCACAATGTACAGAATACATCTCTCTTCCAGGTCATAAGTGATATTTTACTTCCTGGAAACAACATTATGTGAGGCACTAAGCAGTGATTTCTGTGAGCTAAAATCATAAAAACTGAAAAATTTCACCAGAAGAAGTCATAGGTATTTGCTTTTGGTTACCAGGAGAAGAGAAACTATTTCTTGGATAATGCTTCTACCTTTTTGACGGAGAGGGTAGGAGTAGAGATACAGGCTTGGCAATCTAGGAATGATATTGTTGTCAGATCGCCTTAGATTTAGCTACATCATGTGCAGCATTGCCTAACGACATTCTTAAGGCAGACTCTTTTAGCAAAAGATTGGTATAAGAATTACTCGATTCACACCCTTTGTGGACGTTTATAGCTATTGTTTATGATGCAGATACAGCTATTCTACATGCCTTTTGCTTACACTGTGAATTTTTTAGCCCACATATAGGGATTTGGCATCTCTCCACCGTCCAGAAGCAGTCAGACATCTTTAATGGAACACATGTTGTTTTCTTGGCTCAGTTCTCTGGGGTCCTCTTTTATCCTGATTTCTGGAGCCATTCCACAATGTCTTGATAAATTTCCTTTGAAACACTGGTTGTTACTGTCAAGAGAATTGTGATTCTTGTTGCTAAGCAAAGTGTAGGGATTTATGTGGTCACTGTGGATCTTTTTGAATCAAGTCTTACCCACTGTGGATGCTGGACTTGTCCTTGCTGGTGGCTTTCTAATGCTCAACCCTCTGCAGTCTCTCATGTCTACTGGCTATGAACCTCGTTGAATGGTAGTGAAAAGTAGCAATTTGGGCGGGAAGAGATTTATTGAAATTTATTGCATGAAAGACCATCCCCTTCATGAAATAGCTAGTCTGAGACAGAGGATTATAGGATTCTTTGCTTGTAAGCATTTATAGCCATAATCAAGTTATACTACAAAGGTCAAAGAGCATTTGACCATCCTTGAATTTTAGATATTATCAATCAGTTACTGCTTAATGAGAAAGTTACAGTTTCTATTAAGATAAATGTTTTCTACTCTTATTTATTGCACAATAGGAGTATAGTTCTAAAGATTTCCCTTTTGGATGACTCCTAGCTTCTTCAGTTTTATTATTCAACTCAGTATTGGACACCTGCCTAAAGTCACTAAATTCGATAAGTGTAATAGCTAGTCACATTCTGTATCTGAGAATCTGAGGGTCTAGATCACTCATTTGACAGTGACCAATGGCTTTGTAATAATGAAGACTTCAGACTGGTGGCCACATTGAAACCTGGCTTTGACATTGTTTAAACTACAACTCCAATCAATCATGTAAACCACGGGTCTGCCACTCTGATCAGCATATTAATAGAATCATGTCTGTACCAGAAAGCAGGGAAGATTAAATATTGATAAATGTGTCCCGATATTTGCTAATTCTGAGGATTTGATATATTATCTATCCCTCTCATTATCTCAATAGACTTTTATTTCCTCTCTTAACAGTTGTAAGTCTAAGAGGCTAAAATATTTGACTTTCCTAGAACCATGTGCTCATGCATAAAATAACGAATGAGTGAAGTTGGAGTTGGGATGCTGTCTGTATATCATTATTAGGCAATCTTGCTAAGCAGTTCTATTGTTCATGAGGAATCAACTGTAAGGGAATGAAAAAGCATTAGGAGTCTTTGAAAGGGCAGCGACTTTTGGATAGTGGGTGGTTTGTAAGAAAGTCCTGGGCAAATCATGATGTTCATTTGATATCTAGGGAGTGGGTAGAACCGGCTTGCTTGCTCCTGGGGACAGAAGGGAAACTCCAGAAGAGTAGGAGGCTTCTATGACCCGAGACCATGAAGACTATTCCTGAAGGCGCTGAACTTCAATATAGCTAAATCAAATGAAGCAATAAGAGTGAAGCTGTACACGATGGGCTCAAGGGGAAGAGTTATAGGTTCTATAGAGGAAAATAGTGTTTGCCTCCTATTGTGTGCCAATGTGTGTCGAAGTAGTATTAGGTAATTCAGATTATTTGTTATCTTCCTAGTAGGGATGGAGCATATGTATTATTTCTGATTTATATAATAAGAAATTGTTAGAAAGATTGTTTCATTATTTGCTAGTAAATGGGCTGATAGCTCAGACCTTCTTATTCTAATGACAATTCTGAAAGAATTTTGCTTTGTCCAACTCTGTAGGGTTTCCAGTTTCATAGACCACTTGAATATCATTTTTTGCTTTTTGCATACTTTTATTTTGATGTGCATATGTGTTGGATATTCATACTCACATGTACGTGGGTGTTTGTGTATATGTGAGTGTGTACATGTGTGTGTTTGTGGGTAGGTCCAAGATTAATATCAGAAATTATCCTTGATTGCTCTTTCACCTTATTCTTTTGAGCCAGGGTCTCTAATCAAACCCAGAGCACACTGATGGAGCTAGTTTAGCGAGCTAGCTCAATCATTGCTATCTTCTCCAGCCCTGAACTTCGTTTTTTTGGATAATTGGAAAATTATCTAATGAAACCCTTAGGTATATGCTAAAACAAACAGTAGGAGACAACTAAAACATTTTCCTGGCCTATCTTCTTAACAATTGATTTCATGTTGCTCCGTTCAAGAGTATTAGGAATTCTCTTTTTGAATAGAGTCTGAATTTATTACTTGACATTTAAAGCCTCTGTCCTGTGTAATCTCTGAAAAATCTCAATGTGGTTTTGTACTGTCATGTCCTGTTCCATCTTTCTAGAAGCTACACTGTAGAACCACTATTTTCAGGGTTGGTAAAGATTTTTTTCAGTGCAAGTATAAGGCCCTAAGTTCACAGAACCCACGTTAAAAAAGGCAGCTGAATTTGTAATCCCAGCTTTGGGGAATTGGAGATAGTAGATCTCTGGGGCTCACTGGTGAGCCAGTCTAACCTACTTGGTGAGTAGTCAAATGAGAGTCAAAAATAAATGAATGGATTGTGAGTGGGAAAGAGGGGAGGAAAAAAATTAGACAGTCTCTACAGGACAATATCTAAGATTGAC